>JAQLOL010000005.1:24382339-24395527 GCA_029783665.1 Naso thynnoides | reverse complement strand
TTATTGCAATGTTGCAACATTTTGAAAAAAATAAAAAATATTCTCTGGCTAAGAGTTAGAAATGAGAATGTATTTCACTTACAGGACTGTATATAGCACAACTACAAATATAAGCTATAGCTGCTTAGCTTAGCTTAGCTTAGCTTAGCTTAGCTTAGTACAAATACTGATTAGCTCTACCTGCACAAAAACCTTAAGAAACAAAAGTTGTTGGGGGGTTCAGTGACACTGGTAATGAAACATCCACCCATACCATTATGCTGGCCATTATGCTAAGCTAAGCTAACTCTTCACTGGTTGTAGTCTTATATTTACTGTAAAGTCATAAGACATAAATCAGCCTTTTCATTTAACTTTTCATTTGAATGTGAATCAGCAAATTTTCTTGAACATAAATCTATTTTTCTATGACACATTGTACCTTGTTTACTTAATACGAAGGGTTACAGGCCAGACTATTTCTTGGCTGGGTGCACTGAGTTCCTTGAGTCTTGTGCGTAACCTGCAGAGACTCCACAGACACTAAATTAATCTACAGATGTGACACTGGTATTTCCTTCACAAAAATGAGATATGATAAACATTCCTCCTTGGTGTATTCTTCAAGGAGACTTAAAAAATAGGCCTCTCACACTCTTCTTTTGTTATCTTTTCCACGAATCTCAGTCAGGCTCCAGTGAAACATATGTATGCCCATCTCTGGCAGCAGCATGCCTGGAAATAAATGTTTACCAGCTCTAGTTGCAGCTCCACAGGCATTCGCTTGTGTCCCGTTACCTTCCCATGTCAGCAGAATGCTAATATGCTCGTACGGCTTCATCAGACACGCGGGGAATGCTGGGGACACCAGCCTGAGCATGAGCAGGGTCCCCTCATGGAATGTTTTCCTAGGTGTCATTTTCTCATTCCTTCCTATGTGTTTGAGTGCAGGAGTTAAGAGGAGCTCAACTTCACTGAAATAGTATTACACAGTACACAGTGTGGTGCCCTTGGCCTTAGTCCAGTTGAACTGCAGCAGTAAAACCTCATCAACTTTCAGATATAAATAAACAAATGTAAACAAATGATTGCTTGTTTGTGAATGCTTTTATTTGTACTTCAGAAATGGGTTGACTTAAACATTTCCTTTTTTTCTAAAATGTAGAATGTCATCTATTGGATAATTACTGTTTGAAAAGGTCTAACACTGTTGTTTAATGGTGAAAAATACAAACCAAATGCCTTGAAAACAACAGAACTAGTTGCCACGAGCTTCATTAAGTGTGGCTGAAAGAATCCTGAGGCCCATCATCTCTGATTTGGAGGGTTTGGAGGAACATTAAGGCCATCAGCAGTTTCATTATGCCCTTCCAAGCTTCTGAGACAGCAGCCTATGAGCCAATGACCATCACAGATCGTGTCAGTTTTCGTAGTCATGTCACATCAAAGTAAAATATGTGCTCTAAATGTTTTGATGGTGCTGCGAAAAACAGGCAGACAGTGTAATAAACCCGCTGATTCACATTTGTGCCTCAGTGATGACGACACACAAAGCTCCTTCTTGAACTTGGAAACAACTGTTTACTAATCAGTACGCTACATGATGTTTCTAGACCTTTTTAAGGCTACAGAGCTGATTTTTTTCAGCACAGACAGAAGCTGTCTCAGGGGTCTGGGCATAGATTAAACTTTAAAATATTTTGTTTCATAACTACATCAATCAGAGCAGAGTCATCCCACGAGGAAGGTGCCATTTTAATCCGCAATGCTTGATGACGTGCATAAGGCATAAAAAATGTGCCAATAGTTTTAAGCTTTGTGTTTCCAAAGCTTAAAATTATTAAATCAAGTGTTATTTTTAACATAAAATATGAGAAAATACAATTATTAAAGAGTAACATTCTATTTTTAATAATTTTCCATTAATACTTTGGCCATTTTCACATTTCCATACTGACCAACTTGACATTTACACATAAAATTTCACTAAGTAAATGTTGTATTTTATCATTTTCAGGAGTATATTTGTGTCTCTATTTACACAAAAGATTTAAATAAATAATAAAGACATAATTCTTTATTTGTGTGCGTCTAAGTTTGATTTACCACCCCGTTACATTAACTTGTTTTGTCCACAAATAACGTACTGTTGCTTTAAGTGACATCACAAAAAGGAAATGACATCATTTTGAGCCTTTGGAGCAGCAGGAAGGAGAAGCACATTCCTTTACATTGTTTGTTGTTTTCCATGTTAAACAGGGTTTGTCAAGCTTGTACACTTGTAATGCAAATAAAACATTATTTCAAATGTAAGGTCAGGTACTTCACCTTATGGAGATTTGGAGCCATTCAGGCTTTAATTACCACCCTGTCATGTTTTATGGTGATGGGGTGGTAAGGGATGTGACGAGGCAGTTCTGCTGCCCGTTTGAATGTTAACATTGATTGAATAGGAGCATATACTAATCAGCGCATAGTTTAAATGTTTAAAGGGGTCATATTATGCTTTTCTGTCTCTTTCACCCTATAAACAATGTTACAAAGTCAGATTGCCATTTTAACTGATGCCAAAGTTTGAAATAATGAGGTAAAACATGCCATTTCACCCCAGACTCACTAAAAACACACAATTTCACCCCAGAGACAACAGACACTCACTCATTCTCCCTCTTTCTCTTTCTGTTTTCCCTATTTGCTTTTTGAAAAATAATCCTTAATTTCATAACATTTTCAGACAGATGTGTTTCTGTCATGCTTGCATTGAGTGCTACTGATAGAGACAGTGGCTAAGCCATGCACATCAGCAGTGTAAAATGTGGCGGAAGCTGAACAAGAAGAGAAAAGAGGAGGCAGAGGCTAGAAAGCAGGCCACCCCTCCTCCAACTCCAGACTTTGTCCAGCAGCCAGAGCAGCAACCAAGATCCTCAAGGTCAGGGTAGTTTCAAGTCAGGATTGGAAATAAATAGAGTAAAAAGGAGACATTGTTGATGGGCAATTGTTTTACATAATGGTATAAATATGACTGGCCTACCAACTTACCAACTGTTTTTTATTTTGTTTCAGGCAACCTAGAGAAGGAAAGCAAGTTTCCAGGCAGAACAGAGACTAACAATGCAAAGAAATTGAAAAACTAACGAAATCGCTAGAGAAGGGAAGACAACAAGCTGACAAATACAGAAAAAAAATACAACCACTTACAAAACAAAAAACCAAAAAAAACCCAAAACAACAAATCTCCTGGCAAATCTCCTTATTCAAAAGTTAATGAGTTAACTAAAACAGAGTAAGCCTCAGAATCAGGAAAAAACTACTCTATTGTGAAGCCCCGAATGCAGATCTGAAAAACAGGTGCTCAGCACAAAAACAAAAAGAAAAACAGCTAAAAAATAAGGTGGGAAGATAGTGCAGAAAAACAGGACACAAGGATTTACAGAGAATGCCATAGAATTCTGAAAGAAGCATCGCCGTATTCAGTCTGAAAACCTCTGTCCCACAAACAGGTTCAGCGTTGTTTCTGAGGACCCACCCAGGATGACGTCAGTCAGACAACGACAGGACGAAAGCAAACAATTACCAGGAACAAGATGAAGAAGCATTAAAGGTTTCTGATGGATACATGAAACCTCTCCACAAGAAATTTCTTGCTGAAAACACTAATTACACATCATACTCCCTTTTCTGTGAGCTTCGTTCGTTTTGGGCTGTACATCCCACTCTCGCTGACTGCAACACCTGTCTCTGCAGGGTCCATGAAAACCTGAGGTTTGTTGCTGAGAGGCTACGTCACTTGACACTCATAGGTATCTCAGATCTCGCGAGTTTGGCCAAAGTGATCACATGTGATACCTCAAACAAAACATGCATGTACAACGAGTGTGCAGAGTGTGAACACAAGACTGTTGAGCTCTCCAGTTTCGATGGCTTGGCAAAGGTTGAGTTTACTCAGTGGGCCACGGCGGGAAAAAGAAAGAGAAGATAAAAGGAGGGCTCCCACCACTGTGAAGATCACAGTAAGGAAAATAATGGAAGACACACTAGAAAATCTCGTGTTTCATACCCCTACACACAAGTTCAAGAGGCATTCATTCAACATAAATCAGCATACTCTTACTGCAGAGAGTTGAAAAAAACTTGTCAGAGGATGCACACTGATACACACGTGATGCACATCGACTTCTCTGAAAATTACCCATGCAAATACAGCTCAGAGATTCAGGCAGTCCACTTTAGCTCCTCGCACCAACAAGCTAGTCTACACACTGGTGTTTTCTATAGGTGGTGAAAAGGAACCCGTCTGTTTTAGCACTGTGTCACCCTCCAAAGGCAAAAGCCCCCCAGCTGTGTGGGCACACTTGAATCCAGTGCGTGATTAACTGCAAGCCACATACCCAGCAACATCTGTGATTCACGTTTTGAGTGATGGACCTCGTACACAGTACAAACAGAAAGGCAACTTCCTCCTTTTCAGTGAAAGAGGCAGCAAAAAGAGGAATGAAAGGTGGCACGTGGAATTTTTTTGAGGCAAACCATGGCAAGGGGGCCCCTGGCAGTGTGGGAGGGGCCTTGAAAAGAACAGCGGACAAGCTGGTGACCAACAGCCGTGACATACCCAATGCCCATGAGCTGTATTAGGCCAGAAGGTGCCAAAAGATGGAATTGATTGGGAAAGTGGAGATGTCATTGGGAAAAGGTGTGTGCTCAAATATAAAAATGATCTTTATCCAGGTACCATCCTGAATACAGATGAAGCACATACCCTGGTGAAGTGTATGCACCGTGCTGGGGACAACAGGTTCTTCTGGCCTGTGTGAGATGACATCCTGCGGTACCACTTTGACGAGTGCTAGAAATCATTCAAGCACCACAGCCTGTGACAGACTGTCACATGGAAATCCAGAGAGATGTATGGAGGCGACTCTCCTGGTCACTGTAATGATGCTATTGAACCTTTGAGGATGTCAGGTTTCCGACTCTGTTTAGGAAATAATTTTCCAGGACATTCTAAATCACATGGTGGAAGATGGGTGCACCCTCATAGGCTCGTAATAGTCACATTAGGAGGCATGATTCTGCAATTTCATTAGGACAGGGAATGGATGATGAAATGTTCCTCTGGGAGTGATAAGATTATTCTTTCTAGTGACAAATACATCAAATTTTTCAGTTTTTCAGGGCAATTACCAAAGTTAACTCTGTAGGTTTCAAAACTGCTATTGGCTGCTAAGAATACCTTAATTAGACATGTCCTTTTAATGAAACGTTTGAATGCTGCGTATGTGAATTACTGATGTTTTCATGTTGTTTACTTGAATTAGAGATGTTTCATTCACAGTTTAAATTGTCAGGTTTTGCAATTGTTATTAGTTGTTAAGAGGACCATAATGGGATTGAAATGGACTTTTAATCAAATCTTTTTTGAATGTTGCATGTTTGAATTACCGATGTTTTAGCTCAAATCTTGTTCAACCAGATGTTGTAGATGATGTTTTCCTAGCATGCTGTTGTATTAATAAAGAATTAATTTTGATATTTTGGATCTTGTATCATTAAGTCATGCCTACATTTATACCCAGAATTAACAAAAGTTTCTAATCTTACGTGAAGCCTAAAAACAACAGATCACATAGAGACTGTGTGTCCGTACCACCCTGTCACATTTAACCACGCGGTCACATCAGTTACCACCCCATCACAGGGTCTTTTAGTTAAAAAAAATATTGTTAGGAGTAAAGTGCATCATAAATTAATGCTGAATAATGATTTTTGCTTTGGGGACTAATTAAATGAATATAACCATTATTTAAAAATGGTGAAGTGAATCAGTATTTTTTGTTCAAACCATGAGGCCATTGACTTGTCAAATTCATATTTTAAGTTTGAGAGTCTAAAAACTAAAAGAAAAATATTAAATTACACACAATTTTCTGATGGTTCTTCAAAAAAGGACATTTTATTGGTAACAAAACACAAAGTTTCTAGTAGTGATATTTTAGTTCACAGGGGAACAGAACTGTAGAAAGTTGTATACACACTACGTTCTCTGTTGCAAAAAGTTGGGGATGACTCCACCTATTTTGTGAAAATCTGTGAAATAGTCACAAAATTTACAGGATCTACAGGATTTGTGTACAAGTTTTCTTTTCTTTTTTTGGATCATAGCATTATTTAAAATGGGACATTTGTGTCTAGGTGCAGTACACATGCTGTATCTTAATTTTGTGAGTTTCACACAATGACTTTCATGAACATTTAACCTAATTCAGCTTCTTTTCCTAACCTCAACCACAAACAGATCACAGACTCCAAACTCCATAAATGTAGTTTTGCATTTATTCAGAGAAACAAGGGAAAGGAATGGAAGGTCATTTCAATTGAAATACATTCGCCTAAAACCAGTGCTGAGAGTCACAATAGAAGGAAAAGTTCAAGGAACAATTCACCTCAAATTAGGACAGACAGTTCATGTGAATACAGGAAATTATTTATACTTTTATCTTGTCATTTTACTCAATAAGACAGGGTGCTTTCGGTCGAGTTTGGATGAGCATCAGAAAAGCACTCAACAAACCTGACACAATGACTCAATGTGTTTTGTCATTAGGTGGATGTTCATTCTGAATATACTTCTCTTTAGAAGTACATTTTAGAGTGAACTGATTCACTTTGACCTGATATGACCCACATGCAGGCTCAGACTCAGGAGATGATGAAACAGAAACCGTGCATTTATTGTAATGAGGGGAATCAGGGTAGAGTAAGTGGGAATAGCGTGGCTGGGTAAAACTTGGTGGTGGATAGTGGTTGAGAGCTGGCAGGTTGGCAGTATGTTCCTGGAACTAAAGAGAGACAAAGTTAGGCAGGAATTGATTATAAGGAGAAGAATCACTAAGCTACAAATATAACAGACACACAAGGAAGGGGCCTGGAGTGTTGAATCCCTCTGTGGTTGACAGAAAATCAGGTTGGTGTGAAGAGCAGGGGTTTATACTGCCTTGGCTTGGTTAGTGGACGTGTAGCAGGTGTGCAGGCTGATTGGCACTACTGGGTTAAGTACTACTGTGACGCTCTGAGGAAGAACATTCTGCACATATGACCTGAGCTGAGGTGCAATAACAGGTTCTCCACATGGAAACTTATGAGTTGCTTGCATGCAAACCATCTCTACCCATTGTCTCCCTACGACTTCTCTCAAATCCCTAAGTTTGGTTTCTTGGTTGTAGTTGTTGACCAAAGTTTCAGGTCCATGGTAAAATCTGAAATGCACATGTACCAGTGATCACAGAAACATTTGTAACATGTAAAATGTATAACATGCTAATGATGATCAAGTGATGTAACTTGGAATACTTATACCTGCTACATTACCCTCCTTTGTGCATGACAGAAACAGTGTCAGAGGGTTTTGATTGCACCTTACAGATTGCACTTCAGAAAAAAGTCTCCCCACTCTTTTTATTTGGCAAAAACATGCAGTGGTTTTCATCCTTGAATATGGAAAACATAATGTGTGTCTTTGGATACAGACAGCGCAGAACACATTTACCACAATTACTTTATTAACTACAGCTGATAAAATCTTTTAGGAATGGTTTTTAATGTCAGCCAGGGTAACCGAGGATTGCCAAGAAGAAATTAAAAGCTGGTGTTTATTGTTCCTAGCGATTTTATTCCAATTATTGAGGCCATTTCAGCTCTGTATCTACTGAAATGAGTATTCACAATATTCAGATGCTAACCTGCTTTGGTGAGCACAAGACAGTTTTAACCCAACGACCTTTACAAGTGTTACAGTCCTTGGCCTAAACCTAGTAAGCTGCGACAGCCTGCACGCTGCACAGAGGGCTGACCCAACGCTGCAAAAATGTTTTTCCAGTGTGGTGAGTGATGACGAAGCAAGGGGTGAAAAGGTAGCATATCTTATTGATGGTGACAATCTGGTGTGTAAATGGACGCCGACAGTAGCCTTGGATGCTGACAAGGAGCATTGTTTACCAAATAGTCGTTACTGCTGCATATCCACAGCATGTCCTATCTCTGGCACATGATAACCAGTGGTCAGCTCATCCTTGCGTGACTAAAACTTATCAGCTCATTCTTAAATGTTTTATTTTGGCCAGGGTTGAAATTAGACGTTCCTAAGTACTGTCGCAGCTGTCATGTGTGTCAGCCTCCGGGTAAACCCAATCAAGTAATTCCTTCGGCCCCAACGCATCCTATCCCTGCTGATGGAGAGCCCTTTGAGTGATAGCTGATTGTGTCGGTCCCTCACCCCAAACTAAGAATGGTAGTCAGTATCTACTTACCCTTATGTGCACTGCCACTCATTTCCCAGAAGGAATTCTGCTGCGTAAAATTACTGCCAGTTCCGTCATAAAAGCACTGACAAAGTTTTTTCCTCATTTGGCCTCCCTCCTGTAAACCAAACAGATCAGGGCATGAACAGGGCCTCAAGTGCTGCTGCGCAGCACAGCATCGCGCTGGTTGTGACCGACGCCCCTAGTCCACTGCCAGATGATGGATTAAGAGACACGCTCATTTTCTTACCAAAGTGCTCGGCTGCTGAACACTGAAATGTTAAAAGCGCTGCTGTCTCAATTAAATCACCTGCTGCCTTAGCAGCAGCGCAACATCGTCAACTTAATAAATCATTATACTTGTCTCTTCGGTGATGTTCCATCTCAAACAACCGTCCTCCGACACGACATCGATGTAAAAGACACCAGGCTGATCAAACAGCACGCGTCAACCCCGTCAAGCACACACCATGTCTACTGGAACGTAAATCTGATGGTTCTCCTCAGTTTATAACCTACTTCTGTAAAGTAAACGTTGTCACCGTCCCTGATTCTTATCCTCTGCCTGGAGTGGATGATTGTATTGATAACCTGGGTACCGCAAACTACGTCACAAAGCTAGATCTGCTCAAAGGTTATTGGCAGGTGCCATTAACCGAGCGTGCAGCTAAAATCTCTGTGTTTGTGACTCCAGATTACTTTCTAGAGTGTACAATCATGGCATTTGCTATGTGTAACACCCTGGCTACTTTTTAGTGTCTTGTGAATACTGTTTTGGCTGACTTAACAAACTGTAATGCTTATCTTGACGACCTAATTGAGTACACTATGACCTGGGAGAAATATCTCCGGGTCTTAGAGCAAGTGTTCATCCATCTCTGTGTGTCACTCACACTGAACCTCACAAAATGTGAGTTTGGCAAGGCCACTGTCACCCACAGGTGTGCCAAGGCCAGGTGTGACCCGTTGAGGCTAAGGTTTCCACCATCACAGAGTGTCTGATTTCTACTACCCGTAAAGCCCTCCACATTTTCTACAGCATGGCTGGGTACTACTGCAGATTTTGCTGAAATTTCTCCTCCATTGTCCATTAACAAACCTTCCCTTCTGTGTGTACTAACCTTTGAGAGTGTATGCTGATTCAGCTGTACCACCCACCTCTACATCCTCTAAGTGGTTCCTGACTGACATGGCATGAAACTCCGACCAGCTGGCCAATCCCTGCGCAGCACCTGAAGGTGCGGCAGTTATAAGAAGACGTCTGGCCAGACACTTCGGGGGGCAGACCAGGGGGAGCAGAACTGCTGCAGATCATTGTGTTTTGTTACAGCATGCCTCTAGTATTGACCTTTGTATAGCTCTAGCTTTGGTCTTTGTGCTGATCCACTGAGGCTCTAGTGTTCCGGATTGGGCCAAGTAATTAGCTTCTAGAACTGATAATGCCAGTTGCACACACTCTATTGGAATCTGTACCATTTGTTTAGAAACACTAGGTTTAGGAGGTGCTGTTTTTTGATTTGTCCAGCTGAATTAGAGTAGATAGTGAAGTTTTTATTTTCCGTCTGGATTTGAGTTAGTTACTTCTTGTTTTTCTTTTCTTGAGTACTTTTGGTTTTATTGGTTTCTTTGATTTGACAGCACCCCTTTGGCCCTATCTGTTCCCATTTTGCCCCACCTCCTTTTGTTAAAATTAACTGCCTCTTCATTAATAAACTTCTTACTTTTTTTACATACTGGGCCCCTATGTTACTTCCCTTTTCCCCAACAAGCCAAGGTTAAAAAAAAAAACAAGAGTTCAGTCTTTTTTTTTTTTTACCTTTTTATTCGGAGGGTGGGGGTGGGGGGTTCAGGGACACTTTTACATTTACACCTGTTGGGATCCACAGATGAAGGCGTTCATTTTGGGGATTTCAACAGGACTGTTTTTGAATAAACAACTTTCTCATCTGCCACAAAGGAAGCTATGGACTGAGCTCATCCCCCACAGTCCTCCAGCTCTTTACACCTTGGAGTGAAGACATGCCACAGACCCAGCTGTGAGTTACCATTGGTCAGTGGGATTGACACCCCTGACCAGGCAACAAAACCCAGCTCCTTCCTTTGTTCACTCTCTTATCGCTAGGGACTTCTCCGGAGGTCCTCCTCACGCTCTTGTCTCCAGTGACCTCTCAGGAGGTCCTCTCTCCCTCTTGTCTTCTCCGAGCCTCAGGGACCTCTCCTGAGGTCCTCTCTTGCGGCTTCCAAGACGCTCCTGAGCTCCAGCCAGAGCTCTCACCAGAAGTTCCAAGCCCTCAAGGGATCTCCTTCTGAACTTCATCTGCTGAGAGCTGCAAACAGCAGCCCCAGCGAAAAAGAGAACTTTTTCCTACAGTAGCAACTGTTAGCAGCTTTGCCAAGGCCTGCTAGCTAACCCCAAAGCAGATGACAACCAAGTAAGCACGGAGCTGCTTACTTTGCAAGGATTACACTGAGCAACCAGCAGCCTGGATCCTCAGACAAGGAACCACCGGCATCCTCCCTCAAGGATTGGTAATGTTGAACTGGACCTAGATAGCATCATCTTAGCATGGCTAAGCACAGGACCATTAACATTGGTCACGTGTCAAATGTATTCAGGGCTGTATAAGTGTTAAATGTGATATCACTGTTTTTAGGTAATTAATGGTTGGCTTTGCCAAGTTGTTAAGTTTGCTTCCTATAGACCAGGTCTTTGCATGCAGCTAACAATCTTTTCTAACCTAGCACCGTGACAGACACACACACACTCACAACCTTTAGCTTGACTCACTTCACACCAACGTGTAAAATCACAGGCACATCGTCTGAGCTCCACCATGTTTTCTTTGTTTCTCTCTAACAAAGAAACGTGGTTTTCAGCCGCCATCTTGGACCTAAGTCTCTCCCTTCGTCAGCCATCTTACCTGTAGTTTGCCTACACACACAAGTTCACACTCACCCACACATGCACTGACATACACACGCACTGTATATAGTACATGTTTAGGTAGATTGTGTTAATTGTTGGTGTAATAAAGGCTTTTAAAACTACATGCTGTCTGTTTAATGTTGTGTAACAGGGGTTATGTATTATTGTATAATCACACAAAATTGTTTTCTTTTTTTAATTACCTGACGGTGTTTTCATATCCCTCCTCGGACGGAGTTCTTATTTTGTCCCGTGTGCCCCTGAATTCCTTGGGGGGGAACCCCCATATCCTTCTGCACCCCTGAATTCTTTTTGGGGTAACCCCATGCCTCTGTATAAAATGGCTAAGTCCCGCCTGTGTTCCCTCTCTCTGTCTTCTGGTTCTAAGGGAGAGGTGAGCGTCTTCTTTTGTTCCAGGCTCTTTTGTGTTTTGTTTGACCTGTAATTAATGTAATATATTAAATTCATGTCATGTTTACTTTGGTAGGGGCTCGGGTGGTGTCCGAGAGGACAGATTATTTATTGTTCACCTTTTATCCTTGTCAGGTATGTTTCTATTTCACTATTGCCTTGTGCTAGCTCTCGTGCTAGCTTTAGCTCTCTCTGTTTTCTGGTTCTGAGGGAGAGGGGCTTGGGCGGTGTCCGGGAGGACAGATTGTTTATTGTTTGTCTTTTATCCTCGTCAGGGCAATAAAGAAAATTGTGACAGCAGCAGCATGGTGGTTTTCTTGCTTCACAACGCAGAGGTTAACCTACACTGGTTACACAAAGACCCTCTAAAATATTCTTCATACCAATTTCTCTCCTTAATTCAGACTATAAAATTCTTTCCAAAGCAAAATCTATTAGGCTCGCACAGTACATACCATCCCTTATAAGTAAAGATCAGACTGGTTTTGTATTAAATCGCTCCTCTACTAATAACCCCATAGACTATTTAACATGATACATATAGCAAACGAAAGAGATGATCCAAATATGGCAATGTCCTTAGACACTGAAAAAGCCTTTGATAGGCTGGAATGGTCGTATCTTTTTCAAGTCCTCTCTAGATTTAATTTTGGTACTTCATCTATCAATTGGGTTGAGACATTAAACTTTAAGCCCCAGGCCAAGATCAACTGCAATGGTATTACATCAGCCACTTTTCCACTCTTTAGAGGCAGCAGACAAGGCTGCTCCTTGAGTCCTCTGCTCTTTGTCCTGGCAACAAAGCCCTTATCAGAGGCCATTAGAACAGACCCCAATATTAAAGGTATCCAAGTAGGCCAGGTAATGCATACAATAAATTTATTTGCGGACGATATTTGTTTATTCTTATTGCATCCAGCAGATTTGCTCTGCAGACATCTTAGAGTGTTGGAACGATAAAGCTCTTTTTTTTAGGATATAAGGTAATATGGAAAAAAGTGAAGTTTTCCCCCTAAACAACTTTAATTACAGAGAATTGGAACAGACACGTGTGTGTGTCATAGTGTGTGTGTGACTTGAAGGGAGTTGACATATTATTGTCATATGCAAACAGCAGCTGTCTAGCAAGAACTAAGCCAGGTAGCTTCAGATCTGGAGATCCAGTCCGGTTCTGTCAGCGGATCCTCTTAGAAAGTTCCCCGAGAATGGTGCATCGCTTCCCCGGTAAAATGCGGGGAGGAGACCGCTGTGAGATTGGACGCTTTTTTCAAACGTTTCATCTAAAACATCAGATCATTTCACTTTCCCTTGGTCGATTGAGGTCAAGTAAAAAGTATGATGATCTTTCAACTCTCCTCTGGTTATGTGTGTCTTCTAATGGCTTGGCTTCACACAGAAAGTCACATGATCACACCATTTAGCCGTGATGTCACATGAACTTCACCATGCATTCCCATATAAAATTAAAAATATCGTCCAGCAAAGTCTAAGCAAACAAATCAGTGTGGACACTGTTCAAAGGCAGACATAAGACTGTTCTAGTAATAGTAGAACAAAACTATACTAAGTTTTTTATTT
>JAQLOL010000005.1:24356678-24369520 GCA_029783665.1 Naso thynnoides | reverse complement strand
TGTTGCGAACTCCCACCCCACCCCATCCTTCTGGATCTACAGACTCTCATATAGGCCTACATCTCATAGTTCAAAATGTAGCAGCAACACTGTGATTGTTTTGTTGTTGTGTCCTGTACATGTGACATCAGTTGCACGTCTGTCTGTCCGTCTGAGGGAGTGGGATCCCTCCTCTGAGGTTCTCTCACAGGTTTCTTATTTTCCCTGATTCTTTCCATCGGTTCAGGGTTTTTTAAGTTTTTCCTCACCTGGTGAGAGGGTCTAAGGACAGAGGATGTCACGTCTGTGCTGTCACATTTGTGAAGCCCCCTGAGACAAATTGTAATTTGTGATTTTGGGCTGTACAGAAATAAATTTGATTGATTGTAATATAAGCTGCAGAATTGTGAGACAAGCAGTTCACATTCTGAAGTTCCCATTTTGTTTTGGTCTAATCTCTGCTTCTTCTAACACTCTGGCCTTAACTTGCAGTTGCAAAAGGCCATATTGCATTACTAAACATCCTAAAAAAGGTATAATTACATGATAATTATATTGAATTACATCAAGACCAACCCTGTGTGAAATTGTAGTCGAACCAGAACATGAACAGCTAAACAAGCTTTCCAATCCTTATCACAACAGTGATCCTCTAATTAGATTCGCTGCAACCCGAAACTCTCAGCTATTTTCTTTTCATCTGTTACAGTGGAGCACAACCTTTGAATACCCCTCTCCCCTCCACCCCTACGCAAACACACACACACACACACACACACACACACACACACACAAATACACACACCTATTCTGCTCATGTGGGACTCCTGCACCTCAATTCGCAAGGTTAGAGTAACAAACTTTTAGCAATGTAAACATCCCGTCCACACAATCACTTCCTGCTCCTGTCCTATGACTAGATTAACTGGAGATTTGTCTTTGTGATTTCAGCAGTTTCCCAGTGTGGGCGGTGAAGAAACACCCTCATTAACATCATGCTCCATTTCCGTCAGTGAAGAAAGCTCTCAATGCCTCTGTGGGTCAAATGTTCCTGCTTTTGTTTTTTGAATAAAATAAATGTGGAGAAGAACCAGAAAATAATAAGATCACAGTTCAACTAGAACTCCTGCTGTGAACAGGTCTGTTTATGTAATGAGCTGAGTCACTGAGCATCTGTATTGTTCATGAAAATACAGTATGAAACCTATTTCTTTTTACAAAGACATGGTACGAATAACTGCATCAAGTTGTTCGTACCATTTGATCTGTAAGAATCAGATCAAATTCTAATCCTCAATTTTGTTTGTTCATGTTAGTGCAACACAGTCTCACTTTTATCCAGCTACACTCTTAAAGGGTCTGAGAAAGAAAACCTGGAAGGGCCTCGGCTGGGAGCACGGTGAAAACTGAACTTTGTTGTAGGATGACAATGAAGACTGATTAGGGTCAAAAACATAATTTCACCTTCTTACCAACAATAAAAATCAAAGCTGACCAGAAGGCTGTGCTTCCTTCAAAACATACTGGAAGATTTTCCTGAAGTTATGTGAGAGTGAAGTTGTGGCCTGTTTGTTCCCAGTTGTTGTGAAGAGGAGTTTCCACCCTGCTGAAGAAGATCAGAGTTGATCAAACTTCTCCCCTGTAAAGAGTTTAAAGTTACCTGCACCCAAAGAATTTAACTCACCTGCTACTCTGCGCGCTCAGTCCCAGCTGCACGTCCCCACTGCACGTCCCAGCTGCACGTCCCAGCTGCACGTCCCAGCTGCACGTCCCCGCTGCACGTCCCAGCCCCCGCTTCCCAGTCAGAGAAGAAAAAAAGATGCGATTTGCTTTATAGCTTTTCTCTGCCTTGCTTACTACAATAAAAGTTTCTTTCTTTTTCTAATTATACTTCTGCTTGTCTGTGCTGCTTTTGGGTTCATTCACTCCTGTTTGCAGCACTGCAATACTGTAGGAAAAGTATGATCGAAAATATTAGTGACTGAAAACCGGCCAGTACGCCGGAAACAAAGTGGCTTTTTGTCGCCATTTCTTCACCTGCACTGGTGCCCAGTTTGGAGCAGTGAATGGTCAGACGTTGATGGTCAGTCATTGCAGTAACGTGTGCGGTAGACGACAGATGTCCTTTCTCTCCTGAAACTCAACTGACTTGACTTGGCGCATTGGGGGACCTCACAAACTGCTCGCTCTGGGGACACTACGCAGCATTTGTGCATAAAATGAGGCTCTCAGTGCAGCATGAGGCCCTATGCACAATATGTGTTCTTCGTTTTTTTGGGGGGGGGGCAGCCCTGGAAAAACCCCCATGTAAAGGAGACCTTGTGCGTCAGTCACTGAGGCCAAAGGGCCCTGACCAAGTGTCGGTTTTTGAGGCACTGGGATTGAGACTATGTTGGTGAGTGGTCACTGTAAAATGGAGCCTTTTCAACTCAAACTGACAGTTTGATCTTCAGACACATAACAACATATGGAATAAAAATTTAAACTACATTATTTGTAGTTTATTTTACTTAACTCCCTAGCTGCTCCCCTTTCTGCTTCCAGTTGGCCACCCCAGCCTGATGCTGCATGCACACTGAAATCATCTATCATCAGTCATCATTTTCTCTCAAACAAAACTTCGTCTCCTCAAAGTTTATGACAAATTGAAGATAACGAGCCAAAGGGATGCAGCAGTGAAGCTTGATGTTTCACAGGCTACCTTGTGTAGTCGACACAACTTAAATATCAAGAAACAATCATGGCTGCCAGTGATAGATACAGAAAAGCCACGCACAACAGAAAGCAACTGGGATTCAAGCCGCTCTTGTCCAGTGGATTAAAAATTAATGACCACTTGGTGGACCCTTAGTGAAGGAAAATCTGTACAGTTTTTGTTTTTAATCAATTTCTTTACCTTATGTTCATGCAATAAATATGCAAATGTCAGTAAGACAGTTATTTGTATGAAAAATTAAGAATCAAATTGCTAAGATATTCTTAAAAATACTACTTTGACTTTAACACATGCAAGAAAAAACAACCTCTCTCTCTTCACTTTTTTCCATCCCACTGCTCAGCAACCGGCAGCCCAGCAGCAGGATTTGATGTGTCTCGTTCACATTCGATTTAGGCACCTTGTTTACTCCTGTAGCTGCTCGAAATGCGCAATAAGGCACAATACAACTGCAATATTTATACAGTTGCATATATATATATATATATATATTTTTTTTTTTAGGTAGTGGTTTGTGTGTGTGGCTGTTCAGAGCTGATTTTTCTGAGGGGACGATAAAGTATATCTTATCTTATCTTACCACTAATGGCAGTGCAATAAAAGGACACCAATACACGTCTAAAAATGTCTGTAAAGCATTTCAAAAAACAATACAAAAAACAGATAGAGACAAGTTAAATAGTGATCAGTTTTATCCACAGAGATGTGACCAATATAGTTTCAAAAGTTTCAAATAAGTTTCCAAATAGAGTATAAAGTGTTTGTAAGCCATAAAATTATGTCTCTGTTCCATTGTGGCTCCAGAGCAGAGGTGACAGTGGAAGCTGGAAACATATTACTGTTGCTGACAGACGAGAGGAAACGAGTGTGGGAGAGTGACAGAAGTCAAGAGTGGGAGAGTTTGACCCGCAGAAGGAAAAACTCACACAGAGGAAGAGAACATTGGAGAGGCTGAGACAGTTCAGAGAAATGATGGGTGAACTGGGATGGTAGAAGAAGAAGAAAGGTTCTGGCCCCGAGAACGCCAACTTCCCATCGGACCCCGAGTTTGGCAGCCTCGCTCGAGATGACTTCACAAAACGCACCTGAATACACAGATTTACACACAAGCCTGGCCGGAGCTTCTGAGCCGGAATATTCGACACGCTGCCTACTGACATCACTACAGCTGGTGTGAATTTAGCAGAACTCAGCAGAGGGCTGCCTCTCAGAAAACCTCCCCCCTCACCCCCCCATAAATCAATACACACTCACACACACACACTCACACACACACACACACCTTCACACACCAACTTCTTGTACATGGTCCCACCTCTCTCTTACACTCTTTTGCTTTTTTTCTCCTTTTTTCTGACCCTCAGAAGTTGAGCCGATTAGAGCGGCTCCCAGCAGCTCGTTGCGCAGGCCGATCAACTGTGATCTTTTTAGAAAAGTCATGATCTCAGCGGGAGATCACTCATCCCAACAACGTAACAAACTCTTCACTGCTCAAATGCTGTGAATTTCATCTTTACTTTTGTAAGTTTTTTTGCAAGTAAAATGAAATTTGCTCCCTGTCATTGCTAAAAATTCATATCCTTTCTGTTTTCTTTTGTGTTTCACAGCATCATTCACTTATCGCTGCTTTGGCCTCTAAAATACTGAAATCACTCACTTAAAAATATTGGTGGGGCACATGAGCCTCGTTTATAAACAAACTTTATTTTCCCTCCCTCTGTCAGACCGTTTCCACTGCAGGGATGGATAGTTATAATGAGAGTTCCAGCGTCCAGCTATTTTTAAGGTTTGGAACAGGCTGTTATTGCGCTGGAGGTAGCAAGGCCTTTGGGGTGGTAGATTATTCCACAGACCTGCACTCCAGACTTTATGGGTCTGAAAATAACTGTCCTACCTAGTCCTCCCAGCGCTCCCCCCAGTAATCACAAAGTGCAGCCATCCATAAATGAATGTGGTGTCTGCTTAAACTGTCATCTCACCAATATTAGATGAACCCGAGTTCAAGTAACTACGTCAGATGTTTCTGAGAATCTCTGAATTGGATTTGCTCGTTCATGCTTCACTGCCTTGCCTATTACAGATGTAAGGTGTCGTTTAGTGTCAAGTGTGCGCCGTGCAGCTCTTCACTAGGAAAGCAGCTCGTATCCCTGCATAAGTCCGTACTTTTCGTTTATTAGGGTGTTCGCAGTTCATACAAGTACAGTAAGGGTGACAGCATCAGCAGCTAGCTTGGAGGAGTCTTAGGCTTTGATCACACTAAAACCTGTCATTTCAAAATGGTGTTTTAATGAGAACATAATGATCTATAGTCTCGTCTCAGAATATCACGTTTGAAAACTCACGACACATGACCATTCACGTGCACTGCGTATGAGCCTGTATTTGGTGTTTGCATCCTGCACACATAGGTATGTTGCTTGATAGAATACAGCTTCACAACTGCTGCACACCAGCTGCATGGACAACAAGATAAGCAATGCCTGTAAAGTGTTATCCATGCTGACCTCGAAGGTATATTTCATCAAAAAAGAAAAAGAAAAAAGAAAATCCAGGACTTTCGGAGGAGCAGTATGGAGGCATTTTATGGTTTTATAAATGTATTTTTTACTTCTGAAAATCAGTCAACATTCACTTCAATGGTGTGTGAGATGTCTACAACGCTGTTTTCCTGTTAAATTCCTGAGGGGTTTTGTGGACCGAGAAAATTCTCCCGACCCTCCATCTGTATGAGGATGAGTGGATAATGACTGAATTTCTATTTCTGTGTGAACTATCCCTTTAATGCTGATTGTTAAGGCTCATTGATGTACATGTACAGACTGATGTTGTGTGATTTCTCTCCGAGAATGGTCATGCGATAGGTTTCCTGTGTCATTGCTCTGAGAAGTCTTTGGATCCACGCATCCTGACTACAACTTAATCCTACAGTTTTCGAACTAAAACAGTCAGCAGCATTCTCTAATGACTCCCTTTAAGGAGTTCTTAAACGGGAATATGGAACATGGAGCAGTGAGGAACATTTTTTGAACAAGGGCCCATTTCTCAGAAGTATAAGCAGATGGAAACAAACATGCATGGATGGTAGAAGGCCAGCAAGGAAAATAAATTTAAAGATCCCCTCCAGACATGTTTTATGATGTATATAAAACACTGTACTTTGACTGCTCATGTGTTTCTCTTGTGGTTTAAAGACAAAAAAGTCAATTATCTTGCTTGAATCTGTAAAATTACATCTGTCCATTTTATGAAAAAAAATACTGAATCTATGATGAATATGTGTCAAGTTTGACCACTGAACATGTATCCTTCTCTCCTTGCATTGTCCATTTTTGTGCATCAGAGGCTTCATGTCTACAAATCATTTTTGGACAAGTTGATTAGCCTACTGGACCAAGATTGTCTTTCAAACTAATTGTGAAACTATTCAAACTATTGTGTTAGATCATGCTGTCCGCCTCTTGAAAACTGGATTTTCAATGGGCACAACTTTTTACCTCCAGCAGATTAAAGTGAGAACAGCCTTCTTTTTTCACTCTAACAAACCTTCCTGCAGAGTAAAGATTAAACATTCAACTGTAGCAACAAGAAGACGAAACACTTTTTTATGTCAGGGGAGATTTTACATAAAGGCTTAATTTTTTGATAGCAGTACACAGTATTTATAAGAGGACAAAAATAATGATGAAATATCTTCAGGGAGCCTCTGAGTTTAAACATCATAAAACATTTTATGTCAGATAAGCTACTTGAAACACAAGAAGTTCCAAAAAAAAAAAAAAGTCACTTTATGTGCATTGTTCTAAACTGAGGCGATTACTCCCCAAAATAGTGAAGGTTTGATATAATGCACTATAGGCCTAAAACAGCAGTTCAGTGAGGCAGCTACAGCACAGCCACCACAGTCTGTCCAGCAGGCATTGTCAGAGCGTTCACAAAGGATGATGGGAGAACACGAAACCAGCAGGGCTCTGATACAGTCACTTTGAAATCTTTCCAGCTGCCTTGTTGTGCCGATGGCCATCAGACTGAGTGCAACAAAGGCCTTGCTTCTGTGTTTCCTTGCAGGAAATAGCACCTGCTGTTTCTCATTTCAGACGTAATTCAGTTGCTAGATTGAGAGCTGAACCCAGCCCATTACATTAGTTCATTCTGGGAGTGCCTCGGGAGTTTGACCCGCAGGTCACTTGAGTTCGGGTGGTTTGGCTCAATAGTCCAACTGGAAAAAAAAAGGTTGTCTGGATGCTAAAACGATATGTCGGTTACTTAATTGAAATAAATGAGAATATCGGTCATATTAACTTGTGTTCTGTAGTGGTATATCACAGACGGTTTAAAGAATTTGAAAGGATAAACTCGATTTAAAAAAGTTCTGCAGCAGAAAAATGCTAAATTTCTTCTCTATTTTAGCTTTTAAAATTCCTCAAACCCCTTCCAACAACACAAAGACAGCGTTAAACTAACAATGGCCACAAATGGAAAACTCTAAACAAGTAATCAAGAAAGATTAAATGTTAAAAGTGGGTTGATGGGCTGAAAAAAACCCATTTCAACCTGTTTTTAATCACAAGTCTACAGCCGTTCTTAAGTTTGTTTAAATCGTCATATAAACAGTATAACAGCACAATTACACGTCCGGCTTAAAACTTTGAAAACATATCAACAGACTGAATTTCCTGCGATGGATGATGGAAAGAAGATTTTTCTGGATTGTACTTGGAAGTAGTATTTTAAACAAACAGTGATTGAACAAAGACTCTATGACCTTAAGATGTGTTTGTCATGTAAAGTTACTGTCAGTGATATTTTTCATCTGCAAACCAAACACACCGTAAAAGCAGCTAAAGAAAGAGCTTCATAAAACAACAGCCTCCATTGTGTACTGCTAGCATGGACTCTGGGTTCGATTTGCAGTGTTACGCTCTAAGTAGTGAATTCCATCATAAAAATTTTTTTTCTACTTTAAATAAAAATCTAAAAAGATGATGAAACCAAACGTTTTTTCAACATAACAGCAACACATTTGATAAATTACTAGAACTCCTCGCTTTGATATCACCCTTTAAAACATAGAGATTACTCGGAAATTGTAAATATATTTTGTATTGTAGGCTATTTTTAAACGTGTTTGTTAAAAGAAACATACCACATTCATGATTAATCTTGCTTTTGTTAAAATATATATTTTTTTTAAATTGTACAGGCATTTTCAATTACCCCAAATAAAGAATTTGTAAAAAAATCACTGAAAAATCCCTATAACCGGGTAAAAATGCAAATCTCTTCAAATGGGGCCCTTTGTCTTTGACTTCCACAGAGACTCCAGTCAGTGTGGTTTGTTATTCATCATTTCAACCACAAAAAGAAAAGTTAGGTGATCAACAGTGATCAGGATTCATTTGCTGGGCACCACGAATGTTTGCACAAAATTTCATGACAAACATCGAATAGTTGCAAAGATAATTCAATCAGGATGCAAGTGGTCTATCTCTGACTGCCCAACTGTTATTCCCATTCCCATCACACTGCTGTCGCCAGAAAATAAAGAAGTAAGAAAATACACCTCTTGCCTAAGAAACCATGCCTTTTCCTCATCTAACTGCCGAAATTCTGTATTCTTGCTGAAGTGAAGAAGTGCAGCTTCACTCATCCAAATTTTTGTAGGATAATCACCAAGATTCCACAGCAATCCCATCTTGCTGCTGTCCTGGCTTCACTGCTCAAGCCTCTAATCAAATTTAGCAGTGAACTTAAAATCCCTCTCAGTACCTAACAGGCTTTATGCAACTTGGCTTTTTCCACAGGACCATACCACTCTCTTTTCGACTTGACATCATTAGCAGAGGTCGCCCCTATCTTCTACAAATGTTGTTAAAGTTCGACTATGTGTACTTCAGTAGATGTCAGACTGCTTTTTAAACCCCATTCAGGGTATAAAAACACTACAGGACATTTGAAAGTTGGTCGAGGCCATTAACTCTGTTACAGAGAATGTCTGTGGGGGGGCATGGAGACAAAGTTATTACGCCTGGAAAAATAGTCCCTTATGAGTCAGTGCTTTCACTAGAAAAATTTGGTGCTTGTCAAAGTTTTATCAAGGCACCTAAATTTAGCTTATTATAATTTTTATTGGTGACATTCTAAACAAAAAAGTCAGGGAACAGACACACGTTAACAATATTTTAGGAATACGCTCCACTTAGCAGAGCCCTGGAAGGTGGTTGTCACCTGACAATGTGGCGGGTGGCTCCCAAAAATTACACGCCACATTTATGCCCATTTGGTATACGGAGAGTGTTAATGTCAGACTTTATCAGAGGGATTTCACCGGACATTTTGATCAGATTGGTTGGTAGCGGTACTTCATGTAGGCTCTGTTACAGGTGCTGCCTTCAGAGCTTGAACGTTAGCGTCACAGAGAATTCTGACACAGACTTTCTTTTTGACTTATATTGTCGCACATTTTCAGAGAGACAAAATTTAAATTGACACCATATCTCATAGATAAAGTTATTTTGGGAAAAATGGGCGGAGTTTATGTAACCTGTGTGGCCGATGTTGACGAAGGGCGATGACATGTTGTAACGCTGGTTTGGTCCTTTTAATCCACTGGGCCATGACGACCCTGGTCTCTTAGTTGCACTGCGCTTAAGGATTTACGCGGATCAGGACATGAAAAGTCTGAATGCTATACATCTCTCTCTAGGACTGAAATCTTCTACTACTATTTAGTTGGTTCATATTTGTTTGGTTTCAATTGTTTTCAAGGTTAACCCTCTTTTATCCGTCTTAGTTTATTACGAAAGAGTCAGAGCTGCATTACAAACACTGCGGTTTATTAACTCTCTGCTAAAACAATATGTGGCTCAAATGTTGGGGTTTCCAAACCCACTGTAGGCTGTCTATGATGTTTGACACTTCAATCACAAAACAATCAATCACTGCTAAAAATAATTTCTTTGCTAATTGCCAAGCGGACATGCCTTACATGTTCCCAGCATACATATGTGCAACAGATCTACTGTAGTCCCATCAGGGCAGGAAGCTGGAGGAAATCTGATGAGCAGAGGAAAGGGAGATGCTTACATCACTGGAAAACGAGCAGCTTCAAGCTGTTAAAGAATTTCATAATTTCATAAACAGACAAGACAATCCTTTACAGCACGAGGTAATCAGGCCACAAACCAAGCGCACGGTGCATCGCTGAGCAAAAGGAATGTCGGATAAACACGGGTGATTTCCGTTCCAACTTTCCAGCTGTAGAAACAGAGTTATTCTACTCTTTCAACAATGAAACAGCTTGAGACACCAAATGTATCTGAGATCATGACGTATGATTCAGTCAAAGACAGGACACTACTGGAGCCGTAGTATTTGGATCTTCAAAGAGTTTGATAACTTCATGGCCTAAGATGTAAAGAGTCAATTTTAGCAAGCGTGGCCCATTTATTTTCAGCATGGTTCCCTTCCACTGTACGTTTATACATTTATTCCAGCTGTCATGGAGCACATGATCTCTTCTTTGTGAAGGACTAATTCTTGGACCTTGAGAAAGTGGTCCCGGTGGCAATGACCTCATCCTGACTGTCAAAATGGCGAACTCTAAGCGTATTGGGATGAGAAGAACCATTCCACAGTTCTAAGAACTCCTGTTTTATTCTATCCATACCTCAGGAGCCACGAATGATCATAGTTCTTAAAACTACATTTGGAGAAATGTTTGTAGCTTTAACTCCAGAGAGGGTACTTTTGCAGCGCCAGGGTAACTATAAGTGAAATAATTGTACATTGATTGGTTGAACTTAGGACTGAGCACCAGCAACCGCCCTTTTCAAAACCCCGACAGCTGTGTAACCGAGATGACACTAAACTCAAAAGAGGGATAAAAGCAAAAAGGTCCTCCATGTGTTTGTTGTTGTCACTGTATTTTATCTGAGATTTAAGGGAGATTCACGGTAGATTATCGCCACATCTAGACTAAAGAGGTTTGTTGTTGTGCAGTGCAAAAGTTGTGTTGTATGTCGTATGGAACTGGCGTTGGTATAACAACATTCTGCATTTCAGGGGTTTGCTGTTGCAGTAACATGCAGTGAGGTCCTGGACTACAAGGTATAACTCGATATAAAAACCACTGCAAAGTCAATCAAGTAGCCTGATCTATTTTTTAACAAGGCGGATGATCGAGGTTAAGGCTAGTACTACTAGCCAACAGTAATTTGGTGTTTGTTGGACATTCCCGCCTTTAATGATAACCTGGTCATTGGATTGAGACAGTTTTTGAACCACCAGTGAGTAGAATTAACATGTAAGTCTGTCATTTTGGATTAAAAGCTCCGTTTTGGCTGCCTACTTTTTTCATTAGGATACACCATTCTGGTCTGTGTACGTCTCACTCAAGTAGCAGCACTGCTGAGCAAACATGAAAATAAGATTGAGTAGCGCCACTAGGAATGCTGCACCTGCTAGAAACAGAGTAGCATTGTGCCTCAATGTCGCCCATGGAAAATGGTGAGGAAACAGACAACATATGTCCGGACATTCTAAGCGACATTCGTTTGCCCTCACTCTGAAGGCAGAGAGAAGCAGAGTCTGGCTCTGCCGAATGTGTCAACACAGGCCAGCTAAGCTCTCTTGAATGGAGGCATTCAGTACATTGTTAAAACAACTCATTTTACATGTTTATTTATATTTTTTACAACAATAAAGCAGCAATGAAATCAAAATTAAAGTAAAAAAGAAATGCAAAAAATTAATTACATATGAATTTTTAATTTTAATATGTAGTCTGCTGTGGTGATTTGCTGTTTAAGCTTTGGTGTGAAAGTGTGATGGAGTTCAGGCTTCTTATTAGCGATGCGGAAGAGGCTTCTCAATCTGTCTGGCACTGAAATTGTTATTTTAAAGTTTACTGAGCATGTCTCACCAGGTATCTCGATTAGAATGGGAAACAAAACAATGGAGGTTTGAAACAAGACGTAGCTTTGCTTACTGGTTGCTATAGAAACAGAGGAAGCCACCTCCGCTAAGCTTTAGACCCCGATGGCATGAGCACAAGTAAAGGAGTTGCTGGCTGTTTGGGTTGATAATTGCTTAGCTAATCTTAACAAGCTATTAATGTGGGTGCTGCAATATGAATTTCCTTTTCCTCAATGTATTTCCAAGGGTTGCTGGGGATATGGGAAATGTGTGCAGCCTGTGAATTACTTCTGCAGAAGCTGAAATATCCTGACAACAACCTGGTTCCCTCCCTTTAAAACATAAAACCAACAAATCTCTGCAGAGTCACATATAGCAATTGATTTGACTGTTCTCTGGCATATAAACATGACGACTGGAACACCGGTTGATTAAAGCCATATCCAACACTTTTGTGGCGATGAAATGAGCAGCTGGGTGATAATATCATGGAAATCAATCCCTGTGATGTGCCTGTCTTCGCTGTGTATAAAAGTAACTCTGTGAATATACATCTGCTGAGAATCTCTGAACATAAACTTCAGTGTATGGATATCACTCAGCTGTTCCCAGTGTAGTGCTAAGTAGAGCACTGATATCAAATTTCTGTTGCACTGCAAAGCTTTTTTGCAAATTATTGTTACTTAATTTGACTCCCACAGTCTACTGTTACATTTTGAAGTCATACAGAAATGTAAGGATGAATGAATGCATGTAAAGCCTCGTTTCCACTGAGCAGTACGGATGTTTACACTTTTAAGTGCCATATGTGTACGATATGTATGTGTGAAAAAGAAATCCCCTTATATCATCGTCAAGTTGTCATATTGGCATTTAAGGTAGACTGATTAATTCATGGCTTAACTAATAATAATAACAAAGAATCAATATGAAAAGGCAGCAATGCATCCTTTTTTTTGTTATTGATGTTTCAAAATGTTACAGAAACATAACAGCTGGCATTTAATCTCGCACAGGTCATCGGTTCATCAGTTAACTCTCTCTCTCTCTCTCTCTCTCTCTCTCTCTCTCTATATATATATATATATATACATATATATATATATATATACATATGTTTATATATACCAATTGAATAGATGTTTTGACGTGTACTTGGGCAATAAACCAATGAAACTTCCTTTGAGTTTGAAATAGTAATGTTCATTTAATTTCTTGAAGCCACATACTTATC
>JAQLOL010000005.1:24334331-24348299 GCA_029783665.1 Naso thynnoides | reverse complement strand
TCCTAAACTATGCAGTCTGGTCCATCTCCAGCCCCCAGCACTCACACTACACTAGGAATAAACACCTCACCACAGGAAAACATCGCCGCCTCGTGCGCACTAGTATGAGTGTTGTCTGCAGGGGGCCTCAGATTTGGAACAGGATTAATGACGATCTCAAGTTGTCGCCCACAATCTCCAACTTCAAAAGGAAATTGAAAGATCATCTTTTACTAACCTGTATTTAACCTATGTTTTGTTTTTGTTTTCTTCCATGGACTCCTGGGATGTTTGTGTATGTTTGTATGAATATGTTTGTCTATGTATGTTGTTGTCTTGATGTTCGATAATTGTCTTGTATATACCACTGTGCACACCACCGTCTTTTTCATGAATTTTGGGCCCCCTTTTATAAGCTTTTCTAGCTTACTCGGGGGACCCATTCACTTTACCAAACTGATATTTTACACCCCAAATGTAATGTCTGATGTGCAGTATTGTGAATAAATTTCATTCATTCATTCATTCATTCATTCATACATTCAAGCTGGAGCACCCAAAGGTGAGGACATGCAAACTCCACGAAGAAAGGCTTCAAACTCAAAACTACGACCCACTGGAACGCATGAACATAATAAAACCATCGTCTATGTTAATTTAGTAACATCTGTGCATTTTCTACTGACAAGTCAAAATTTCTGCAGTGAGAGAAGGAAATCTCAGTAGGTCATTTTCCTTTTCACCTTTTATGTCTATTAAAATACATAAAGAAGACAGAGTGTTCCAGGATGGCTGCTACTTCAGAAAACCTGTCAGCTCAGTGTGTTAGCCAAAAGATCTTCTGGGTTCATATTAATAGTTGCTTTTGGGTGAGTGGTTCTGTAGAAAAGTTGCTAGTTTTACTGTTGTGTGTGTGTGTGTAAGAGAGACAGAGAGCATGTGCGTGCATTAAGAGGGGATTTGGGTTAATGAGAAAAGTTCACACAAAGTCCAACCTCCCTGATTCCATCTTTAGCTTGTAACACAAAGACAGGCAGAGTCCACATGCAGTTTGCAGGGAAGAAAGACGAGGTGACAGGTTCAAAAGTTCAGGCACCGCTTTAGACTCACTTTGCATGTCACTACCATTCGGCACACCCTGATGCTTTGGCAACGTCAATTTGCCAAAGCATCAATTTGCTGTTCTGTATGAGGCTCTGGGTGGCAAGAATCTCCACAAGGTAAAACTAAAAATGGGAAGGAGAGGGGAGGAGGTGGATGCAAAAAAACCAAAAGAGCCCTGTCCCTTCCTCGTCTTCCTTGATGAATTTGTAAAACAGATCCCCGATGTCTCACTAAAGACAAGTCGTGGCATGGCCCCCTTTTCAGACACACTAATCTCTGAATGGTTGTTACCATCACATGAGATACTGTGAAATCAATTCCCTCACCTTTGACCTCTGAATGCTACGGCATATTCAAGTGTCACAACAGGAAAGTGAAATAAAAGGTATAATTCTCAGAACAGAGCTAATTCCCTTTACTCAACACTATACTTATATTGTATAATATAAAAATAGTTTTAATATTCAGCCTTGGCTGACAAATATCAAAGAATCTCAAACGACACCCTTGGTGAAATCCAGGCAGCTCATTTATCTTTCTACATGCATATTTCTGAATTCTCAGGTTAGCAAACAGATCCAGCATCTGCTTTGGAAAAAAGCTGTTTCGCTCCCATCTGTTCAGTGGTGCTTTGCTCTGAAGAGAATTTAGCAATTTAGTATGGCACTTGTATAAGTCTGAGGGGCTTGTAAAAAACCGATTCTAGCAACATACTATTCAAAAAGTGCAGCAGAAGCCAAGACTTTCTTATTTTTAATGCCTGTGAAAAACTCTGAATCCTTTATGTCCCATATTGCATCTTAAAATGCATCTTTTGTTTCCCTGACTGACATTATTTAAGAAAGGTCAAATCAAAACATAAGACATACTTTTTTTGTTGTTGTTAACAGGCCAAGTAAAGTTATCTTTGACTGGTACATAACTTTGACACACATGTAAATTTTATAACTTACCAAAACTTAATCCTTCCTGCTCGCCTTCAAAGTCAAAGTGGTCACACATGAGGGAAGGCGTGTGATTTCATCCAGGTGCAGACATGTGCGTCAACATTTACATTTGTCACAGTGTAGCTTTGTGTGAGCCCATACATGGTAGAGACTGAAATGGAGAGACAGTGTTAGAAAAGAAAAGGCCAGAGCATGGGCGCCGACTTGGAGTCAACATTTGGGGGGCAAAAATATTGGTGACATTTGATGACGTCATCATATTAGTAGGCTTACATTTGTTAAATTTGATTACTTAAAGGCAGTCTTTAATCTAGATTCAGCCATGAAGAGCTCCGCAAAACAAGGCTTATTTCTCTCTGGGATCAGGAAAGGACTTGCATTCTGTGAGTTTTGGGGCTTTTTATTGATTGATTTATTTGTTTGTTTATTTGACAGGGACAGTACACAGCTCTTACCTGTGCCAGAGTTAGCTGCAAGCTAATTTTCATCTGTAGTCCCTGGGCAGGAAACAGAGAACATATCTGCTAAGACAAGGAATCTAACACTTTTCTTCTCGAACTGTTGTGTGCACGATCAGTGTTGCCTCATCACAGGCTAATTTGATGAACAATATAGGCTGCTATAGACTCAGATGACCGCTGGAAAACAGTTACATTTTAACACAGCATTTCAGTAAAGGGCAGCGCCTCTCCATCTTTAACTTTGGAGGGGCATAAAACTCAATGCCTGATCCAAACTGGCGCCTACAGTACGGGCCTGAGGTTTCCACTGCTGCGCACCTCTGAGCACGGCAGGGCCTCACCACGTCATGAAGCTGCTGCCGTGTGGCGGCTCAGGATCCTTGGCGAGTCTCTGGCCTCCTGACAGCCTGTCTCCATGCATGCAGTGGCTCCCTGCCCACCAATTCACTTTTAATTATCCTTAAAGTCGACCCTACTCTGAGGAAGTCCAGGGGCGCAGCATCAAAACCTTCTGAAGTTTTATCCCTTAACCCTCTTCTTCTGCACATCGAATGAGCTGCACAGAGCCGTCTCCATGACATCCTGCTCTGCTAAAGTTTAGGATTATGAGACCATTTTGCATTACATTTTATCCTCTTCTCAAATGGTTCGTCCTTTCTAAAGTTTCCATTTTTTAGATTGCAGTACAAGACTGCCTCAGCCCCCTCAGGATGGATGGACATTATGTGGCTCTTGAAGAAGAATGTTGGAGGAAAAGTTGCATTTTGATTTATGATGTGATATGTAACTTGACGTTTTTACCGCAGTGCTACTGTCAGGGCGCCATGGTCATTAGGCAACAAAGTCAGTTCAGTCAGTCAGGCTTTACGACACTTCTCGATATCTGTCCACTATCAAACTACGTCAGACAAAAGACTCCATCTGTTGTGTTTTATGTACCTACGCAAGTTCCAACTTTGTCGAAACTGAAGGTGATTAAAAACATCTTGTTTCAGGACAAACAGGTCTGTTTTTTATGTGTATGACATCAATCTGGGTGACAATAAATTCTTAAGTGCGAGATTAATTCTGTGAAGAGAGAGGCCTCTCTTGCAGTTTTGACGTAGGCAGGGAGGGACAGGGTTTTAGCAAATCTGCTGGAATACTGACAGTATGAAAATAAGAGAAATAAATGGGGGTAAATCCACGAGACCTTGTGTTGAATCAGGATTAAGGCTTATTGCTTAATGAGTCATCCATAGTTTGCCATGCCATTAAAACATACCTGTTCGCTCTCACTTGTAGACACACAAACACACGCTTTTTTTGCTCATCTTGAAAATGATAGGATTAAAGGCAAGACGTAACATGCAACAGAGGGAAAAACAATTTAAAAAGACTCAACAGGAGACAGAAAAGCTAAACATTAAAAACATCCAGAGCAGAGCCATCTTTTTCATTGTTATTACATACTATCTTTGAGTGAAAAACATATTAATATCTCCACATATTGTCTTGTTGACAGCAAAGAGCTCTGAGAAATGCATACTATTTTAAGTGCTTTGGCATGTGGTCGGAAGGCCAATTGGACTGCATGTGTCATATGCTGAAATCAAGCAGCTGCAAAATTACAGTAGCATGCCCTCACCGCAGCCGACTGGAGCTGTGCAATTAATCAGAGGTTAACCCCACAACCCCACAAACTTGCATAATCTCTAATTTACGTACCATCTCCCTCTACATGCACAAACATACACACACACAAACAGATTGAGACACTGAGGCTTCAAACATAGACACAGTCTCCCCAAAACAGAATGTGGGTAAACACAGCCCCGTTAGTTGATGTCATATGTTTTATACGTTGACATCGAGGCAGGGTTTCCAGACTGTTTTTAAACAATTAAAGCTGGGGTAGGCAGTTAATTTTTGGTGTCACTGGGCAAAAATTCCATATTAACCTTTTCATCATATTGTCACTCAGGTGTTCTGAAAGAACACTAGACTGCTGCACCTCTCCTTGGCTCTGCAATTAGGCTTTAGAAAATGAAGACCTTGACAACATTGTTCAGCCAATCACAGGCCATTTCAGAGAGTGCGTGTTCCCGTCAGCTGCTCCACAAAAAGAAGATTCATGTACCCTCAGCAAGTGAAGGCCTGATACAATGGCAGATAACCCAGGAGAAAAAGCTGCTCTTACGGCTTTTGCAACAACTGCCAGCACGGCAAAGCAACTTAAAAAAAGAAGAGCGACGTATCAAGATGATCATTGAAAAGAAAGAGCGACGACAAACGGATTGAGCGAGCCAGGTGAAGAAGCAGAGCTACCAGGGTTGCCAACTGTCTCTTCAAATACGCAATTGTCCCGTATTTGGAAACTAAAAAACGTGCAAGAAATGCACTTTGTTCTGTATTTTTTCAGAATTACTGACAGGGCGATTTATGAGAAGAACAGCAGAGCATGTGTTTCCCATGAGAAGCAGAGGAAGTGTAGCTGCACACCTGTGCCCTGTTCCTCTAACAGCGCACGTTTTAAAAAATTGCTCCGTCAAGTCTGCCTGCAGCAAAAAAAGATTACAGAAACAAACAGGAGTGAAGAGAACAAAAAAAATCTACTTCAGTAGAAGCACTGTTACCTTGATAATATTTTACTTAGGTAGAAGTAAAATTACTGTTGTAAAAATGTAAGAAAGAGTAAAAAGTAGCTCATTTAAAATGTACTCAAGGTAAAAGTTACTTAGTTACTTTTTGAGGGGGGCGTGGGGGGGTTGTTATATCATCTTTACATCTTCATCCCGCTCCATGTCCGTCCCTTTGCTGTCTGGGTGTGTGTGACTGACTGTTGTTCACCTTCTGACGCTGCAGTCAGTCAGCCAGAGCCAATCAGACGGACCATTACTGACACGCAGTCACACAAAAAAAATTCTCAATTACAGTAATGTGAGTAAATGTAATTTGTTACTTTCCACCACTGCAAATATAGAGAGGAATGGGAAAATTAACACACATGGCAGTAGTGCCGATAACACATATGAACTTCACCGTTTGTCACTAGAATTTCTCGGTTTTGCTTCAGTGAAATTGAACGAGCATTGAAGAAGAGGAGCATTGTGCTGAAATATCAGTTCGCATAATTACAAAAGTTTTTTTTAAGATATTTTTTGGGGCTTTTTGTGCCTTTATTTACAGGACAGCTGAAGAGTGGACAGCTAACAGGGCAGAGAGAGGGGGAATGACATGCAGCAAAGGGCCACAGGTGGAAACTAACCCAGGTCTGCTGCAGCGAGGACACAGCCTCTGTATGTGGGGCACCTGCTCTACTGACTTAGTACGGGAAAAGATTGAGATTTATATGCTGTACATCAGGGGTTCCCAAACTTTTCAGCCAGCGACCCCCAAAATAACGGTGCCAGAGACTGGGGACCCCCATCCAGCCTGGAGGTGGCATTTAACGTTAACACACTATGAGGCCTACATGGGCATCAGTGCAACACAAAAAAACTACAGCCTAACAGCCATAATATTAGGCTATATAAAAGCAATTTAAGAAAGGATATAATCAGAACTTATACAATTAATTATTATTTCTTTTCTCTTTTTTGTTTTTGAAGGCATCTTGCGACCTCCCTCTCTGTGTCTAGTGACCCCCCGGGGGGGTCCCCACTTTCGGAGCCACTGCCGTAGATCACATTTTATGAAAATACACATGATTATTGTTATTATATTTCCAGCATGTTCTTACAGCTTTACGTTAATTTGCCACAACTGGAAAAAAAAATGAAAGAAGACATCTAATTAGGAATAAGTTTTGGAACGTATCGTAGAGGAAACTGTTGTTTTCCTACAAGCACACATGAAATTTACTGAAGATTTCATGAAAGAGCTTTAGGTCCAGCCGCAGATTCACGGATCAGGTCCAGAGTCTTCTCTCTGTTTGGAGTTTGTGCATGTGGGTTTGCTCCTCAGACTTCCCACCATTAATCATCCACCCATTTTTTTATTTCAGTTTTTTTATTTTTTACATTTTTTAAATTTTTATAATTTTAGTCTCACCTTCCTGGATTCGTTTCCCTCTCACTCTGAAGCAGGAAACAGCTGGAAGTTAACATTAGTATGTGTCAAGTGCTACGATGTTAGAGTCAGGCTCCTGTTAAGATCAGGGTCCAACACTGTCCAGGGTGTTAATAAGACGAGGTGATTTATCATTTCCTCCAGGCAACATGCTTCTAAAACTCCTGTTGGAATGCAGATTTCAGTTAAACCATATGGAACTTCCCATATGTTGTTGCTTTCATACTTGAGCAGGGATCACAGGACCTCTCATATAGATTTGCTGCATTGTCTCAGGAAATCTGAACAAATTATTTATTCACTTGCCAACTTTTAGAGAACTTAACTCAAGGGTAAAGTTTGGATGTAAGATCAATATATCTGTCATAAAACACATGGCTGCTGGCATTTCAACCTCTGAAAAACGACTGTGAAAATAGAACAATATTACCAGGAATTAAATCAGTGTTCAGTACAATGCAGGAAGTAGTTTGTCTTTTATGTAGCAAGCCAGAACATAAAAGCTGGGAGGCTAGGTGATCAATGGACATTTAGCAGACAATATCGATGGTTATGCACTCAAGTCCCAGGTCCTAAACTTTGACTTTTAGGTCCCAAACACAATGACGGACAAACTTCAAATGTCAAAGTTGGAGGTTTTTGCACTTCTGTCTGTAATTTGGACCGGCGTGCCATGGATACAGTGAGAGAAGTTCAGTCATCCGCGGGGGACTCGGAGTACAGCTGCTGCTCCTTTGCACTGAAAGGAGCCAGTTGAGGTGGTTCGGACATCTGGTAAGGATGCACATTCCAGACATGTCCAGCTGGGAGGAGACCCGATGCAGACCCGGGTTTTGTTGTTTCGTTTATTTGTTTTGTTTTGTTTGTTTGTTTTTAAATTAAAACTGTTACTGGAGTTTTCGGCTTGGGAGATATTAGACAGATGGGGATATTAATATTTTGTAGGTCATCAAAGTTTTGCGAGATGAAAAGAACAGCCCCTTTGTGTCGTATCAGCCTTGTACTGGTGAGCTGAGCTGTCTGGGAACAACATGCATAAATATCTTGGTAATATTTTAATATGTCAACCTGTCTGTTCTGAGCAAGTTGAACTGTGGAAAATATAATTCAAATACAAATCATCATTAGACCTAGGTATTGTTAGAAAAGGCTCTTTTCTGAGACTGTAGTTTGAGTTAGGTAGAATAATTAATTAGTTAATATAGTGAAAAACGAAACTGGTGTTTCAAATGATGTTTTCTTCTTCAAGGAACAGAGCCTTAAGGTTCAGGTTTCCCTTCGGTTGTCTAAAATATCAATGAATGTACAAGCTTTCCTTGTAAACCGTCCAACAATTGTTGAGATTTTCAGTCTGCATAAAGTTGGTGGATCGACTGATCACTTTTAAAAGGCCCATGTTTGTCTTTAACCCGGTCTCCTTGAAATGTACCGTGGTGATGTTTAAATGTCACCTCACTTGTGTACAAAATCCCGTTCTTCCATAAAAGCTGATCTCTGTCTGATTCCATTCAAGCTTCTCAGTTATGCATAGCTAACACTATGACCTCAAATTTTTTGTCCATGATCCTCATGTAAGTGGACTTTCGTGCAATCCAACAGCACATGAAATGCAGCAGCTGAAGATTGCTCATGGCGGTAAAGATAAGAAGTCATGAGCTGTAACCTTGTGTTATTGGGGCAACTTTGAGTGAGGTGGCTCAGTGTTATGGCTCTCTTTGTATGCATGGAATGCAGTCCTTAGTTGTCCTTGGAAGTGGCCTTGTTTGAGTCAGGGATTCTTAAAGCAGTTCATTTCAGTTCATCCGGTTTGGAAGAAAATCTTAATCTGTCCTTTTCTTCAAGTTGGTTTCGGTGATGGCCCTTGTTCATTTAATTCTATTGCAAAGGAAGGAGGAGACTAAGATCCTTCAACATCCTGGTCATGGATTAGGTTCTTAGTGGATGACATCATTTTCTGGGGCTTTGCCCTCGCCATGTAGCATTGTGCTGCCCTTGGATAAGCTGGAGCTCTGGCAAGGATACACGCAGTCCACAAACAATATCAGTCTGGAAAAGAGAATACCACCTCTCAAATTTTCTTTTGGGCCCACAGCATCAGGACTGGTCTGCAGGTTGTAAAAGCAAATCACTTTATTTCCCCCAAACTTTTCTCTTTTCTTCTAAAACCAAAGCAGTTTCCTGGTGTTGACGTCATCATTCATTATACTGTCATCCAAGGACTTAAGCACAGACATGGAATTTGGTTATTGATGCTGTTCCATGTAACTCGCTGTCCTACTTCAGATTCACACCTGTGAGCTGCCTTGTACAGATACATCATTTTACTATTGGCCAACAGATGCACGGGATCTACTAACTTCTGGTTTCCTACTTCAGGGAACTGATGGATATTACCAGAGGAAGAGCAAAATCAGGCTGCAATTGCAGGATTAGTTCTAAGCTGTTACTGAAATCCAGTTGCGCAAAGATTTGTGTGTGTGTGCCAGAAGTGGCTAATGAGATAACGCTCCCTCGTGAGATGAACTTTCAACCTGCAGATGCCACTGAGTCATGAGTTTGACTTGTTTGAACTGTGGGTCGATGACATCATTTCACAGTTTCATCATTTCTGTGTGCTGCCACTGAGCTGTGGGTTGACTTTCTCTGGTGGCTCCACAAATGTAAACTAATCGGTAATGTTGTGTGTGACAGTGAGTCTTACAAACAAACAGCGGTGGATAAAAGTAATTAGATGCTTTACTTAAGTAAAAGTAGAAATTTTCTCACTGCTAAATCACTTCACTACAAGTAAAAGTCATGCATTCAAAACCTTACCTGAGTAAAAATATGTATCATAAGCAAAATGTACTTACATATGGAAAGTAAAAGTACTTATGTTTCAATAAAATGTTCCCTGTCTGTAAAGTCATGATAACAGACTTTTGTCATTTTTGTGACACATCTAAGAGGGCTTTTCAACGACAAAATCTGGAGGTGTTTGAGTTTTACTGGACAGGAAGGCCATAACAACTTGTAATCTGAAACAGGGGAACACTTTATAATAACTACACACTTTTAGGCATTAGTTAGGCATTGGTTAAGCATTAATAAATACTGAATTCATCAATAGTTGAGCATTAATAAATACTGAATTATCATTCATAAAGCATTTTTCCTACATAAAAAAAGTTTGTAAGGTTAAGGTGAAATATTTTGCAGAATTAATTCACAAAACATTGTTTTGAGGAATACGTCTACAAAGCAAAAATGCACGGACACAAGCATAACTTTAATTTTTTTTCCTCATTCTTCCCTAATTTTCAACCAGTTTTGTATTCCTTTCTCAAGGCTTTTTTCCTTCTTTAATAAGCCAGAATTTAACTAAAGTGTCTTTTCAGTACTGGAATGTATTTATGCGGCTAAATGTTTCAGGAAAACTTGATCTGGTCACTTTTACCAAAGCTCAATGGTCAGCCTGACAAGACTTTTTTTTCCCCTGGCAAACAGACTCACCTGCTCTCTTTGACTTTAAACCATAAAAATAATCTGAATACACCACAGTTCTCATGGTAAGTAGCAACTCATGAAAAGAAAACTATTTCTAATGAATCCAGAAAGTTGAAATTTGTAATGCAGGTCTATTCAAGGTGCGGCCCCCAAATTTCCTGCTTGCACTTCTAAAAATTTTCAGTAAGGGGCTACAGCGCTCCTAGTAAAAAAGTTAGTCTGGAGCCCTGCCTTAGTGGCTTGACTGTCATAGTACGCCCCGGTCCGCCCTGTGGACTATTTATTGTTGAGTCCCTGTGAGCTCCTACAAAGACAAATTGGGCTTTTTTACCGTAAAAGTCTGTTTGGATGTTCCTTAATCTGCTGTTGTGTGTTGTGCCAGCGCCGAATCGAAAGCTCAAAACATTTGGAGAGCAAAAGTTGGAATTATTATTCTTTTGCTCTCATCTGCATCCATGCAAACGATGCAGGCTATTTGTTTACTATCATTTCCGCTGATACTTCCTTTTTGGGGTAGGCAGCTGAACCCAGGAAGTGTCAAGTGAAAATGCAGATATTGGATATAGGTTTCTTAAAAAGTAGATGAGACCAGGCAGCCAAAACAATTTAGATACAGGCACCAATTCACTACACATTCCTCCAATTTTAACCACAGGCTGAATATGTGAAAATGCCAGAATGAAATGATCTTAAAGTCTGTGATTTCTTCTGAAACTTTGGTCCCAGCCTGACTCCTTTTTTAACAGAGGCGGATCTGTTCACAATGTTTTTTACCCACAGATCCAAAAGTCAGCCTGATTCCAGCTGCAAAAACACAGCTGAGTCAGTCAGAGTCATAAAAAGTGAATAAATGATTTAATTTCACTTTGTATATCAAATGCTCGTTTTCCCCATTATTTTGTTTTGTAAATGATGAATCAATTATTGTTTTTGGATCACATCTTTTTTTCACGCAGTGTAACCCTGTCGTTACCTTTTCCCTGATGTGTACTGTTCTGTGCTTAAAGGAGCTTGTGTCAACTGCGTAGAAATGATATCTCTTGCACACACTACAGTCGCCAAAGAATCCTTTTTTTCCACATTGCTTCAAGATGCCCCGATAAAATCCCTCAGCAAAGATCTGAAGAACATGGCCCACTTGGTTCAAACAGCCATGAAATTGTAGCAGAGCCAGATAAGACCTGATTAGACTTGTCAGGTTTGCTGCTCACCAGCACGTCCAGCAGCACCACCTGCATCTCCAAACCCTGCGACTGTCTCACCGCTCATCCTCCTCCCTGGGAAAAGCTGAATGTGCACTTTTCTCACATCTGTGACCTCTGGAGTCTCAGTAAATGCTGTCTGCTCCCTCTATCTCCATCTCAAACATACGCATTCAGGCACAAACATGCATACACATGCAGACACACACTTCTGTCAGCGTTTACTTTGCCTCATCTGTGTCTCACACACATGCACACTTCTCTGCTCAACCTCAAAACTCAGTCTTCCCTTACCCCACTCCTCAACTCTGCGGCTTCAACTTGAACCTGTTACAGACGAGACGAGTCTCGAGGGCTGCGTTCCAGCTCGAGAGCCATTTTCCAAATGCAGATGGAAGTCAAGTCGTCCTGTTTCTGCCTGGAATTAAACATGACCATCATTTGTTAATGAAGTCAGATGTGGAAGTTTTGTTCATCATCTGTCATGCGTTAGGCTTCAATTTTAAATTTACGTGAGCTCTTATGTGTTTGGTCAGGCACAGCATACATGCAATTATGATTCCAGATTTCCCCTCCCATGTTTGGAAGAGATTCATAGCCACAATGCATTTTCCACAACACAGATTAATCCAGAATTGACCAGATGTAACTCCTAAATATACCAGAGCCTATTGAATAAATGGTTATGAATGGCACCCACACACAAACAAATGCAGATGTTTGGACCTTAAGTATTGAGGTTTGGTTTGGCTCCTTTCAGTTTCGCACTTTTGCACTTCTCCGCATGCAAGCGCCACTTTAATTAACAGCAAAACTTCATTTCCACAAGCTGCCTTTGAATTTAAACCTGAAATTGATTTTCGATTAATATTGCTTTTTGCTTTTAAACATTCAGTATGAATAAATAATTACAGCCACAGCTAGAAATTCTGGAGTCAGTAACACTTCCACGCATATTGCACTTACCATGGGGATTTGGACATCAGAATGATCTCTGATCAGCTCTGTCAAAATCCAAAACTGAAAAACAACAATTAGCATCAAAAACATTTGAAGTGTATATAATTTTAGCTCATGACTGCTGTTAATGAGCTAATTTACTGACTCTTTGTCACACCTTTTGGCATCTGTCGTAACATGTGATCTATGTCCTTTAAAACGTGATTTGGAAGTGAAAGGGTCGCAGTTTGGTTGGCTGTAGGCAACAAAAGTACTTGGTTAGGTTTAGGAAAAAATATACTTTTGGTTCAGCATGGTTCTCAATCTTCGGTCGCCTCAGCAAAGGTCATGTGTAGCTCTCCACTCAACAACCATTCCCTCTTATGGACTTGCTTGCTCTGTGCTAAGTACATTGGAGAAGTTGCTATGAGCGTTAAATATCAACTATACTGGGATCGTCACGCATCTCTTACAGACACTAAAGGACCTCGATAAGTGTCAATATTTAATGCCCCAGTGTAACAGGCCAGATTAACCCCTGCCCAAACTACATACCCTGGGGTATGAAACCCACTGTGCAGGGCTTCTGGGCTAGAGGGGTATAGTTTAGGCCAGCCCAAATCATACACTGGGATATTAACTGGACTAGCCCAGAGTATACTGGGGGTGTAAAACAAGCTAGCTCACTTTAACACCAGGTACAGTCTAGCCAAGGGGTATACTTTGGGCTGTTACACCGTGAACGAGAACAGGCTTGAATTACATACAGAACAGGTGACAAAACACCAGTTCATCTCCCACAGGACACTTCCATCAAAGGTAAGTTAAGGGTAAAGGTACTTTTTTGGTCACACATGAAGCCTACAGTGAAATTTGGTCTCTTTATCCCATCCCTGAGGAGCAGTGGGCAGTCACGGCATGGTGCCTGGGGACCACCTCCAAAATCTGAGCCAGTAATTTGATAAGGGGTACGGACTGGAGATAGACATATATGTTTTGATGGTGAGGCAAAACTGGAGCACCCGGAGGAAACTCTCGCAATACAAGGAGACCACGCAAACTCCACACAGGGAGGCACCGCCCCAGTCAGGAATCGAACACAACCTTCTCGCCATGAGGCGACAGTGCTACCCAATAAGTCACTGTGTTGCCTTTTATTTTGTTAGAATCATCACAGAATCGTTTTGACAGGCTCCAGCGCTGTTCAGATGATGCCATCATTGTATTTCTCTGCAGGACAGAGTAATTCTTACATTTGTTCTGTTACTTTCGAGGACACACCTCACATATCTTGATTTAGACGCAACTTTTTGCGGGTGCAGGTGTTTCTCCTTTAGATGAATCAAATTTTACGGTGCATTACTGATAATCTTCATGGATCTTATTAATAAGATTATCTGGAGTGACCACAATGTCAACAGTTACATCAGTGAATGAAAGCATGCTACTGCTCCCTGTGGTGTATAACGCCCATAAACACAAAGGGATTTGATTAGAAACGGCTATACTTCATAAAAAAAACTCACTGACATTGTTGAAGTAGAATTGTCCACATGTTTGAAAAATGATGTGCACATCTGATGTTATCATCTCGGCTGCTTATGTAAATCGCCTTTATCTTCAGTTCTGGTTAAAGACATTGTTTGCTACTTTAAAGAGTGAACTGTAATCATCATGTCATCTAAATAAATATTTAATTGAGACTAGAGGTTCGAGACCTGCACCACTGGTGAGTGAATGTGTGTGAATGAGTTCCTAATGAGCAGGTTGGCTCTTTGTAGAGAAGTCACCTGCCCTTAG
>JAQLOL010000005.1:24302246-24316587 GCA_029783665.1 Naso thynnoides | reverse complement strand
ACAGATCCCTGTGGAACTCCGTAGCTTACTTTGGTGTATGTGGAGGACTCACCATTAACATATACAAAATGAGATCTGACAAATATAATTTAAACCATTTTAATGCAGTTTCTTTAAAGCCAATTAAATTATCCAATCTTTGAATCAAGATCTGACAGTCAATAGTCTCGAATGCAGCACTAAGATCTAACAGAACAAGTACAGATAGAAGTGTTCTCATCAGATGACATTAGAAGGTCGTTTGTGACTCTGACCAATGTGGTCTCTGTGCTATGATGCATTCTAAAACCTGATCGGAAAACTTCAAATAAACTATTGCTCTGCAGAAAGTCGCATAACTGATTTGCTATCACTTTCTCAAGAATCATGGAGAGAAATGGAAGGTTAGATATTGGTCTGTAATTAGCTAGAACCTCTGGATCGAGAATGAGCTTTTTAAGAAGATGTTAAAGTATGGCTACTTTAAACTTTGACTGTGGTACGTAGCCTGTAAGCAGAGAGAGATTGATCACATCTAGGAGACAAGTGCTAAGTAGGGGTAGAGTTTCTTCACGAAGTTTAGTTGGGATGGTCTAGAGGAAATAATTACTGAAGTTAGTTGCTGAGAGTCAATTGGAGCAAAGCAGTCGAGGTGAACATCTGGTCTTAAAGCTGAATCCTACTGCTGTCATTATGACTAATCAGATTAGCATCGGTATCATTACCTCAGACTACCTGTGCATCATTTCACTCTACGAAATACTGTATAAGACTCCCAACACATGGAACATCTTACCACACAGACGCCCGTAGCAAAGACTAGCAAAGAATGTGCTTACACTTAGCAGGCATGCAATACAGATATTACCTCATGCTGGCATTTTTTCTACATGCAAAGAAAAGCACACATTACAAATTCACTGCCCTTCGCACACACACATACTGTACAGACACAAATTGTATCTCTTCCCTTTTACTGTATTATTATTTGTGTATATTTGCATCCTGTGGAGAAAATACTCTCCCAAAGAAGCTGGCTATAAAATAAACTTAATTTAAATCATCGATTTCTCATCAAATTCAGTGGTTTTATGATCCCCATATGCAATATGCAACACTTTTTTCATTGGACTTCTGAAAAGACTTAATAAAACCGATGGAAACATGCAACGATAGGATGGTTATGAAGCTTGACAGGAAACTCTGTGCTTAAAATCATTCGTGACATTTGATCAGGCTCCATGTGCCTTGATCTGCCATGGTTTCGAATGCATGGGAAAAGAGAGTAAAACGGGTTGAATGTTTTTCTATTTGTTTCTACCATAATTGCTAAGGAGAAATGCATACATCCACAATTTTTTTCATGCCATAGGGGAAGCAGCCAACTTCTAAACCGTTACTGGATCAATTTAAGAACAATTTAACGATTTAAGAACAATTCCATAAAGAATTCAGGCGCCCACAACAATACAACAGTTTGAGGAAGACTGAAAACACAACAAAACAACTGCGCAGAAGAAGATGGCAGTTTCAGCTTGACGGACGAAGGCAGGGAAGAGTGAGCATGTCAGCACTTTTTGTTGGAGTTGCTCATCACATCTTGTTGTGGCATGCCGACGCTGCAGAGCCTGAGGTGCTACGAGCCTGTCACGAGAGGAGCAGATAGTGTAACTGGATCTGCATGGCACTGAGTCTGCAAGCACTGCTGCTGCTGAGTAAAAACATGCATCTGCAACGGCATGTTGGTAAAGAATGAGAAGTTTAAACAGGTTTAGCAGGTCAAGTCAAGCATAAAATACCCTGAAAACAACTCTTACCTATTAATTATGATGAATGTGTAATTAATTTTAGCCTGAACGTGTGGAGATTATTTATAGCGGCTGGCAACAAGCGTGTTGGGAATTATCTGATGATTTTACAAGAAAATGTGAAAGGGCAAAGTTTCTGTGTGTGTGTGTGTGTGTGTGTGTGTTTGACATAACAGTAACCCAAGAGTAGTTTGATGTATGTGATGGGTACAACTTCTGACTTCTTTAATGCATACCACGATGCTTCTTTGGATCACCCACCAAATATATGTCAATATCTGGTAAAATATTATGACTGCACGTAAGATTTGTAGACTTGAACTCTGTATCTACTTAAACAACGCACATAGAACCATCTGGGCCATAAACAAAAAAACTGTAAATCTTTATTGCTTAACTTTCTGGGGTTGCACCAAATGTCATTTTCTCAAATACATGTGCAACAAAGTTAAAGACAAACTTACTTTGCTCGCCCACGCTGGCTGAGAAATGCAGCCACTTTTGCAACATTGCAGGATGTCGCTGCTGTACATCCACGTTTCCCAAAACAGTGGTTGAACTCCGTGTGCCTCACAGACTCATTAAGTTAGGAAAACATCACATGACAGCATTTAGCAGGTGTCTGCGTCAAGGTGGTCATCAGTCACTGGTAAATACATCACATTAAACTGGGCCAATGAAAATGCCACTGCAAGAGATAAATAATGGAAGACAGACCACAGCAGCAGAAGTCTGGATTTGCTGTTAAACACAAAGATGTTAGAGAAATTAACCTGAAACATTGATGGTTGTGTGTCAAACTCTGCTATCACAGAGCAAGTCCTAAGTTTTCAGTGGTATTTTTTAAGTTGCACTGGTAGTTTCCCAGCTGTTTTGAGCACAATCCAAGTAATCAAAGTGAAATCACACCTCTTCAGCTGACAAAAACCTTGAATGCATCATCAGATTTTGACCTTTTTATGGCTCAGGGTGACGCATCTTGTAAATCCTCTAATTAAAAGAGCCCTGTGGGGTTTTCTTGTAAACAAACAAAGGCTATCTTGACATTCAGTGTTAGTCACCAAAACACATTGTGTGTATCCTTGAGGTTACACTTCCTTCCTCATAAATCATTTGTAAAGCGGATTTTTCAAGCATTTAAAATCAATGATCAGTCGTTAGCCTCTACTTTACTGGTGCCTCGCTGCATATCATGTTACAGTCGCCAGTTGAATCTGTGGGATTACGTGAAATTCTTGACAATATTTGTATCTGATAATCTGTGCTCATGCATGTAAGTCTTTGCACACATGGGACAAACAAAATGGGACAGAAAAACAACTCCATAGTGCTACAAGGTTGGAAACTCTAAGAAAGTTCATACATGCTGGTTTACCCCTTCACAGTGCACCTATGTACGTCACATCCTTTATCTAAATGGGACGTGGCTACAAAATGACAACAAGCTGAACGTAGCCCAGAGCCAAAGTCAGATATCAGTAAAATGGATAATACTGCTGTGCTACTGTGTCTGTTTGCCAAAGGAAATAGTGTCCTTTGAAAGCACACCTGCCTTCAGATAGCAGAGAAAAGCACAGTTTTCCATCCTTGCAGTCAGTTAAATCATTGTAGTACTTTACTTCTGCAGAATGAGTCAAATTAAAAGAGCATCAGTCTGGATCAGAGGTTGTATGAGGAAGCTGGAAACATTCACTTGTTTGAATGTGTCCAGAGAGTCAACCCTGTCTCTCATCTGTCTGTGTTTCTGTTTGAATGTGTGTGGGTTAGCTCTCTTTTGGAAGTGTTTTTCTTTATTTTAAACTGTGTGGAGCCTCCATTCCATATCCTCTTGTCCCCAGTAATGCAGTTTTTGTGTTTGGGGGAAGCAACAACAACAAAACACTTGGATGTCTGTTTTTCTTTTGTCATTATTGAATACCAGCTTATTTTATGATAAAAACAAATGAGAGGCACCCTACTTTTGTCCTTTATAACAGAAGCATGTGTGGCTAACATACAAAAAAACAAACACACTGACAATGAGCCGTTAACAATAATTGATTTATTTCACTGAAGAGAGTAAATAGTTCTTCCTCAAGTGTATTTTGAAAAGACATCTTACAAATCATTTGCCCATTGCTACCTGAAAGGACATTGAGGGTTATTGAGCCTTATCCCTTTAATCCAGAGCTGGATTAAAGGGATAAAGTTGGTAATATTCTGTATTTTTATTATTGTCAACAGATCCAGTGACAGAACCTAAACCAACAGTGTGGACTCCCATAAAAACTTTCTGACTTTCCTTTTCTGTCTGTGCCACTGACCTGCAAATTCCACCAGGCCTGACTGCCTATGTTCTGACTGCCAGAGCTGATCAAGACTCTTTAAAAAAGAAAAAAATTACATCATAAGTGCCACATCACGTTTACAAAGTGTCCAAACACAGCTCTCTGCTATGGTAATAGTTAATTTTTTGTGAAGCGAAGCAGGAAGTTTGACAATCAGGTCATTTTCACATCCTGGGCCAAGACAAGAAAAGACCCATCAAACAGACAACTATGAAACACAAAAATCAGGTACAAATGAACAAATCCACGGAATCTGCACACATCAACTGCTAAAACAGTCATGAAAAGCCCACTGCAGGGTATGAAGTCATGTTCAACATCAAACAAAGCATGTGCATAGAGCAGTTTGTGTGAATTCAAGCCGTAAGACGCCGAGTCATTTGCCCTACTGAAAACAAAGGTCATAAACAAACACTTCCTGTTTAAACGCTACTTAAACTCAGCAGGTACGCGCTGTAGTTTACAAAAAATGTTTCTCAGTCAGGTCAAGTTGTGCTGTTATTGGGGACTGTTTACAGCTGCTGGTGGTGAACATTTTCTGCTACCCACACGTCTTAGGAGGAATTTATTGATAAATAGTTTCACCAGTCTCACTGTATCTTCATTAATCTTCACAATCTTGTGTGAAGTGCAAAACTTTGCCTTATTCTTCATAATACAGTAATGTTTGGCGTCCATTAAAGGGAATAAACAGGGCGTGTTCCTGTAGCTCAGGAGCGGGTGCCCTGTGTAGAGGTTGTGTTCTCGCTGGAGGCGGCACGGGTTCGATTCCGCCCTGTGACTCTTTGCTTCATTTCATCCCCTCTCTGTTCCCTGCTTCATGTCCAAAACTTCAGCTGTCCTGTGCAAATAAAGGCCGAAAAAGCCCCAGAATATTTTTAAAAAATCAAATGGAAAAAAAAGATTCAATATTTTCAGTTTGTGACAACAGCCAACATGTGATGCACTGTGTTGTACCAAGGATAAAACCATGCTGAATTAAAATGATTAACGAAAGAAAGAGTCCAAACACACACTCAGACTGTCGCACTTTCTGAAATTAACAGGTTAAAACTTCAACAGTTCTTTCAAAGTTTTAAAAATAAAATGCTGTTTAAATGACAGCACACATACACATGTATCATGAGCTTTAACATCTTTTGTAAGACTTGCTCTGCATCTTTTTCTCATCATCAGAACACATGCTTCAGCTGGAATCCCATTATAATGAGAATGAGAAAAAAATCACATTGCTAACTGGTTTTCATTTTGGGATTTTGAATAAACAGAGATCTGAACATGTTGCACCTCCAAAGGTTTTTTGTCTTTTTTAACCAGCCCTGGAAGCCAAAGGTGAATGTTTCTGATAAAGCAGCACCTACACTCGCCTCCTTCCCTCACTGCTGATAAATGATCTGCTCCAGACCACAGAAACAGATGTTCTACAGGTTGCCCTGCTGAATGGGACCTATTGTTGGGGATTAATACGGAGCAAGTGTCCGCACTGGGTCGAGGGTCGGGTTGGGCAAAAGGCACCAGTTACACAAGTCTTGACCTTTTCAAATGAGTGCAATGTGATACAATGCATGGGTCAGCAGTCACATGCTGAAAGCAGGCCCACATGTTGACAAAGAACCTCTGACCCCCGCCGCCTCAACGCAGCCCCTGCCCCGGCTGTGACGTGTGGCAATTGAGACTCTGCTGGGATAACAACCCCCCGAGGCTTCTGGGTAATTAGGGGACCCAATCATGCAAGCTGGGGGGGGGGGGGGGCTGACTATAAGGAGACTAGTTTTGACCAAGGACCTCTCTTCTGTCTTTGATTTTGATTTATAAAGAAAACAGACGTGCTTAAGTTTTACTTTAAAGTTAATGATGGAGGATAAATGCTTTACCAGGTCCGAGTACCAATCCATATCTCATTTCATTGCTGTAATTTGACAACCAATGAGTGCAAGGAGCCATTTAGCTGTGCAACCAGTGGTTCGCAAACAAAGAAACATGGATTTCATTTCATGCAGGACCTGGTCTGGTTTCTGACTGTACCTAATACTTTTTCTTAGGAGACATATATTTGGCTCCCACAGTATTAAAATTGCTGTCATGTTTGAATTATGAATTACTCATTTTTTGAGCATTGGCCAATCACAATTCCTATGGCTCTGTAGTTAAGTACAAAACTTCAATTCTCATATGCGTTCATGTTGGCTGAATGATATTTACCACTAATTGGGGACTCGGGGATGATGTGCGATTAATTCTTGGTGTCTTGTGACAAATCTATTGCGTTGGTTTCAAGCTGAAGAACAGCAGATGCGTTGCGGAGAGTCCAAAATAGCCCCACCACACTGAAGGCTTTTCTGCTTTAATGTCAACACCAGAGCTCTCACAAATACCAGATGGAGCCACTTTATTTGTTGGACTGATTGCACCTACTCAAGTTTATCTCTGGCGGCTCACGTGGCGGCCAGAACGAGATGGGACAGATGTCTGGTCAAGTCGTTGTACTTCATGGAGTGCCTTTTAAAACCGTGGCAACCCTGGTTTTGTGTACCAAAGCACATATATGCATGATAACAACATCAAAAGAACACTGCATAAATTTTAGCACATGAGGCCATTTTGGTCTTTTTCTGAGCGGAAAACCACATGTGACTAAATGAAGGGACCGACTGTTTAACCAAGAATGCAAATTGTCCAGATATTTCATTTTTTTTATAAGATTACCTTAAATTTCTTCTTATTTACTTAGAGTGCAAAGCAGCGACAACAGCATTGGACAGGAAGACTAATTGAATAGAACAGTAGATGTCCTCTCAAAGGTCAGTAATTTGAAGTACAACCGCAGTCCCTGAGGCCTCTAATGTGATATGATTGAAGTGTCTTTTGCTGGCTTTGAACAAAACCCAGCAACTTCATCATGTCTTAATCATCACGTGAGGAAGAGGATATTCCACATGAAGAGGAATGCTGAACTCACTACAGAAGTCAATCATGCTTCGTGCTAAGTGCTTAAGACACCGGATCCAATGGATACTCTCTGCCTGTACAAACACAGTGGTTGGATCTGTTTACACAGCATCAAAGTCATGGCCAATCCCATCAGACTCAAACAATATATCTCCCTCTTCCTCTCTCTAAAGTTCTGTCATCACCGACTTTCCTCTGTCACTTTTATGGCGTGCATCTTGCTATTTTACACTCTCGTTCTGACTCTCAAAGCCAAGAAAAGGCTGACTTCTCTCATGCAGATATGTTTACTTCATATTTATTGACAATAATTCACTGAGGCCATGATAAAAAAAAGAAATGCAAAACTTCATCCTTCTTTACAAAAACAATAAACCACTTCAAGGTACATGGTTCCAACATACGTCGAAGGTCCCGTTTTTTCCAAACGGAGCTGCTCTGCACTGCCAGAGGCTTCCTTGTAAGCTGGTTTTGAAAATGAATGCCTTTATGTTTTGGTTTGGACCCACTGAATAATTTACTATGTAATTACATACTCTGCAAAAGCCTCCGTGTCCACTCGGGCCCATTTGGGATTCTCTGTAGCATTGCAGTCACAACCAGAGCCTTGACCAAATCAAAACTCAAACCCACTCTCTAATCAAAAAACTGGAAGACTCGCATCAAGAGGCAAGGTTTTATGTCTGCAGTTTGCTAAATACCCTTACACCAACAGTTGGGGTGTAATTTCTGATTTGCAGCTTCGCCAAACTTTTTTTTTTTTCTTCATTTGAGCTCTGCAAAACAGCACTGGCTGAGACGCTGCAGCCTGTGCTGTGTTTTGCAAAACATGTCCCGTCATTACAGTTGGCAGAGATTTGCTGAGAAAAATGACAATAAGCTGCAGCAAAGTTCACTGTGGCTGATGGGAAGCATCCGCTAATTTAAAAGACACAGGAAACAACTGCTTTCAACAATACAGTCATTGTCACCTATGACTGAGAGTGAGGAATAAAAAAATGCATTATTCTTTAGAGGACAGCAGAGATCTGTTTTTAGGTTGTAGGCTGTGGAGGAATGTGGTGAGCGCTGCGTCATTAAAACACAGCTTGTTTGAATCCATCACTGATGCACGTGTAGCAGAGTTTCAGCTGCTGATTAATACGTGTGCTGGGCTTTGTTTTTAAAATATGAGGTGTTACTTGCTCAGAGTTTCACTTACTTGGTCACGTGCCTTTTTGAAAAGTGGGTCAGTTGTTTATTTCTCAGGAAACTGTGTAAACTTGTGTGAACTGACCAAGTGATCCGTTGCAAAATGCAGTGCTTGTGCAGTGCTAACAAATATGCAGTCGCATGTGACGTGACGTATTGAACTCATGGTGCATCCATTATCAGTTCAAAATTAGATTTTGTAATAGTGACCACTCCTGGAGTACATTTGTGCACTGGTGTGCAATTTGCATCTGGCACAGTTGCAAGTGTTTTTATTCATCATGTATTGTAATGAAAAAATCCTACACAACACAGCAGCTGGTAATCATTTTAAACCTGCACAGTAGCTGTTTAATGGGCAAGACTGAAAAGAAAAGTAAAAAAAAAGCCAAGCTGTCCTGTATCTGTATGTGCTGCTTCATGCTTCATGCTTCATGCTTCAGTGGAGTGGCACCCGTCTGCAGCTCCCAGATTTTACCCTTCCTAACCCTTCAAGCCAAAGATAGTGATAGTAAAATTATTAACCAAACTGTTCAATTTTACAGATACCAACCATGTAACACTTAGCACAGCTGTGAGTACACGGAGTTACAAGGGATACAGGACATTACAGTTATACATTCACCTCAGTTTTTTGGCTGCCGATAGTAAAACTGGGCAGTTGTAACGTCTTAAACCCACTGACCTGCTGGTGGGTCAATCATTACAAACTCCTGCTGTGAAGCCAAACTTGGTTGAAAGCCGCAGAACTTAATTTTTGAAGGTTGGGTAAAGATCCAGAAGTTTCCAAGGACACCACATATATCAGGCTGAATTAAGGGAGGTATTCCTATAAACACACTAATGCACAACACATAACATCCCTCCATTTGGAACTGTACAGTACAAAAACATGGAGTTTTAGATTTAAATATTACAGTGTAAAATATGTAGAATAAAATGTAAAATGAACAAACTGGGCGTGATAACCTTTATGTCCTCAACATCGTCTCTTTAAGCCACTTGTTAGCGACCAGTTTTTTTATACAATATGTAAAATCTTCAAAATTCACAAGTGGGAATTTCACTTGTTTATTTTATGTTGTAGAACAAAACCTGAAAGTCTGTTAATCTGTGTTAAATCAAGTCAAGTCCATTTTATTTATGTAGCGCCATATCACAACAAATGTTACCTCATGACGCTTTACAGACAGAGCAGGTCTAGACCAGACTCCATGTATTTAAGCACAGACCTACGCTGTGTTCGAAACTGCATACCATAGAAGGTATATGGACTGAATCGACCGAAAAGTAGTATGTATTATGCTGTTTGTGAACATAAGCAAAATCTGCAGTGTGCAAAAAAAAAGAGGAAAAAAATCACAGATGTTAACTGATTCAGACGAAATCCCCAGTATGCATCTGACCAGTCTACCCAGTCTACCCAGTCTACCATCTTCACGCGCTACCACTCACAACCAACACCCCGCCGGGCATGTCAAAGTTCACCTAGAAAAGGCGACTTCAGATGAATCTGCATGTGAATGCTCAAAGCTGACTGGCTGATGCTGAAGACTGACAGCCACACTGAAGGTCAATGATGCTTAAATGAAGTAAAATGGAAAAAAATGGAATTCCTTTTTTGTTGAAAAGCTGAAGCCAAAATGTGATTGTTGGCTTTAAAAGTTGGTTAATGTTTTAATGTGGAAAGAATGTGGAACTACTGCTGAACTGGCTTAAACTTGTAAATTAGCTGGGGAGGTGGGTGTGATGACTGACACTAAATCACTGATGCTGACTTTCTGAAAACTGAAAAAAGTCAAAGATTCCATTTTTATTCAAATTGGTGTCCCCATAGATATGTAAGCAAAGGGGTGTGTGTGTGTGTGTGTGTGTGTGTGTGCGTGTGTGTATCAGTTGTTGTCTTCCAGCAGCTCTCTTTGGAGGTACTTAATAAGACACTTAACTCTGATATAATACGTGCGTTCTTACTATTTTCAGCTGGTTTTCCAGAGACTTTAACGCATTGAATCGTTGACAGTTGATCGAGATACATGTTGTATCAGCCTCATACCAGAGACACCCAACCCTACCACATTACATACTACATACAGATGTACTATGCAGTAGTATGTAGTTGGTGGTTCCGAAAACCAAACCAAACCAAAAAATAAAACAAAACAAAAATTAAGCAAAAACTCCATAAAAAAAGAAGAAAGGAAAACAATAATGCAAATCAAAACAAATCAATAATGCTTACTTTTTTGTGGCTTTTAGGATTAATTCCTGTGTAGATTTGATAGCAAATGGCAAATTTTAGCATGCAAACATTTTAATCTACATTGATGAACATGGTAGACATTATACTTGCTAAACATAAGCCTTTATTTGTGAGCAAGATGCCACGTTAACATAACATTTAGCTCAAAAGCTTTGCTGTGCTGAACCTGAAAAAATCTGCAATAATGTCAACAGGCTTGATCGTGTGTCTGTTACATGATGCTAGTGGATCATTTTTAATCATCCAGGTCATGGCAACTCCTAAGGCAACGGGACGTTTTGTTTTTCTTTGAAGACGTTTCACTTCTCATCCCAGAGACTTCATCAGTTCTGACTAACTAGAGTTTACAGGCTGCAACTCCCGCCAGTTACTCAAAACTGAGGAGGCGTCCCGGATGAGAGATGAAACATCTTCAAAGAAAAACCAGAAGACCAGTTGCCTACGATTTAGCCTTCAGAGTTGTTCCATAATATTTCCATTCACTGTCTGTCCATCACCTGCCTCCCTGTGCCTGGCTTTAACGCACCTGCACACACACTCACACACACACACACACACACACACACACTCACACACACACACACTGAGCCTGGCATATCGTGCTGCTGTGTTAGTATGTTGCTGTTGGATTTCTGCTGGACCCCAGCAGAGTCCTGGTGCTGAAGTTTGGCAGCTCGTCTCCTATGGTCCAAATGCCACTCGGCTGGCACAAAGGCTGGCACATACCTGAGCTGCCTGCTATCAGTCTTTAGCTGGGAGCTGTTGCGGCACCATGCAGCTGCTGGCGGTGGAAGGGCATGTGTGCATGGATACAAGTAACAGAAACTAGCTTTAGCCCCTGAAAGGAGCGACAGGAAGACACTTTTCTTGGGAGGGATTTCCTTTTCACTAGATTTGCTCGACTTATTTCTGTTTACATGCATTAATGCAGCTGACTGTTCTAAAATTCCACCCTGACATCTAGTTATTCTAATAAAATTATTCTGTCACATAGGAGAATGAACTAGAAGCCATGTCTGCAGAGTTTTAACATTTTTCTGTTGAGCTCTTCAGTTCGGCTCAATACCTCTCAAACGAAAAATGACAAATGAGCATTTTTTTGTTTTCACTGTGTGTAGCTGTTTTGCACTCCATGCTCTCTTGAAATGTTGCCAGTGGAGGAATTTAGCTGAATTTATAGTCGAGGAATTCTAATGTTGATCTTAGTGTAAGACATTATGGATAAGAGCATTAGCTAAATACCTAAACTGACAAATTGAAGACATTGTTTAGAAGTGTTTAAAGAATACTTGAGGAGTACTTGATGTAAAAATTCAAATATTTGTAAGTATGATTAGTCACTTTTAACCCAGTCTGCCGCCTCCAAGCACACACACACACACACACACACACACACACACACACACACACACGCACGCACACTCACACACATTAACAGAGAGAAATGTCTTTTGTAGGGCTGATTGCGTAAGGTGGCCTGTCAATTACAAGTATGAGAAATAAGTTGAAGAAATATGCAGGAGGTAAAGAGAAAATGTGGCGTTCGGTAAATCATCCATGGGGTTGAAGGAGTGAACCAACCATGAGAAGGAACAACAAATATGTTACCTTTTAACAAAACCCAGCATTAGCCATTTCAAGCGAAAGGTTTGGCCAGAGACCAGTCCACAAAGCAAAACCATCCCACGCAGCTACAACGCTCCTCATTTCGGTCTCTCTCTGGCCTCCTGCACATGCTTGGATGGGCTTTGTTTTGGAAAAGCTTTAGGCCAACCATACATTTATAGACTACAAAAAGACTTCCGCTTGTGTAAGATTTTACACTCAACCGCCAGCTTATCTTGATTGGCAGAGTTTCCATCACAGCTTTCAGATAAGCTTTTACATGTCACATCGCGGCGATTTCGATGTTAATGGACACCCGCAGGGCGCTCATCACCATGAACTTCACCACGCTGTTGACAATGCCTCTATAGCAACACTGTCAACCACAGTGAGATACAATCCAAGCCGGAGCAAGTTGAGTATTCATCACAATTTAGTGAATTTAAAGGTTTGTGCGCCCTTCCAAATGAGCAGAAAATAAACCACATTTGTGGGATTTTTCTTTTTTCTTTTTTTCCTTTTCAGAGAGTTTGGAATTGCCCTCATTGAGCCAAAACACACATACAGCTAAAACCACTAACTTTTCTTTATTTACAGAATCAATTTTTGTCCAGTAACATGACTTTGAAATGCTTCAAGGCTGATATTGATTTCAGTGTTTTTGTATTGGAGCTGTCAATAGCTCATATTTTGCAATGATATTTAATATGGCTCATTAAAGGTTGACCCCAATCATGCACCCAAAAGGTCAATTTTTTTTTTTCTTGACAGCAAATAAAAGACTCTGAAACAGCATTCATGCCATAATGAGATATGAAATGTCCAGTGAAACTCAGGCAAATAAAGTAATTTAGGTTCAGTAGTCCCGTGCTGCTTTCATAAAGGCTGAAAACAGCCTTGTCATGTGTTTCTGTAAATTATGGCTCTTCTTGAGCCCAGTGTCAAATCTTTCTTCCTGTCATTCTGCCTCACACTCTGTCATACACAGATGCTTAGATTAAATGTAAGCATTGTATCTTATAGCTGAGGTCAAGCTAGCTGTAGCATGAGACTCCTAAGGAAGCAACTCCGCTGCACCCTCCCCTCCCTGTTTTCCTGTTTTATATTTTTGGTTGTTGCTCTCTCTTTCAAGGTCAGTTTGCACAAAAGATGGATGACGAGATGAAGCGATTGTGGGAAGTGTTGCAGCGGGGTAAACTGGTCCATCTCAGCTCGACTCGAGCTGGCTGACGGCAGTGATGTTACATTTGTGAACGCTCCAATTCCTTTGAGTGGCTCCGATGCAGTTCAGATTAAATGTATATGAGCTGAGTTTCTGCTGAGGAGGAGTGGGGCCGGGGGTGTTGGCGAGACAAACAAGCAAGTCAGCCACCGAGCAACAGCCCGCTGTCTAAACCCACTCTGAGACCGGAAACTGGGCATTTTAGGGAGACGTTCTGACAGTTTTAGCAATGTTCATGTTGACATGTTCGCTGCCTAAACCTAGCCAGACCTTAACCACAACATAAAACTGTGAATTGAAACATAAAGTTTCAACATATCCGCTGCTTCAAAAAGGTACAGTGCCAACAATTATTCTTAGGAATAGGCTGGAACACGTCCTCATGTCTTTCTCACACTTTCATGCATATTATTAATTTCCCAGCGGACAGCTTTACTCCACAGTTAAAATGACAGAATGCAGACTGCTAACAGGTTAATTCTTGGAGCCGTGCTGTCTGGGCTCAACAGATATACACAACAACACCTTTCTGTATGTCCTTGGAAGTGGGACTGTTTGTGTGCCCAAGAGTGTTTGTGTATCACGCACTCGTCTTGTGTATATGTGGAGTGATGACTTGACGAAGTGGAACAAGAAAAATTACAAGCTGCATTCTCTGGTGTTCGTTATTTTCCATCTACGGAGAGTGCAGGGACTTAAAAACCACAAATACACATGCCCACACAAACACTCAAACACACACACACACACAATTTACAGCGATTTTGAAGATGTAAACACAAAAGTGCTGTCTCTTTCACACATTAATTTGCAATTAAATACACATATGTGTCATGATAAAAACCAATAGTTTATATGATTCGACTGTGTGCTTTGTGTACCACGAAGAATTATTCCTGTTTATTCAAATTGGTCATTTTTTCCATAAATGTGACTATTGTGGCTCCATTATTGAGCGTCACTGCACAATGTATATCAGGCAGCTCTGTGAGCCTCCTAC
>JAQLOL010000005.1:24291674-24302146 GCA_029783665.1 Naso thynnoides | reverse complement strand
ATGCTTGTCTGAGTCCAAGCAAACATAAACACAGAAGACAGGCTTCATGAAACATCCATTCTGGCTTCCTGCATATTTCTCAGGCAAAGTGCACATTCGTTTGTTGCATGTGTGAGTCTGGGGGTATTGTTCACTTTAACGTGCATTTGTGCAAGAAGTGTCCAAGCACACGAGTGACGGCAGGTTTGGGAACTGAAGATTCAAGATGTCACACCTTGGGCAAAATATTCATGACAGTCACTTTTTCTTCGGGCACGATTGTGATGTTGGACCAAAGTGGGTTATGAAAATGTACGACCTGATTCTAGTGTTGATTTGGGGAGGGGACTGCAGGATGATGTTTTTTAAGCAAATTCATTTGTTACAGTTACAAGCCTGGATTCACCTCATTGAGGAGAACCTTCCTCAATGAGGGGCTGTATGTTCTATATATGGGAGTGGGGGTGGGGGGTGTATGGGTAATATGGACGTTTCATTTCAAAAGATTTAACTGCCCTCCCTTTGTTCCATCGTTTGTTTTTGTTTGTTCTATGTTCTCTGTGCCCTCCCCCTGCCTCTATTATCACTATAACGTAACACATTTGAATCTCTTTGCCATGGAAAAGACAGTATGCACGCTCATAACTAAGAGATGCCAAACTCTTCTGGACACTCTACTTCTGCTGTGAGTGTTCACCGCAAAAACTACCGTAATCCTCCATAAACACGTGCACAGAACATTAAGTCCAATATTGTACAACAGGCAACATTTGGCTGACTCAGAAGACATACGCTCAAAACACTTACATTCAGAATATAATTTTTCCTCTGGCTTATAGTCCCCAAACCAAAACACAATGCCCCAAGGCATGCTGGGATTAAAACTTCCGCTCTACGGCAAATCACTAAAGGGCAGCGCCACCTTTGCTTTGAGAGGAATTTCAGGGTCTGGCTGACAAACGACTCCTCGTTATCGAAAACTATGCAATATTACATAACAGGAATATTCAGTCGAGACAGATTACAACCATAAGACCTGTTTTTTTGTTTGTTTGTTTGTTTTTTTCATTACTACACAGGAAAAATTAGGAGCCTTCATTAGAAGTCCACAAAAACTATGAGAACAGAGCTGGCAGAAATAAAAACCCGTGTGTGTACTGAGGCTGTCCTCGGGTGCTCACGCAGCCAGCAGCACATCTGCCAGCACCAGCACGCGAATAAAAAACTTTATATGTTCCCCCATCTCAAAATAAAATATTTTCCCCTCCCCAGTACACAACATAAAATCTTAATGTCCCCCCCACTCCAAATACACAATGAACAGTCCCAGAAGTTGTCCTTCACATTTGGCTGCAGAGCAGTGTAACTTCCTGTTTCCTGAGATTTAACCTTAAACTACACCCCTGTCACACTGCATATCCTTCCGAAACAGTCTCTTTTTTTTTTTTTGCAAAAGAGAATCAAATTTAGAGATAAAAGACTTTTACTTGTTTCCAGTTGCAACTAAACGACTAAAAACTTTGGTCAGCATTTTCCCCTTCTCACAGCAGATATCCAGAATAAAGTCTACAAATGCTGCTCAGCACTTTCTTGTGTTGGAGCGAGAAAGATTTGCTTTAACGTCTAGTGATGCTCACTAACGCCAATATTTGAGGAGCCTGGGAAACTGCATCGCAGGTGATCAGTCCTCCTGTATTTAGAGGTAGCTGTCCGTCTTTTCACCACCACCTAAAAAAACGCACCAATAACTTTGACACTTTGATGCAGCAAACTTGGTTATTGTTCCTTTAAGTGCATGGCTATGAGAAGGGTGGACCAGAGGGAGGAGCAGATGCATTGATGCATGAGCTGATCTCTGGGGATTTGAGATTTGCATTGAGCAAAGAAAGAGCACAGAAAAAAGGGGAACATGAACATTGTGTCTGCCTGTGACCGTAATGTGTATAATATCATATCGGGAGCATATTTTCCTTGTAATTTGTCATCCTCTCTTCATCCATCATCATGCCCAGCTGAGATTTGGAGGATACTTCATTAATCCACACTGCTTTACCCTCTTAAGCCTCGTTCATTATCGCTGCTAAGGTTTGGCCAAAGGAGCTCAGATTTATCTCAGCTCACTCTTGCTGGGTTTTGCTGCTCCTGTTGGTTTTGGAGGGAGCTCTGACTCACTGCAGTCCTTCACTCTAGAGCAGCTGGTGAGAAGTTCAACTATCACTATTCACTCAGTGCACTTTCTGCGGCTGCAGAATTAATTTGTGACCTTTTCACCATCCGACATTTTGTGTCAAACGTGAAAACCCCACACGCTCCCAAAGTTTACTATTGAATGCAAAAGATAGGAAGTGATAGCATGGACGGAGGCCTGTAAGGAAATCCAGAGGAGGAAAAGAACAGTCCGAATATGTTAACAGTGGTCATGGAATGCTTCGACATCCTCTGACAAACAAGTATTAGTATTAGAATCATGGCTGAAGTGAAGTCAAGGAAACACTAAACATGAGTAATACTAATGTGGTGAAAACAAATCCCATTTATGAGAGCAGAACATGTGAAATGTCGATGTGTATTCACTTTCTTACAAGCAACATTATGTAATTATACAGTCACTAATTCCATGGAGACCATTTTTGGTATGAAATAACTATTTTAGCAGCTGTATTTTTAGCCTCATATGTTCAAAATGAGAGCAACATTCCGTCTTATACTAAAATGTGCCGTTACAGTTATGAGACATATTATTTTATCAGTTCATGTGGTCGTTTCTCAGATTCCTTCAGTATATACTCGGGACATGTGAGTGAGCTCCTCTGCAGAGTTTATCATTGTTAACGGTGCCTTCTAGTGGCCAACTGCTAAACTAACACAAGTAAATCACCTCTCTATGGATCCTCAGCCTGCAGACGCAGGGTCAGGTAGGAGAGCCACATTTAAAAAACGTCTGCAGCTGTTTATCAAACAGTATGTGGATCTGGGAAGGACAACTGATATAGCTTCCTGACACTACACTATTACTTAAGGAAGACAAATCTGCCCTGAAAGCTGCAGGGATGGAAATAACAGCCTGGCTGGGCTGATTTAAAGTGCATATGTGGTGCAAGCAGAGGACAAGCTGAAGCCATCAGGCATTATTCCGCATACAGGCTATAAAATAATACAGAGCCCAGTTGCACTTAAGTTGTCAGGCAGTTGCCTCAAATCTCAGAGTTCGTGACATCCTTCCCCCCTTTTTTTTCTGCTGCTCTGTGTGTGTGTGTGTGTGTGTGTTGGGGGGGGGCATGTTGGTAGATTTCCCTTCTGGCTCCATTTGTAACACAAATGGTGTCCAATGAAAGCAACAGGTGCAGACTTTAAAGGTGACTTACAGACCGGAGCAGGTATCCCTGCCACTGTTGTCTCAGCACACAGGCATGAACACACAGGTCTGTGTGGAAAAGCTGTGAACTGGACAATAATTAGCCTACAAATCAACTTTCTAGTCCCCAGCTTTATGTAAGTGATGGACACACGTGCCCGCACAGATGCAGCTCAGAGCGACAGAAACTTTTTTTTTTTCTGTTCCAACCACGAAGGCAAAGGCAGCTTCAGCTCCGTCCTGCTTTTCCTCACTGAGAACATTTCCCTGAATCCTGACTCAGGCAGGGGCTTACCGGTGATTTATTTATTTATTTATTTTGGTTAGGGCTGCGGAAGATTGATGATTTAAGAAAATGACATCTCATTGAGACTTGAATCAAAGATTCAGATGTTTTCAAACAGCCCAGGTGCATCAGAAGTTCGCACATCTTCCTCTCTTGAAGTACATCCGCGCAGTGACCGCCTGCAGTGAAGGGGCCAAACAACTCACACGTTTCTGTGCATTTCTTCATTCCGGCGCCTCATGTTCATAAATCTCCGGGAAGATTGTCGAAAAGCAGCTCGTCTGACACCGACAGGCTACACGAGTGTGCGCCTTGTAGAGACTGACATTTGTGCAGGGAGGGCAGCTGAAAACACTGTCCGGGAGGTTTGAGGCTGCAGATCTGCAGCTTCTGCAGCTGAACAGTGACCGTGAAACGCTGCGGCTTTCGAGCAGCGCTCTCCGCTGATGCCTCTTACACCTCGCCATCAGTTCAGCCTTCAGGGTGAAAGAGCGATCCTCCTGCTGCTGCTGCTGAAAAAAAAAGTTTGGCCGCCTGCCAAGCCGTGGAACAAGTGCGCCTCCCTTCCCTGCTGTTTAGCGTATTCATAGTTAGGGGTTTGGGCTCGGCTGTTTTTAAAAAGGCAAGGCAGCTCTCAAGTTGATCAGTCTGCTCAGAAAACTTGTGGTAGAGAGAGTACTGGAGTCCAAACTCAAAGGGAGAGAAGTTTGAGATTTTGTGCAAGGATCTGCCTTTGCTCCTGCAGAGGACCACATCTCGGGACAAACAGCACACTTATATCTGCTCACTTGAGCTGTTTGCGCGGTGCACGGCGCAAAGCCCGTAATGAATGTTTTTTTACTAGATAGCAACACTCTTGGATAAAGACTCCTGGCATTAGCGTTAAAAATCGGATTATCTGACTGAGGCATTGTGCTCATTAGACCAGTCTACTTTTTCCCCTCCTCTTCGCATTTGAGGTTTATGCTATAAACTGAAGAGAGTACCAACAATGTTTCTGAGTTTTTGCCTCTTGGTGACATTTATCTTGGGGCTGTCCGGGTGCTTGGGCTCATACGTGCCGTGCGAGCCTTGTGACCAGAAGGCGCTGTCCATGTGCCCTCCGGTCCCGGTCGGCTGCCAGCTGGTCAAGGAGCCGGGCTGCGGCTGCTGCCTGACATGCGCCCTGTCTGAGGGGCAGGCGTGCGGCGTTTACACCGGGACGTGCACCCAGGGCCTCCGCTGCCTGCCAAGAAGCGGGGAGGAGAAGCCCCTGCACGCCCTTCTCCACGGCAGGGGAGTGTGCACCAACGAGAAAGGATACAAACCTGCTCACCCGCCCATAGGTAAGACGCGCACCGGCTGGCTGGCTGAATGCATGCGTGCTTTGGAGAAACGATGGCTTGAAAATGTGTGCGGCTGCAGTTATAGATCCATCAGTGCAGAGGGGCAGCAGGGTCTCCACCCTCCTCTGAGGATCAAGGTTTGATGATATCTTGTATCATGTGGGGATTCACTGTGTGCTGTTGTGCTAGAAGGCGACTGATGTCCGGCTGGAAGAAATAAAAACCCACGGCGGGCTGTCTGTCATGACATATCCTTTTTTTTTTTTTTTTTAGCAAATTTCTTTGCACTGTTGGTAAATTTCCTTCCTGTTGCGTCCTGTCCAGGGCGCCCAGCAGGCTCCCTTCGCTGCCCTTGCAGAGCACGGGTAGCCGGGCTGCGCTGACAGACCGTTGCTCTGACAGATGGTTTGAGGTGCCATCTGATTAACTTTTATCCAGTGCCTTGATTAAACTGGCTGCAGGAGCTTATTCCTCCGCTGCTCAGGAGTCTGTGAAGGGACGCAGACGCGCCTCGGATTGTCACCGCATCAGGCTGGAGTGAAACGTGTATGCTGTTCATTAACAGGCACAGTAGTGTGAACACACAGCGAGCTCACTCCTCCGCTGTGTGCGGGGCAGGTTCATCGTCCGCTGCGGTCACGCCAGCTACGCTTCGGGAAGTCAGCTGCGGGCGCACATGTCCCGGCTGAACGGGGTTTCTCCTGCAGGACGGTGGGTTCAGGCGACACTCACGGCAGACTGACACACTTATTTAACTGCGGCACAGATTATTAAACGCATTCTTCCTTAAAGCGAGTGATTGAATGCAAAGCCCCGTGTGCGCAAAAGGAGAGTTTGTTTTGTTCTGAAGGGATCCTGAGAGGAGATTACTCTGCACACTGATACCCACTGCTGGAACAAGTGTCCGTCAAATCCCACTACACACACACACACACACACACACACACAAAGACGCACCTGGCACATTTGGAAGAAGTCCTGGTTGATGACGACATCATACGCTGTGCAACCTTGAGAGCCTTTGACAGACAGGAAGGCACATGAACTCAATATATCAAAAATATTTTGCAAAAAAACAAACTCAGTTTTACAGGCTGCCTGTTAATTTGAGGATATTAAAAAAAACAAAGCTCATTTAAATGTCTACATGTGTAAATGAGACACTGGATTAAGTGGCAGACCAAAGATCATCCAAGCACACTCCTGATCTGAATACAAATAAATAAATGATAAAAATTAAGCTTTTCCAAACTTTAAAACCTTGTTGACGTGATCTGTCTGACGCCCGGGACACACATCCTGCGTCGCCGATCTGCGTCGCCTCGCTGTTGTTGTTCGCACGTGCAGCATCTGCTGCAGGCCGCGCTGCCGTCTTTCTACACAGAGTTTTCCTTTAAAATTTCCCTTAATACGAATGTTTGATGTTATTATATTGCCTTGCCTTTATATATGCCTTTAATTCATATTTAGTTTTGACGGAAAACCATGTGGGGTGGGGGGTGCGGCTCCTTCTACTGTGAAGATGAAAGTTTATTTCGTCGAATCCATCACTTTGTGACTGAACGGCCTCACGTGAAAGTGATACTTTACAATTTTTTATATGATAAACTGACGAAATTTGTTAATGCAAATCACTTTCTGCTTTTAAAGTCATTATATCAAGCGGAGTTCTGTTCCCGCTCAGCAGGCTGATTCGATGCAGCGTGTTGTTAGACGAGTCAGCTAAAGTCTGGGATCAATCTAAAGTGAAAACGTAAAACGAAACTTCCAAATATTGTTTTATGCATCAGAATCCTTCAAATTCTCCACAATTAAATCTTAAAATTGATCTTTAAATTGGATTCCCTCAACAAACACACTCGTGGGAGGTTTTATTTTAAAAGACAAGCTGGAAATGTTGAAAGCCCACTAAATGTTTGTTGGTATGACGACGATATGACTGAAAACACGTTATTTCTCCATCTGTTTTAGCAAAGAATTGCGTCACCCCCCTGAGCCGAAGCGCTGCGTCACTGCCGATGCGCGTTCGACGTCCGTCTCCTGCGCGCCGCGTGGCTGCTCTGATCTAATTAAGCTGCACAGATGTGACCTCTTCACACAACGTTATAACCAGGAGGTGGCTCAGCACGCACAATGACTGAAGACTTGACGCTAAACTCTCTGCTAGCTGTGGGGAAACATGAAGGTCCTGGAGGAGGACAGCTGTTTAGGGCGCTGATTCGCTGTCTGGGTCTGTTCTCAGACACACAGGAACTGAAACGATGTCTGTGGGGTTCATTGAAAGTTGCTTTGAATTACTCTGGAATATGGAGTCAGAACTGTTAATGTAACCATTTTTAATCATGGGTAGATGGTCAAACCATAAACTAAGCTGTCACAAACTAAATGTGGGTAGCGTAAACATGCCAAAGAAAAAGCTTCATCTTGCCGTTAGTCACATACTGTTGTCTATTTCTGTGTGTGGCTCGCCGAGGCTCATGGGAACTCGGTACCCGCTCGGATCCTCAGATTGGAGCAGCTCCACGAGCTCCTCTCTGGAGATTTCCGGTGGCGGTGGGACGGAGTTAGACTGACAGATGTTAACGAAAACCTTCTGCTTGTTTGGCTCAGAGAGAGTCTTCACACACACGCCTGTGATGGAGAGGAAAAAGGGCGAGAGAAAGAGAGAGAGAGAGAAAGAGAGAAATCAAGATGCAAAAGAAAGAGAAACAAAAAGAGAAAGAGCACAAATCCATATCTGGGAACAATCTTTGGCACTGTCTTTCAAATTGCAAAGATTTGATACAACTCGTATTAAAGCAACTTACCGGGTTGCGGTCGGATCACTTTGGAGTCTGGATTTTCAGTCTGCATCTTCCCCATGGTCTAAACAAACAACAACCAGCAGTCTGTTCACGTTCAGTGATGGACTGCAGACCCATCAGGGAGTTTTGCACTTTTTTTTTTTTTAATACTTCTAAAGTTTCAGGAAAAAAAAAACAGTAGAGTAAAACGCTTGAGAATCACACAGTTTATGCACAAGCTACTGAAAAGGTGAAAAGGCAGATAGACGTTGAGACAATAACGCAAATAAAATACTAAGCGATATGTTTAGTGATGTGGTTAAGTCTGGTTTAAACTCTTCCTGTTTCTAGTGGGCTATTTGCAGCACGTCATGGGCCCTCTGCGGTTATGTCGAGACTCACGTAGGGATTCTCTGCCTAGGTCACTCTTGTGTGAAATGGACTAAATTTCGAAAGTCTCAGAGGAGTGAAGAATAAAGTTTAGACCTGTCCAGTCGTTTTCCCTTTACGGAAGAAAAAACTGTACTTAAACTGGCCAGCCTGTGAAAGCATTCCAGCACAGTCTGTCACTGGTTATTCACATGATCTCACCAAAGCTGAGGGACAGATCTGTTTCCAAACACCAACAACACGGCGGCGTGCCGTCACGGATGAAACCACTCTTTCATGTCCGTGTTTTGTTTATGTTGTTGTTGTGGTTTTTGCCTTAAAAGAACAGTTTCACATTTTTTGAGAAATGCATCCCCTCTCTTGCTGAGAGGAGGAGTGGGAGGGTTGGCATCACTCTCCTGTCTCGGTCTGAAAGTGACACCGTGTAACTTTGACCGCGTCCCGCCGCTTCGAAAAAACGAAACTAAACGACGCACGTTAATGTGTCGCACAAAACTACGGATGCATGACGTTATCGAAATGTTAATGGCATCGGCTGATATTGGCTTTAAAATTAAACAGTGGATATAATAACCGATAAAACAACAGGCTGCTGTTTCCTTGATTTAAACTCCCGAGTTGACGCCATGTTTCACATGTTCCTTGTGGACAGACGTCATGTTTACCGACTTGGTAACTCGTGAGACAGGCCACATTTACCCCGGTTGTTGGTATCATTATGACTGTCACAGTCATCCTGTTTAAAGCAGGATGTATCTCACTTGTTTTGTTTAAAAGCAATTGTCATAATATGACATGTTTTACGCAACATAAGCTAAAGTACTTTTGCACAAGGAAAGAATATTACATCATTTTAAGCTTTGTGTTTTATGCCTGCATTTGCCGGCAGACCAGCACTGTAAGAATATGTGTGATAATACTGTGTGTTAATTCACTACAGAAGAGACTTGACGATACACATACATATTGGTATCAGTATCAATTATCAGCCAAATGAGTTGTAAAATACGGGCACATCGGATATCGGCGAAGAATCCGATACTGTGCGGGCATAATTTACGGAGAAATGTCCTCTGGTTTTCCTTCTGATGTCCTACGACTGCTCTGCCTCAACACTGTGATTCACGGAGGTTCCTGAAGGCAACACGCAGGCTGCCTGCAGACAGAAGCTGCAGCAGCGGGTCGTTGTTGGGGACAGCTCCGCTGAATAAAAGGCTGCAGACAGACAGAGCAGTTGTGGGACATCAGAGAGAAAACCAGAGGACATTTTCTACGTAACTATGACCCCGTTTTACTAAAACTGCAATGGTCAAAGTTACATAGTGTTGCTTTAAATATGAAGCGTCCTGGTTTCCAGTCTTTGTGCTTAGCTACGCCAACCAGCTGCTCGTCGGGCAGCAGCCGTATGTCAAACCACCAGAAGTTAAGACAGGACTTCATCTATCCTAAAGGAAACTGTTGGGCAGCAGCTGCAGGACAAAGTAAGAAGGGGAAATGAGCAGCACTTCATCCTGGTTCCTCCACCGGCTACAGCTGACCGGCAGATCAGCAGCATGCAGACACTGAATGAGCCTCCAACTGTTGGGAAACGTCACAGGGGCAATGTTACCTGTAACAGCAGCTGCTGATAGAGCTCCTCCTGCTGCTGCAGCTCCAGCTCAGAGCTGAGGAGGGAGGAGTCTGTCGTCATGGCTATGGGCAGAAATCAGTCAAAGAATCCAACTTAGAAAATTTTAAAATTGATAAAATATCTTTTGACATGACAAGGACCCTCCCTAGCCTGGGCCTGGGCCGAGACCAGAGACTTCGCCCACTCCACTGAGCGGACTTGATTCTGTTGGTCTGGCTTTGCGCTGTGAGACTATGATTTTTTTTTCAGCTGAAAAAGCGATTCTCCAATAAGCGTGGGACAGGGCGAGGGGAGAGGGGTCAGTTTGGGATTGGGCCCGAGAGAAACAAGTCCGCTCGGTGGAGTTGGCGGAGTCTCTGGTCTGGGCTCTGGCTACACCTTCCTTATAATGTGAAGTGACTGCACATAATGCTATACTTGTTACTTTTGTTAATTATACATAAACAAAATAAACTCTAAAACATTAACAAAATAATATTGTGTACAGTAATTCATGCTTTGCATGACTTTAGTATTATTTAACATTGCGTATGAGAAAAAAAATGCATGACAAACACTCAGGACTCTGTTTTCTACTTCCCACTATAAAAAATGAGGACAAGGTGACAGATTGTCTGTCCAGCTTTTTACAGTTAGAGGGCTACGGACGGTCGGACAGTCTGTCACCCAAAACAACCGATGTTATATATTAATGTTATATCCCAACTTCACTGCAGTAAGTTAC
>JAQLOL010000005.1:24272003-24282583 GCA_029783665.1 Naso thynnoides | reverse complement strand
AACCACCACTTGTTGTTAAATTCCTTTGCCCCCACTCCCTCACCCCTAAACACCACGTGACCCAGGGCCCACGCCTTCTTTCTGAATCACACCTGTATGCTCTGCCCTCTATTCACTTCAAGAGTTTTGTTTTGTTTTTTGTTTTTCAAATTAACAAAAAAGGAAGAAAAAATCCAAACGAAAGAACAAACTGAAAAAAGACACCTGTCATTTTTTTTCTTTTCTTTTTCTGTTGATGAACAAGCACTCATCTCCGACTGAGGGGGAAATTCCCAGAAGACTCACTAGATCTCTTGACTGTTCGCTCATGGGACCCTTTGTGCGTATGAGGCAGGTCGGCTGGTTGCAGATCCATGAAAGTATGCTCAACGGATATATTTTTATAGAAGCTGGTGGTTTCAGTGCAAAACTGTATATGATGTAAAAGTAACACAAAATTGTTGTGAAGAGAAAAACAAGTATCAGGCACATTGATTGAAAACAGATCAGTTTTAGGCTGTGGACCATGAGGCCATTGTGGAGCTGACAATTGGCAGAGTAATTTGGTTTTTTTTGTCTGTTTTCCAAAAGAAAAAAAAAGAAACAATGGATAGGGCTACGCTGTAGCAGGTGACTCTATCCGGGGATGTGGTTCTGTAAGAGCACTTATGAATAGGGGAGCCTGCGTAGATGTGTAACTTCACAAAATGATGTGTGCATGAGTGCGTGTATGTGTACAGTGTGAGCGTGGTATGTTCCAGCCTGTGTTGGTGTATGACGGAGTGAGCCTATTACAAACAAAAACAAAACAAAACAAACAAAAAAATAGAATGTCCTTCTTTCTTTCTCTTTTGTTAAATCTTGTCACAACAAGTATTGCTAGTGCTTGAAGTGGTCTTGGGGCTGGCCTTCTCTTTAACCCATGTACGTCTCCGGGACACGTTTTGGAAACAAACGAGTGAGCAGATCATCACAGATGAACCTATGTAAGTAGCTCTTCGACACAATGAAGCTAGCCTGATATGCCACCTGTGCCTACTTTAACAGACACTGCCATGCAGGGCGACACAGAGCTTAGAGAGCGCTGACTCTACTGGTGAAAAAGACAAGTGTTTTCAGCTGAAGTGATGGAACTCAAGTTTGACTTTTATCTTTGGAGTTGAGTGCATAATCGAACTCGCCAGTCGGGCCATTTGCTCCTCTGATTCAGTTGTGTGAAGTGTAGTTTTGTATGGTTTTGTTCGTGCTGTTTTCTTTGCCTTCAGTGAAGTAAAGACTGCCCACTTTTGAGCCATGCTCCTTTTATCAAGTGGTTTCCCCTCAGTACTGCTACTACAGTGTAACCATGGTGTATTACATTACTTTAAATATAGTTATTGAATGTTGTTTTCCTGTAGAAACATAGTACGACAACAATGTAATTGTGCTTTGGGAAAAAAAAAAAAAGATTTTAGCATGTTATGAATTTGAATAGGTCCTTGTAGCCTGTCGGGAGAATGACCCAGAGTCATTTGATGGCAGGGCAGTCAAAGAAGCTAACCCTCTGAAACCCTTCTGCTCACATGCCTCCACACTGAGGCTACACGCCTCCGTCTGTGTGGAGCACGTTTAAAACAAGGTTTTAACAGGGTCGTTTAGTTCTCAGTGTGCAAGTCACAGTGCCTTCCTACATACAAATACATTTAAATAGTGACGTGAAAGTGACATGGATATCACACGGGGCAGTTTCCTTTTTTAAACAGCCCCTCAGCTGGAGCTTATACTTGACACAACCATCAGGAGGTCTAGATTTGGTTCTTATTAAGAGAAGAACAATAAATGGTAGCTCCTGTATATGGTGTCAGAAATCCATTCTTCTAACTACGGCTGTACCTCGGGGCAATTCTGGACAAGAATGATGTGTGAGGAGCTGCTGTGTGACTGCAGTCAGTTACACCGCCCTCCTCTCTTTCTTTGACAACCAATAAGCTAAGATTCTTGCTTTCTCATGTTAATGCCAATGTGTATGTTTGCCAGAGAGGGGAAGCCAACGGATGTTTGGATGCAAATCTACCATTTTCTTCACTGCAACAAAGAGAGAAATGCTTTGTGCATCCTACACGGCTTCTAGTTGTGAATACATTATCAAGGCTTCTTGCCCCACTTCCAACACCAAATCCACCACCACCACTTTCGAAAAAAGCAGCTTGCACATATTTTAGTTACTCACTATTGATATTGACACACAACGACGTCCTAAGATGTGGTATCATGAAGTTAGTTGAACAACAACGAAAAAAAAGCCACAAAAGCTAAATGTTGTGTTATCTTGTGCTTACCTTTCAGAGGTGGTGCTTTGAGGTAATATAAATCGACAGGGGCTGTGCAGCCCATGCCTGAGACCTCCAATACAGCAGCATCTGTTAGGGAAAAATAGATTAAAAATAACACACAGCTAGAGATGTTCTCATGGCCAATTGCACAGAGATGAGAGATGAGATAGAGAGGAGGGGGGAGAGAGACAGAGGAGAAAGAAAAAGAGGAAGAGCAACGCCATGGGCAGTGGTCATAAACAGGGCCTAGCCACTTCCCCAATACGGGGTCACCAATCACATGACATTAGATACAGTTAGCAAGACAGTTACCAGGAGGCACGGAAACCTGGGGAATGCAATACTGGAACAACTTTGATTTTAATAGGGCTGCACAATTTTCAAAGAAATATCCATTTGCGATATTTGAACTAATTGCAATTGTGGTGTCATTTGTGATAGAAGAGGGAATGATCATTTTGGCGTCATTACCCCTGAAGTCCACCAGATGTGTTTGGTCCCTCTCCGCTCTTCCACAGCAACAGAGCTGATAGACTTCACCTCAGTGAGTGTGTGTGTCTCCACCAGCTCCTCCGTCACAGCTGGGGTGATCCTCAGCCTTCTGCTGCTGATATGCAAAGAACTGCATCACCTCAGTGGAGAGCAGATCGAGCAGAACAGGAACTCAGACACAGATGCGTGAAAACATCCTGTTCATTTTCAGAATAAAACACCCCCTGTTGACGCCAGACCATATTTTACTTAACTTCATCAACAAAACATCATAATGTGTGGAACCAGGCCTGAAGTCAGCAGGGCGAAAATTTTTAGATCACAAGTGATTCTGTAATTAACCCAAAATCTCAATGGCCTCGCTACTCCAGCTGTCTGGCAGCGCTGCGCCCTGCGCTGTGGGGTGTTGACGGACGATGAAGCAGAGGGGCTGTTTCATAATGCACACGCAACCAGTGGAAGAGCCAGTCTCTAGAATTTTTCTTTTTACAGATACTGTGACTGAAAATCTGCAGGAGGCCATGTTGCAGTTTTGGTTCAGTTTTCAGTTCATTGTGCAGCCCTATAATGAAACATCTGATATTCACTGTCTGGATCCGTCAAGTGTGTGAGTGCATCAGTGCTCCAGGTTGGATCGCAGGTTGAGGTTCAGGCTTTAAAATGTCTCTGAGCATCAGTGGCTTCTTGTTCCTCACACCTGTTGGCGAGCAGTGACTTCCTCAGGTTCCACATCTCCTACTTGGTTCGAACTCATTTTCACTTTCATATTTCAGTAGTACAGTAATGACAGTACAGCTTTTTTTCTGAGTACAAAACAGTTTCTGGATGTAAAGAGACAAAAAAATTGGTTTGAATAATTTGGTGTTCACTGGCTTGTGGAGTAGACCCATCGGTGGCAGGAGGATAGTGGGAAATAAAATGGTCAGTATTTGGAACTACATAAAACAAATAAGAAAAAAAAAACAACAAAAAATCTCAAATTATTAAAGTGAATATCACTGTGTAATATTTATTCAACTTGTAATTTATGTACTCTTTTAACCTTTGTCCTTTTTTTTTGTTATGACAAAGCATTTATTTAAATAAAGTTATGTATTCATTTAAGCACTGTGGTGAGGTGTTGCTTTTTTAAGAGGAGTAAGTACCCGCTAAATTGGCTTGAAAAGTACAGTTTGAAGTGGAATCATCCTGATAGTAAGCACTGACTAATCTCCGAGGCACGAGCTGATAAACCTCTTAGACATAAGTCTGAGACGCCCAGGCGAGCCCACAAGGATCCCATGCAGCATGCAGGATGTGACTTTATAAAGCCTCGCCTCAGGCCAAGTCACCTGGTTTTCAACACCGTAGTCAAAAAGATTGTACAGGAACAAGGAAGTCATTTAGCTGGAGTTTGAACTTCAAGGGGGGATAACATCCAAGAGGGACCAGCTCACTGTTCAAATGACTGGGGGAGAAGGGATTTGTAGCCCACGGGAAGCTTCATGTTATGGGAATCCTCCATTTATTATGACTTGAAGGCGAAATGGACTCCCCTGTGACACGCCTATTCACTAAGACACACACATGCAGCTGAGTGTAAGTGCATACACAGACACAAGGTGTGGCCAGAATACAAGGGGCAGAAAAGGTGCAGAAGGTCTGCTGAATGTATCAAGAAATGATTGATACTGCAGTAATTCTAATGTAGCTTTGATGACCCCCATTTCTCACAGTGCCCTGTGATTTCACAGAGATTACAGACAGCGGTGATATTAACTCTAAACCAACAGTTTGTTTCCAGTTTCTGCTACATGCACAGACACTCATAAGGACACATGGAAGGATCTAAGGGTCCGAGCATCTCTGCGGAGGGGTGTGTGGTCATTATTCCCTCATGGCCCTCAGGAAGTGACAGAATGGGACTTTTTATTTTTGGGGGGCCACCAAAATCTCTCCCTGGGGACCTCAAGACTTTGACCAACTCCAGATGTGGGTGACTGAAGCAGGGCATGACAGGGTGGAGGGCCCAGCAGTTCCTGTATAAGAAGCAGATCAAGGCAGCCGTAAAGGTTGTTGTGGCGTGTGTATGTGTGTGTGCGTGTGTGCGTGTAGCAGGGAGGGTGCACTGCTTTGACTTCGGGGAGGAGGAAACATGTGTGGAAGATTTGATTTGTGAGGTAGTGAACATGACAATTACTATTTGCCTTCAAAGAAACTGACAACTGCACTCAGGACTTCAAAGCATTTATGTCCCTTTTATTACATAATTAGGCCACAACGTTGGATGGCTGCATCTAGCATCCACTCACGCACCTCACTCCATCCCAAACCAAGTCCAGACTGCTGCGCCGAGCACTTCTGTGCCCCTCCGACCTCAGACTCTCGCATAAAGGTTGCATAATCATCCTCTTTGCATTTCTGTGTAAGCAGTATTGTGATTGAACACAATCATTGCTATAAAATCACATGCTATAGCTTTTTGGAGATGCTTTCACTTGCTTGTGCTTCAGTTTGCCTGTGGCTCATTTTATTAAATATGACTTCTAGAAATGATGATGGGGCATTTAAAGACACAAGGGTACAAATGGCACGCAGATGTTTACACTGCATAATTGGGATCTTGGTAAATCACTGCTTGTGCTCTTGTATGCTATCTCTTAAAGAGGTAATGGTGGTTCTTTTCATCACCGGGATGGAGATGAAAGGAGATTTGAAAGAATGTACTGTGGTTGGGAGTAAATCACATGACTTAGCGGTGGAATCCTCCAGTGCTGGTGGTAGACGACAGCAGACAAGTGTCTGCTAGTTTTCATCCAAGCCCTTTCATCAAAGATGGACTTAGACCTGGAATCCCAAATGGAGGGTTCTGCAGCCTGGATCGGATGTGCCTGTGAGAACCACAGCTGCATGTTGAGTAAACTAACTTTGAGATTAAGATTTGACATCCTACAAACCATAAAAGGAATACTGTAAGACACTTTTTGTTTTTATATGGCTCCCGATCTGGATGGAATACATTGCAGTATCTCAGGCAAGTCCTGTATTTCACACAAAGTCAAATTAAAAAGTAACTTAACAACTTCAGAACAGGTCAGACTGGGATAAGTGGTCAGGTTGTAAACAAACCCCTAGGTCAGAGTAATTACTGAAGTTGGCAAAATGAAGGCACATGTTGAAAGTACAAACTAAACTATCGTCAACATCCTAGACAGACTTCCTGGATCAACTCTGGGGGACCATTCATGCTATATCTGAGGCCACGTTAAGACGAGAACAGCCCTACTAAAAACAGAAGGGTCTTTTCTTTGTATCTTTAAAAAAATCTGTGTTTACATGAACAAACAAAGCGCTGTAGCGTACATGCCAGGGCAGTAGTCGGTGGTGTAACTTTGTAATGACATAACATCAGAGCTGCTTGAAGGTGTTTCCTTCCTGGTGCTGCTAAGCCGTAAGCAGCCACAAATTAAAGGAATTCAGCCGTAGACTGACTTCTAAAATTAAATTAAAACAGTTAAATTCGTCTCAATAAACTGTCATCATATTCAACTTGCTTTGGGTGCACCGTGGAGTGTTTAATCAGAGTTTGGTAGTTGCTACTGAGGAATGCATTGACCTGCGCTAACATTAGCATTAGCATTAGCATAGTCACTGCTGTCACAGGCTTTGAGGTTTTCTAGTTTACGCAGCTGGAAAGAAGGTTGCACTTTCAAAAGATTACACTCCCGAACCCGGTTTCAAAAGCTTGCGGTATCGGGAGCGCCAGCACGTTGTTGCCATGTAAAAGAAAGACCAAACCATGACAAAAGTGTTTTGTTTGATGCGAAAACTTGTGTCGTCTAAACAGGGTCTTAAATGGTTCTAGCTCCTGCCAATGTGCTAAGAGTTTTAAGTTATATGGTGAATAAAAAGCCCAAACTGTGGGAATCGATTGCCTAAGCTAGGAACTGAGTTGTTTTAAGTCAACGCTTTCTTAAAGATTGAGACTTTCAGCTTTGAATCTGTTATGATGGTAGCATGATGTAGACTAGATGAACACACATTAGCTTTAAGATGCTAGTTAATTAAATATATCCTGTTTTCTTCCCTTTTTGCACCAGCCTAAACCAAGAGTAAATTTTGGCACAGCATGTTCTGGCAATCTGTAGATATTTTGAAACGTTAGGTTTCTTTACAGTGAAACTTGCACTGAATTACATTTCAGTTGTTAATGTGGTGTTGTGGCAAGGCTGTGGTTAGGTTCTGGTTTGGTTTAGGCACAAACAACAGTTGTAGTTAGGGCTAGGAAGAGGCCATGTTTTGGCAGGTTTTGTTTCCACCATTAGGGATGGGACATTTCCTCAAAGATTTGGAGGAAAAGAAGAAAAAGTGAATAAAAAAGGAAAAGAAAAGAAAAAGTGAAAAAAAGTGGGTAAATAAGAGAAAAAAAAGAAAGTGCAAATGCAAACCTAATATCTGTGCAGATTTACAGCATTATTACTGCCTGATTACAGAGAACTGAAGTCCCCCCCCCACCTCTGGGTTTGCCAGCTGTCATTACCCAGTATATTTTTGCATGGGATGTTTTGTTTTGTTTTTTTTAATCAGTCATTCTACAAAGCTGAAACATAATGCTTTGCTCTTTTGTCCACATTTAAAGATAAATATCTCCACTGTTGTACTTCCTACCAACATGGCAGCACCTTGTCATTTTAAAGAGGATAAAACAACAATTATTTTGTTAACATTCAACAAGTATAGCCTTTGAGAGTCTTAGGCACAGACCCACCGCCAACATATCAAGAGAAGTTGCTGAATGCTAACAAAAGAAATAGTAGCCTGAAAGTAGGGCAGATCTTCAGCTCTCTAGGCCAATACACACATATGTGCTTTTGCACATACACACACAGACAATCATGCAAGCACAAACACATGCTCGCCCCCACTTTTATTCCCACTGCTAAACTGCCCTCCTCGTCCCTTTGTGCCTGATCTATCAAACCCAAAACAAAAGACACTTGTTTTGATTTGTTTTCAGAAAAGGCCAGTTTCAAACTACCATTAAATGTTCTGAACAACGCCTGAGATCCATGTGTGACACAAAGCCAAGCTGTCAACTTGTAAAGCCAGCTTCATGCCAAACACCAGGCATTAATAAATAAATAAAAAAGAAATGAGAATTGAGAAAAAAAGAGCATGTCACAAAACCTGAACAAAGCTGTAAAGCTGTGGTGGAGAGAGCTGGGCCTGCTGCCCTGCTAACTGGCACACTGGCACACGTATAAGGTTACAAGACCAAAGCCAGTCAGGAGTGCTCTCATTTGATACACTTTTGGCAAGAGCTTCAAAAATGTCTGTCTCAAATCATTCTGATTGGAAATCAATGGGGACTTTTGTTTCAGGACTCAGGGTCGAGTTTTGCAATGGCAGTCATACGTAAAATATAATTAAACTATGTAAAAAAACAAAAACTGTCTGTGTGTCCCAGCTGTTGTTTAATCAAAGACGTTTATGGGGATGAACCGTCTGCCTCAATACAATAACAGCCTGCTATTTGTACTTTTTATGGGTTGCTGTAATTATTCCCCTTGACATGTTTGCAGCCACCGTCCCGTTGCAATTGCAAACAAAACGGTCAAAATCCACACTCCTCGTTTGGTGCAGAAATGCATTTCAAACATCTGCTAAAGCTGCTTTAAAGGTGAAATAGGCCACATTTTATTTGGATGTTCAATCAGCGTTGGTAAGTGTAATGAACTGCAGCAATGACTTCCTAACTTCAGTTTACAAACTTCAGTTCTCCTGCTGCAAAATCTGTTCTGACACCAGTGATGTCACTGGGATCAAGAATGAAATGACAGCAAACTGAACAATCATTTTTTGTATCTGTGTCACATGGGTTTCGCCGCCGTCCTGCCTCCTCAGGAGACAGGAAGCAGTCTTGACACTATTCATTCTTCAGGGAGAAATGAACGTGACCACAGATTAGGACCAGTTCTTTCACCCCATTGTCACCAACATACATATTGGACCCATTTTTCACAAGACACATCTCTTCAGAACATTCTGACTCTAAAATGTCATTTTTCTGACACACAAATCAGGATGAAGTGAACTTTGACCAAGACCTGTCTCTGTCTCAGCAACACACTCGCTTTCAGACATGGTGGCAGAGAGGTGACACAGGAAGGAGACAGGAAGTGTATACAGTTTCACACTATTTGTGCAGCTTGTCAGCAGTACCTGCTCTAATATGGAATATCTCAATGCAGGCACTGATGGCAGCGCTCTGTGAACGGAAGAATTTATCTCTCTCGATCAGTATAGCACCACTGATGAATTTATCTGCATGAAACAGAGTTTATCTTTAAGGCTTCCATGTAGTATCCATTTTAAGAGAGTATATTAGATATGTTGCTGATATTGTTTCCGCACAAAATTTAGAATTAGTTTTTTGCACAAAACTAAAAAGTCTATAAAAAACTTCACATGCACCTTTCTGGATTTCATCTCTATTAAAGGTTTATGTCTGTAGCTTATGTGAGTTACACAAAGAAAAAAAACTAATTTGTAAAACTTTACCCATGTTGTCTTATTTATTAACTGAGGTACATTTGAAAATCCCTCGGAGGTTTTGACAATCATCATCGTGCTCAGCTCTCAAAAGCTCCAGAGTGGGGCGCCCGGTGGCTCAGGTGGTAGAGCGGGCGCCCCATATACAGAGGCTGTGTCCTCGCTGCAGCGGCCATGAGTTCGATTCCACCTGTGGCCCTTTGCTGCATGTCATTCCCCCTCTCCCACCGTTTCCTGTCTACTCTTCAGCTGTCCTATCAAAGAAATAAAGGCAGAAAAAGCCAAAAAAAATATCGGGGGGTGGGGGGGGTGTATGAGAATGTCATTATTGATCTGCCAGAAGGTTATGAAAACACCATTGTCAGTTACACACAATTCATTCCACAACAATGCAGGAATAAAAATACATAACACAACGTTCTAATGATGCCACATCTGCTGAATAACACATTTACAACTTATTTTTACATAGGCTGCAACGATTACAGATACATTTTTAAAAGATTCCATGTCGTCTGTCACTCATGATAACGGCTCGGCTGTCTAAGGGATAATAACAGTGAATCACTAACAGCTCATGGAAGGAAGAATTGTTTCAGCACAACTTGGAAAACTGAGACAACACTGTCCAAATTTAGATAGCTTCATGATGGTCCCCTTCGCCCATTTTGTCAGGGGTGTTCATTATCAATAATAGCACCCACACTTGCCTTTGTTCATGCTGGTCACCTCTCTTTAGACGATGATCTGCAGCACAAATATGCGTGTGTGTGTATGTGTGTGTTTCCCTGCGAGCGTTTGGGTGCTTTGTTTGTCTTATTCATAGACACCTACACCCGTTTAGAATCCCATTTGTCAATGTCAGTCCCCCCAATCCTAATCCCTCCTCATGTCAACACTTTATTAGTAACCCAGGCAACACACACACACACACACACACACACACACACACACACACACACACACACACACACACACACACAGATAGACACACATCCACAGTCTGCACACACAGCAGTGATAGAAGTGATGCCACGCAGCAGTTTCAAGCACTGTTATCGTAAGTGCAATTATTCTTCAATGACACTTATTTGGAGTTTATGAGTGTCAACAAAAAAACTGCTGACAAAGCTCTGCAGCCAACCAAACTGGTGGGCGTGGATTCATGAAACAGTTGGATGGTGTCAGATTTTAATTTTGGAGCTAAATTGACTAGACACTTACTTTGAAATGTCATAAAAATGGCAATAAAAAAGAGCAAACAAC
>JAQLOL010000005.1:24257681-24268813 GCA_029783665.1 Naso thynnoides | reverse complement strand
CGTGTCAGGAGCAAAACCAAGAGCATGCTGCTGGTTTTCTTTGACACTTTCGGGGTGTTACACCATGAACTTGTCACTTCAGACTGTTAACACCTGTCCATACTGTGCTGTTTGACAGAGAGCATTCAGTGCAGATGTAGACTGTGGCCTGACTCTCCAACATGACAGTTCAGTCAATTTCTTGCCTGAACGACAGTTTCTGCCCCCCATCCCACACATTCGCCACATCCGAGTTCCTTTCTTCACCAAAATGAAGTCCGGTCTCTGCATCATAGCTGTTAACTCAAGGTTCAGGTTCATGGTGAAGTCACAAATGTCACAAAAACAGTTCTTGCTGATGATGATGCAATGTTGCAACATACTCATGAAAGTTACTGCTTGCACCTGCTACGCACAAAACTGTGCAGCGCTCCTTTCACGGTGCACCTTGTAACTATTCATACAGATAATAACAGAAGCTTTGTCCATCATCGAAATCAGTCGTAATCAGCAGGACTGACAAACCAGTGCAGCCACTGAGCCTCTCTGTGCACTTTGGTCAGTGTGTAATATGAAAACATCACCATCATCACCGTCCCGCAGAACAAAAGGCTGCTGCTGCACTGCTCTCTATGGGCTGAGTCCCTCAAACATGACACAAGCACGGCCAAAAAGCCTGACGAGCAAAGTCTCTGCAGGTGTTACCTTTCAGCTGCAAATGGAAAACTTCTGTTGTGACATCACTGGTTGGGGCGTGGCCAGTATGGTGACATTCTTGACATCCTTCGCCCAAAAGTGAGGTACGTTTTTAAAAGTGCTGGTTTTGCAAATGACATGTCAGCCAGAGATTTACATAAAAGTCTCATTAAAGCATCATATAGATTTGTTATTGATAAAGTTTGATTCCATCTATTGACGAAGCCTGTGGCATGTTGTTACAGCTCTCTGAAGAACTGTTAAGTCGACATCGATTGAAAATATTTTAAGCATTTGTTGTTGAAACTAAATATCTATAAAAAATGACTTCTTTAATAAAAACTGTCTGAATTTATTTCCTGAGGCCACAGTGCTCTCCAAATATTCTCAGTACATGTTTTTTCATATGAAGCCATTCTTGTAAACCTCTATAACTAATTTTCTCCAAGGCATAAATTGTTTGCAGTTTTTTTTATTTTGGATGTTTATATTTGTTGAAATATTTACAAACTTTTCTGGCTGCACTGGTCAAGTTTCCCGTTACGACTGCTTTCGAGTCAGAGTGGTCTGTTGATCCTTGAACGTGTATGTTTAGATCAATAAGAATGTACGTACAGTGCCTCTTGAATGTGCCTGTCTTAAGCTTGCTGCTCTATTTGTCGGCCACATTTGTCCTGTTTATGATGGAGGAGGACCCGCAGTCATGACGGAGATGCTATTTTTGGTCAGTTCGATGTGTTCGAATGTGGAGATAAGCATATGTTTGGCACAGGTTAGGTTGCTGTACAGTGCGTGTTCGGCTGAACTGCTGTGATTCAGACCAGTGCTGTGTCCATTGCTCACCTGTTTGAGGTTATACAGTCCATGTCTGTCACAGTTTGGAAATTTGAGCCCATACAGATTCTCCAGTGGGCCTCTGTTGTCCTCAGAGGTCATTTTGGAGATCTCCTCTAAGACCTTGTCCAGCTCCTGCTGACAGGCGCTCTGAGAGGACAGGGGCAGAAAATTATTAATGATAATAACTATTTAGCATTTATCACACCAGATGAGCAAAAGACAAATGGGTAAAAAAAAAAAAAAAAACTCATTTAAATTGGATAAAATGAGAGGGCGAGAAACAGAATAAGGGTAAGTTTGACTTAAGCCTGAGGCCAAGAAAAGTGCTCAGTCCAAGAATAAGAATGGAGGAATAAAATACTTCTATGTGTCTTGTAAAAATGTCACAAATACACACATTTATAGCTAACACTTTTATGAGGTGCAGTTAGGCAAGCAGAGAGTTCAGCCAATATTATTGATGTGAGTGTGGTAGAGTGGAACATGAGTGGCTAGACTGCTTTACTCAGCAGGTGGCCACGGCCACACACACACACACACACACACACACACACACACACACACACATTCCCTCACAAACCTCTGCAGACAGATGCATGCATTCATGCACCTACAGAAATAATGTGCACACCATTTTTGTTGCATGGCTGTGCAAACACACACACACACACACACACACTTGTGGTTCCATTTGTGCACACACACTTTGACGCGCGCACATACACAGTGAGTGCATGGGGCTGCCAGTGGGATCAAAGGGGTCCAGTCTTATGATTACTTGGCTGAGGATGAGAGAGAAGGGCAGGAGGAGGCGCAGTCAACCTGCCACAAAGCTTATCAGACATCTGAACATATGGATGAAAAGTCCTCTCTCTCACTCTCTCTCCTTCTCTCTCTCCTTCTCTCTCTCTCACTCTCTCCTTCTCTCTCTCCTTCTCTCTCTCCTCCTCTCTCTCACTCTCTCTCCTTCTCTCTCTCCTTCTCTCTCTCCTCCTCTCTCTCACTCTCTCTCTCTGTCACACTAACACTCTTCCACTCTTTGACTCCTCGCCCTCTTTCACTGTTATTTAAGACACATCTCAGTGCATGGCCCCTCCAGACTCACTGCTGCCTCAACTTGCATATTAAAGAGAGTTCAGGCAAATTTCATGTTATGAAGCCGAACGCTCACATGCTACATGTAGCCTCCATGTAAAAACGACAGCTTTGCTGCCATTATTTCTTCTTTTCATACTAGCAGAGATCCTTCCATAATAAGGCTATCATGGTGAGAAATCGAGAACAAAATCGACAGTTCTCCCTCTGAGCAACAAGACTCGGTTCAAACCTCGCGTATGGCTGGTCCCGTCTGGTGAATGTGGTTTTTGTTTTTTGGCCAGTGTGTTTTACTGATAGTTAGAGGTAATCTGTAACATGAGCATGTTTGGATATTAGAAGTTGTTATGTAGTCTTAGTAAGTCAATCAAGATATAACAGGATGAATAATATCGTTGTGCTTCAGGAACAACAGGACGTTTGCATTATGTGGAGCTCAGACACTAATAACTTCTGTAGCTACAGGTGACTGTGTTTGGTCAGTGTGCAGATTTATGGATAGTCATAGGTTTAATCAAAAAATAGTATTTGCAATCATATTCCCTATATGTTATGTTAATTAGAATTGTGTTTGAGTGTATTTGCACATAGATAACATGGCATAATTAGGCCTGTGTTTGAGTCCAAAGAGGTGACTTTGCTTTTTGTTTCCAGTCATTTATTGTTATGTCTGCATCTATAGAGAACTTTCAAAGAATTTTAAGTGTTGTAACAAATTGTTATTTTTACGTCTTTCCATTTACGCACATTTGGGTTGGCTACTGTTTTTTGAATCTGTATTGTGTGTTTGGCAGTGACTGTTATTTCAGGTGTTTAACTGTGGTGTCTAATGTCTGTGTGCACATGGAGAGCTGCTTTGTCACTTAGCTGTAACTATCACTGAAACACACGGGCCAAAAACAAAAAAAAACACATTCACCAAATGGGAGCAGCCATATACTAAGTTTTCACCTAGTCTAAAGGTAACAATGAATCACCAACAACTTGCTTCATTAACCACAAACCTCTAGTTTACATTCATTAGTTTGCGTTGTTGTTGTTTATGATAAAACAGTGATAAAACACCATGATAAAACAGTGACCGTATTACTTAATGTTGCCACACTAGCTAACTAGCTTCCTGCTAACTGCTACTAGCTAACTGCCACTAGCTAATTGGCCTGGGACCAGCCAAAAATGCATTGAGGTTCAGTTAAAGCTAATATAAGGCGTTGGTCATCAAAAGTGGATCTGTTTTTCTCTGTTTGTTTCCAGTCATGTCCTTGCACATGTAAGTCCCAGTATGTAGTTTTGTAACTCAGGCTGCTTGAGCCTCACATCGGCTTTACTTGAACTTCAGAATAGATTTTTCACATAGCAAGGACTTTTGATTTGTTCCACATTTCTTATGTAGCAGTCAGACCGGGTTTTGTCTTGATTCTGTCTTATGAAAAACTGGGTGAGACACATTTCTGTCTGTCGCAAACTGACCTCTTTCACCTTACAGAGAGTTCAAGCTGACTGAACTGTGACAAAGTCTCTGGCCAGTTTGACACAAGGGCTGGGGTAAAAAATGTTCACTTGAATTCTTTTTTTTGAAACACAAGTAGCAGACATGGATGGATGCTGTTTGGCTGCAAGTGCAAGCACAGAGATTGAGATTAGCAGACTAGCCCACTAACCATGCTAGCTGGTCTTACTGCACCTTTTCTCTATATTCTTGTTGTTGTGGTAAAGACAGATTTTGCAAGGGAACATTTACTTGGCATGCAGTGGCATGAGTTGGGTTGTAAGCATAAGGCATTTTCAGACCAAACAGTTTCAGGAATTCACTGAGAGGAGCTGGACTGTAGGAAGTTCCTGGGGACTAGAACGCACCTTAAGGCCTTTTTTCCCTGTTGGCATTCACACTGCCAATAGGAACCGGTGTGAGCTGGCTGGCAGTTGTGAGACAAACATCACCTCTGTGGGACTTACAACGCAACTTCTGCTAACATACAAAAACAGAAATAACAAACTGCATTACTGCTCCTCTCTCTCGTCTGGGATGTGGCAGTAATGTACCACGACTTGCTGAACGCCATTACGTTTCAGAGAAAATGACCTCAACCTCAAGACAGAGGATCTTCTTGTTACAAGCTCTCATTTGTGTTTTGTGTTGCCTTGTTTACACAGCTTTTCAATTTTTTTTTTGTTTTTTAATGATGGTTTCTATTACTTCCATTGCTCTACTTGCTGAGGAGACAAAAAACAGGCTTGCGAAAGGGATAGATTTGAGGTTTGACTGGTGCTCCACACTGTTGTGAAGACCCAGATGATTGGTAGTGCTACAGCTGGTCTCTGTAAAACTCCAACGGGGTTTCTGTGGGTGTTTTGGCGTTGGATAAAGGGTGTAATCCGATGTTGGAGGTCATCAAAATGATATTTAGACATCCTAGAAAGTGCTGCTCCTCCTCCATCTCTCTCATTTGATTAACCAACACATATTTCCATCGCTCCTCTCTACTCGGGTGTATTGGGCGTGCAGACCTCAGTCTTTTTCTCCGGAGTAAAATTAAATATAAATTCTCTTCTTCCTCTGCCAAATCAAATATCTCAGAAAAACTTGTCATTTTGCCTCTGGTTTGGTCTGTGATTCTACGGAGAAGCGCTCAGTTGGTTACCATGGAGACCACAGCTTGTGCCACCGACAGCATTCAATACTTCGTTTCAGCATAAACGCATTTGTGTTGTCCGACACTTCTCCTCAGACACTCAGGAATAAAACAGCCTTAGGAGTTAAGATATAGTTCAGATGGTCTGAAAACGTCCAGACTGCAGGAGCGGGCTGACAAAAGCACTCCTAAAAAAAGAGGCCAATCCAACCACTCTGAAACCGACGGCAACTGGCCCATCAAAGATCAACAGTTTGAACTCAAAGTGGAGCTCATGACTAAAAGTAATGCCTCTCGCCCCTTTCCTTTGTGAAACGAATGGGTAAGGAAATCTGGTGTGACTCCATTGTGAGGAAGGGTTTGCTTCAAGGTCAGATCAGAGAGGAGGTTTGCAGTAACTCTTCATACATACAAGTGGCATGTACGTGTTGTATTAAGGTAAAACTTTAAAAACATAGACAAATGTTTTCAACAGTAATGAGTTAATAAGAAAATAAATGGGGACTTGGCGGCAGGACTCATCTGGTAAACTCACTTCTTTCTAACTCCACATCTCCAGATTGTTTTCATTTTCAAACTTGGTCTTCATCTGTAATCAATGCTGACTCGAGAGAGTTAATTTATCAGATTTCACGCATCTCCCTCTGGAGCCACAAAAAGCTCCATGCAACTTCTTTCACATCCTCCTCAAAAAGACGTTTAAAGCCAGTGGAGGTCCCCTGAAGGTTTTCTGTTTCAGTGACAATCACTCACATTCAAATCTTAATTTACTTTCACTTTAAGAGCATGACAATTGTTTGCCTCCACAATTCCCTTTCAACTAAAAATAAAAATGTTTGTTTAGCTTGATAACCACATGAACATCTTTGCATTTACTAAGTTGAGTATCAATACAGGTATATGAAGCTAAGCCATTTAAAAATATATATATTTTGGGGGGGGCTTTTTGTGCCTTTATTGTGACAGGACAGCTGAAGAGTGGACAGGAAACAGGGCAGAGGGGGAATGACATGCAGCAAAGGACCACAGGTGGAATCGAACCCAGGTCTGCTGTGCGAGGACATAGCCTCTGTATATGGGGCGCTTGCTCTACCGACTGAGCCACCAGGCGCCCCACCTACATCATTTTTAAGAATAAATCCTTACACTGGTTGGACATTTTTGTTTATTGATTATATACATAAAAAGTAAAGACACATATAAACATTAGATAAATTGATCCGCTGTCTAATCATTTATGGGATATTCCTCCAGCGTCATGGCGATGTCTCGAAGTTTGGGATCATCCAGCCAGTTGACTTTGCAGGCCAAGAGGATGCCCTGAAGAAAAACACTTTCATTTATAAACTTTGTCAAATGCATTAACCATTCACAAACATTGCACTGAGAGATAATGTGTTTTACTTTACTGAGTTCTTGTTAACTTTACCCTGAGGACATTCTGTGTCATGATGGCCATCTTTTTATATTTCTCCAGATTCGACTGGCCTTTTTCCAGCGCGGCTTTGTACTTCTCTGTATCCGGGTGCTCTTTCTTGGACACCAACTCTTCCATCTCTTTCATTTTCTCATGTGTAAGCCGCTTGATTCCTAGACGCAGAAAAAAGTAATCTGGTCAAAAACTTGTCCACTGAAAACTAAACCCCTTATCTAATTGAACTTATTTGTTGTAAATCATGTGACAAACCAAGTCTCTTCTTCTGTATTTCTGTGATTTCATCTTGAAGATCTCTTGACTCCTGTTAACAAACCATATATTTTTAATTTTAATACATAAGTCTTGATTTGAGGTGAACAGTCAACTTGCATGACTTCCTCTTAAATCTGTTCAATAATTTATAAAAGAAATCCATATTAATACATATAGTACAAAGTAATACTACTAATTACTATTACGATTTATTGTAATGGTCATTATGATTTGATACTGTTTTGTAGTGTTTTGCAAATACCCACCACTGAGTCACCGAAAAAACTTACAAACCCCTGACAAATGGCAAGACAGACTATTTAAATTAAATAAATTCCAAATGTAAACAAAAGCAAATGTTTGATATTCCCTATAGCCACAAATACTCTGAACAAATTTGTGCATATTAACACTCTGAATGAGCAGAGTACATATTTTGGTACATAGTAGTCTTGGTGTTTAGCTGGTTTGAGTTGAGTGAACAAAGTCACATGTGCAGGTGTGCAGCACTTATTTGTTACATTCAGCACTACACATTAAAACTTAACACATTTGCACCAAGAGGTTTTTTTAAAAGCAATGATTGCAAAGTACTCTGCTCATGAATTTAACAGTTTTTAAACAGTGTTCTCTTGTTGTTTGTTTTCTTGTTATTTATTTTCTGTGTATTTCATAAGTTTTAAATGTACTCTTAACATCACTGAAAATGCAGACATGTCCTCTATGATTTCCCAAGATATATATGAAGTATGGTATATATAGTGTAATATACTATAGCTGCTGCTGGTGGTGGTATTATGACCTACTAAAACTTACTTTACCAAAGTTAAATATTTCTTCAGGAATTAATTGAGTCATAAGCCTATGGGGCTCATTAGACTCCACATATTTGTTAGACCACAAAAAAAAGTATCTGACTTGCAAAAACATTGAGGAGTGATTACAGTAATTTAACATTATCACAGTAACAAACAGCATAATACATAATTTTAAACAGTAATATTAGCACAGGCACACACTCAACAAATACATACGGATGATAAGGTTGCTTACTTGCTGAAGTTGTTTTATTTGTGAACAAAGAGCCATGCAGCGATCACTCATAGCTTTTAGGGCACTAAAATAAAACAAAACAATAAGTTGAAAATATCAGAGAATGACACGATCATGAGTATCAACTGTTATCAGTTGCTAAAATATTGTGTGAATTGACTTACCCTGCCTCTGAATCGTTCTGTTTCATTTTTTCTCCAATAGCGTGCCACATCTGCATTCTGAAAGACACCGGTGAAATCAATAATCTGTCAAAGTTAACTGAAGTTTACCTTAAACTATTTACATGTAAGAAAAAATGCCCCTGCAGTCTTCACAAGGGATAAGGTATCGGTTTACCTGTGCAGTGCCAGTGTGCTGTTAAAATTAATTGTCTTCACTCTTTCCAGCTCATTGACATAATCTGGCCTGCAACATTCAATGATAAATGCATATTTACTGTATGTATTTTGAAATGAACTTCGACATTTGGTTTAACTCTTGACTGACATCAACAGGCTAATCTGAAAATACTCACAAGTATCTATCAGCTTCAGATACGCTGCAAGATCTTTTACTCTTTCCTATCGCAGGAAACATGATATTAATGCAATGCTGTTTACTCAATGAAAAAAACAATATGATGGATGTAATGCACATAGTTATTTACCTGCACTGAGCTGTACTGTCATCTCAAAACACTGGTTGGACATCTGCTGTTTTATTCTGGAAAGACAGTAATGACACAACAGAATGTGTGAATGTGAGAGGTAACATTTGGTGGTGTGTGTTTCATTAAATAGACCTGCATTCATTGTACACAATAAAAAAGTTAAAGCAGATGTGATGAAAGAACCTCAGCATGTCTGCAGGAGAGGTGTCCTTCTGTCCAGTGGAGCTGTCAGGGGCAGCACCATCATTCAGTGCCACAGCTTCCACCATGTGGTTGAGGTTCCCCACGTTGTCAGGGAGGTCCATCATGAAACAGTGAGGGTGCCTGAAGGGACGAAACAATCCACGCTAAATAAAAACTCTACGTCAAATAACTAGTATCCCCAGAGACAACTATCTTATTCTTCTTTTTTTTGGAACCAAGCAGATATGACTTTGGATTTTGAACATAACAATTTAAATACAAACGGCACAATGATACTATAACAGCCAATGCCCCATTGTTGTTATATTACTATTTTTATTGTATAATTAGATTTATAAACGCATTAAATCGTACGTAACTTTTTTAGCTGGTTGAGGAGAAGCTAATTTTAACAGTTTTTTGAAAATGGGTAAATTAATCTACATAAGACCCACATTTCTGCAAAAAAAAAAAAAAAAAAATTAAAGAGCATCATGTAACAAGAAGGTTAACTTACATGGAAATGTAAATTTTAGAGTTAATTAGTGAAGGAGTCTTGTAGGAATTATGAGGGTAACGTTAGTTCACCGTTTGATAAAATGCACGAGTCAAACATTGCTTTGTGAGATTTTATTGCTAACGTTTTAAAGCTTAAATTGAAATCTTCCGCAGCGTTTAAGCATTAACGCTGTGACTTAGTTACACAATGGGGTGGGTTAAAATAGCTTACCTTGTCTAACTGAGGTTAACGTGGCCGCATATAGTAACGTTATCGTTATTTTCACAGAAATGAACTCTTCTCTGACAGTTATCGCTTCACTAAGTTAGCTTTTTAATGTTACGGCAGTCACTTTACGTAGCCTGTTTAACGGTAACGTTTGACTGTTGGCTAACGTTAAAACTCTGACGATAAGTTTACAAAGACATTTGGAAGCTGTTGCATATGAAGCAGCATTTAACACAGAACTGCACCGCATTAATGTCAATTATAACGACGCTAAAACAACCACCGCTTTTGTTTACATCCGTTTTCTGTTCGAAACCCCGCCAGGAAGTGATGGTGTCATATTTTAGCTCCCGACACATGCTGCAGCGCCCCCTGCAGGCCAAAACTAAGAAATGACATGGACTCAGCTCCATGCACTGAACTTTCTTGTTGCCTTAATTTGGCCTAATCTTAGTTTTTTCTTTATTTCTTTCTTTTTTTTTAGCCCTTTTATCCTAGTATTCTGAACAAGGACGAAATAAATTTATATAATCACCATTACATTTTTAAAAACAAAATAAATTTTAACAGTATAACTGTTAATTCAGTATGTAACAGATTTATTTCCACAGCCACTGAAACATTCCAGACTTTCTGTAGTAGATCTGTTGATCAGTATCTGCATTTGTATAGATTCTAAAAGAGTAGAAATAAAAAAGTGAAATACCCAATTTTACAAATCTACTGCTTTTATGCTCGAGATAAGAAAAAAACCTTATCGTCAGTTTACATAGAAAGTTCAACAATCTTCACATCAAACCCCCACCACATATGAAAGAAATCATTACCAAAAGCACATAAAAGACACAGAAGCAGTGTAAAATACATTCATATTAAAAAAGAGTGCAACCTCTGAAATAGCAAAAAATACGTTATTTTCTGGAAGAGCAACAACCATACATTTAAACAGCCTCCAGAAGTACAACATCCATACATGTAACAATCTGTCCACTAGATGTTTATGTGACTGTAAGATGCTCACTGTCACAGAGATCAAAGCATGAGTAAATGGGAAAAAAGTATGTTTGTGTTTGCATGTGTGTGTGCACGTATGTGTGTATGTGTGTGTGAGGGGAGTGGGGAGTCATCTTTTTATGCTCTTCTGTTTGTTCAGCAGTGATATGGAGTGAGAAATAAAAGAGTGTTTGTATTTATTCTTCTTGCATCCTAAAGCATCTCCTAAAGGACAGAAGCTTGTACTTCTCATGTAAGACATGTGAAGAGTCCAGAGTGATTTTATCAGCCAGTCTGAGGGTATGCTTAGTGCAGCCATGATGAACATGTTCTCAACAGAGTGGCCCACCATCTTAATGCAGATGCTCAGAATTAGTATCCTGACTTTCAGTTGGACTGAGACCACAGTACCTGACTGGGCCTTAGAATCAATCTGAATTGTGGAGTAGAAAAATAGATCCTTACTGGCTCCAAAAGATTTGAGTTTCCCCAAGAAGTTTTTTTTTTTTTCTTTTAGTTTCCCCAAGAAGTAGATCTTCTGTTGGACCTAACTGCAGTTGTATTATACTTGTATTTCTTGTTAGCATACCGTTA
>JAQLOL010000005.1:24209277-24235656 GCA_029783665.1 Naso thynnoides | reverse complement strand
TATGAAAGCAATGCAGTTCTTCAACAACATGTAAAAACAACTCTTTGACAGCTTGCAGCACAGTGGAAACAAGGCTTACAGTAATTGTCTGAACCGTCAAACCTCCTCTGGTGCAAGGCCGGTGGATACGCACATGGCAAATTAGTGGAAAAAGAGTTAAGTAGATTTCAGAGACCAAAAGAAAAATTTTAGTTCTCCTTCTTCTCTCTAAGGTAAACATCAAGTTTACACTACATTGCCTCTTTGTTCTGCTTTGTTCCGAGCTGAAGAAATATTTTCCATTGCTTTAAATTAGAGACACTGTCCAAACAACGCGTGCATTAACTGAACCATGTCTATCTCCTGGGTACTCTGTTTGCTCCGTCGTTCACACTGTTATGCCTTCAATTTATGAAAATGGAATGTTTGCTCATGACCCCTCCTAAGCATTTCTCCACTCACAAATGCATTGGGATTGTATTATATGTAGCTACCTGTTGCTTAGCAACTCCAAATGAATGGGCACTTGCTGAACAAAATCTGAACGCTTAATTTTACACGTAGCAGAAAAACCTGATAGCACAGTGCTGAGAGACATTTTAACTGGGCTCCTGAACGATCCATCTTTCAAAGAGTCATTTAGGGGAGACAAATGGAATACCACAGAAAGGTGGTCACATTTTCCACAGTCAGTCATTTTCCTCAGTCACGGGTGTAATTCAAACGAGAGGAGTGAAAAGGAGGCCTATATTTGGAAGGATTCTGATATCCAGTACTAAACATGAGACTAATGAGCTTGTAGGATTAGGAAAAAGAAAAAAGGGTCTTGGAATGATTTTTAATAAAATAACAGGATTATGACATGAAAGTGTTTCACTTGCGTGTCTTTTTTTTCTCTTGCAAAAGTTTGACTTAATGGGCAAATTGTTTGCAGGATTGTGTGTGTGTGTGTGTGTGTGTGTGTGTGTGTGTGTATGTGTATGTGTGTGTGTGTAAAACAGAGAATGCAAAACACGCAGAGCAAGATGAAACTTATTTCTCTCTAAATTAACACTACACTATGTATTAATTTCCCTACAAAAGGAAGCATTTGTTCTTTCCAATAGATTTGATAACACGAACAATAACCACTGTAACTGTAACTTCAGCAGATCTGTGGAAGCAGATACCATGTACAGGAATTACTTTAGAGAACGCCAAACAGCCCTGCAGAAAGAACTCCATGTCCAGCTTTATTTCAATACACGAAGAGCCAGGACTGATTACGATCCGGATTCGGTGATCTTAAGCCGCTCATCTCTGTAGGCAGTTGCCTGAATAAAGGTGATCTGGCTAAGCTGGTGATCCTCACACAAATCTCTTTTGATAAGAATATTAATTACTTGTAGAGAAAATTTGGATAATGTTACACTTTTGAGGCTAATGCACATTGGATAGAGAAAGGCACTATCGGTAACAAGCTTCCTAGCCTTCAGTTTGTAGTAATCACAAGCACAGGCTTGCGTAAAACGTATTAGGAGTGTTTTTAGCAACTTATCTCTTTGTTAGATTTTATCAGTTTAACTCTCCTTATTTTTACCAATCTTACTTCCAAAAGCGTACACAGCTGTATTTTACTGAAAAGGCATGAGAACTCTCTGGACCTCACCATCCAAATGCCAAACAGCAGTCAGCTAAAGTTAGCAACTAGCCAGAGCATTTAGCAGCTAAAGAGCAGAATGGTCAGACATTTCTGTCAGGAGCTATTAGACAAAAGAGTGGGGTGTGTGTGTGTGTGTGTGTGTGTGTGTGTGTGTGTGTGTAAACACTGGATTAACATTACTCGTATAGACAGAAACATTACAAATATCACATCAAATTACAGCTAGGCTAATGTTTATGCAGAATGTGTAAAAAGGCAGCTAATGTGTTTGCTATAACAACATTTCAAGTTGATAATATGTCGAGTTGTGTCTCAGTTTGTTTTCTTGACCTGAATATGACTAAAAAACTATTTATATTTTTTATGACTAAAAAACAAGGATCATATCTTTGAACAGATATTAATTTTTGATTTGAGAAGTTTTCTAGTTCCTTTGACACTTTGTACGTTCCTGCGAACCAAAGACATGTTAAAACATTTATTAGCAACACTTTATATTTCTATATGGCTAAAGTCTGGTTTGGTTTGGGTGTAAAACCCAATTAGTTGTGGTTACGACAGGCCATTGGGACATAAACAGTTTCCTAAAATCTAAATATTGATCTGTAGCCAGTAATGCTGAGTGTGGAAGGAAACGTTCGGCTTTGTGTGTGTTTCCTCCAACATGAGACTCAGGTGAACTAGAAACTGGCTCTTGCTGTGAATGTTTGACTTTCTGTTTGTGTATCTGCCAGTGTCACAATAACTCCCTGTTTAAGGCAGATTATTGAAATACAGACCAACCCCAAACAGCCCTCTAACCTTAATCCACAGTAGGTCTCACCACAAGACCTAAACTCTGGAATCAAATGTTTCTGTGAGATACAAGCTTGCAGGCTTGCTGACCTGAGGGCCTCTGAGTTGAATGGTCCCTGGGGTGCTGTGAGTGGAACATGTCTTTGGGTAGCATGAGAACAGCCTGGCTCAGCCTGGGAAAGGAAGCAGGCTGTCCATTGCTGTTGCACAATCCAATTAGCTCAGAGTTACACCGATAAGGAACTGGACCAGATCACACAGAGGCTTTTTGTGATCAGTTGTGCATCTGTTAGCTGGCTGGTAAACAATCTGAAGCATCTTCAGCGCAGGACCTTGTCCTGGCTTTTCCAAGGAACCCACAAGAGAAAAAGAACACTGCTTAAATTCACAACCTTAAAAAGCTGGGGTACGTAATATTACATAGTATTTTTTCTTTGCTTATCAGCTTTGGGTTTTAAGATTTTAAACCAGCTTTATTTAATTGACAAACAGTTGATTTTTTTGTGTTTTAATCCATTTTAATGTATTTTTTATCTGTCAATAATTATCCCTAAGTATCTGTACCTAACTCAACAGTTCACAGCATTTCCATCGTACTTGTTTCATATAAGCACAGGCATTACTCGTGTGAATATTTAAAGAAAAGAAAAAAAAATCTTCCTCTCGCTGCATTCCCTTGTAACATCTGTTTTCAGTTTTTGTCTCCCACGAGATAAATTCATTAATTGCGGGAATGTCCAGGAAGCAGATGGCCGTCATGTCTGTTTCATGCAGATCTTATTGTTGGTTTTTTAGAGAATCTGTAGCTGGACTTAAGTTGAACATGTTGAAAGTCCTGCTTGAAAAAAAGTCATGGAGGTTAGTCGGTGTAAGGGTAGATTTGTAATGGAAACAGTGGCTGATCCAATAATCCTTTTCTTTGTAATGATATTTTTTGTCTCACTCTAAATTTTGATAAAATCATGTTTCACCCGTGTAGGAAGTAAATGTTTGTGTAGACGTCATGCATTGCCTTTTGATTTGGTTATGCATTTGATCAAAGCGTTATCTTGCATATTATCACTGAAGTGTGGAGGAGGAAACAGAAAAAAATGATTTTCCATCTGGAGTAAGTGTTTCTGTGTGCCTGGATGTGACAGATATGACCGAGTGAGACAAGAAACATTGAAAAACTAAAGTTTTGTATTTTGTAAAGATGAAGCAGAGGACTCTGTTTTATGAGTTTGCCACCAGTTCTGTCGTTTTTGTTATGTCTCTATGCATGCAGAAAAAGTTCTCACTTACTGTGCAGAGAACTCTGACTTTGATTATTCAGAATCACACCATGACGGAGTTGTAATGAGTAATAAATCTATAACGATGTTTTTTCTAATAGATGGTGTTGGCTGCATCCCTACTGTTACTTATTTTTGTCTCGACAGGTAAGCCAGAATACAAGCAGGTATTTAAAAAAAAACAGAAATCATCAAGTGTGTCTCAAGTCTGACTGTTCTTCTCACTAATGCTAAATATTTTTTTTTTTCTTCAGGAATAGCTGCAAAATCTGCTGCTGGTCCATGTGACCAGCTCATGTTTGATAGCAATGTTGTTGACTGCCTGTCAGACTTCAACAGGAGCATGGAGACAAGTGGCTACGGGGAAAGATGCCCGTGGCCGGCTGTTAAACGGTAAACTTCATGACGAGTTTCTTTTTGTCACCATTTAGCAAACGTATATGAATTCGCTCAGCGTCCATCAATGCAAATTTCAACCACATTTCAGGAAAATCAGCAAAAGGAAAAGCAAGTTATTGCTTGTCTCCATTTCCTACCGTTAGGGTCCATTTGCGCTCACTTTATGTACGTACTTAAACTTGTCCGTTTCAAACATTGTAACTGTCACTGCCAACATACTTCCACACCTCATTTACGTTTACGTTGATTTAACACAAAAACATCCACTAGATGGCAAAAGTTTCTGCTGTACTTAGAAAAAGAGTTGCTGTCACCATTACAACAACAACAAACACTGTGACTCTAGGGGGAGATTGTTTTCATGAACCCCTTAGGAAAGGGACAAAAGAGGATGCAGGCAGTGACTGTGAGGCCGTCCAGTACATTGTACCACGTGGACTGAGAGTTTTATTCCCTTATGTTCTTGCTATCTCACTCTTCCACTTCTTCTTTGGCTGTGTCTCATCCTGGTCACGCTTGAACAATTGTCTGTGCTGCCCCCACGATGTCCCGCGGTGGTTGAAATTTTTGGATACTCTGTTTCGTCTGCATATGTAAACTGGACAGAAGGCTGCATCTGTATCCGTATGTGTATTTAATGTCAAGCATGACTGAGCCTTCAGGCTATTAGGAGATGGATTATCAAGCTCACCAGCGGGCGGCGCCAATTCTCCATACAGGTGTGATGAGGCCATTGCTGAAGAACAAGGAGCAAAATACGTTGACATAATTAAAATGAGCATTTACAAAATCATCAAGGGCAAAACCACAAAGCATTTTCTCCACAAAAGATGATCCAGTCTCAGTTCAAGAAAATTCCGAGGTCCAATAGATATGCTGATATGATATAAAAACAGACTGAATGTGTTTATCAAATGAGTGTGTGACAAAAACATGTAAAGGAAGCAGAATAACTTACATTTTAACAGACTTTATTCCTAACATCAGTGCACTGAACAGTGAACTCTTCACTTATTAGTAATTAAACCGCCCTCATGCTGGACCAGCGATGTAATAAGTATCAGCCAATGAAATCGGTAACCAATATATCAGTCGGGCCCTAGTTTTGTGTCGGTTCCTGACAGTCGTGGCGCAGACACAGAAACCATTCACCCTATTACAAGTTCTTATACGATCAAAATGATTTTTGAGCGATGAATTGAAGCCAAGCTGGTTACATAATGCTGCTGTAAATGAGAAGTTGTGTGTGACTGGCGAACATGTTCTTACAAATGCATATGCAGCACGCCACCTGTGAGTCTGTGTCAGTGTTTCTTCTGCTGCTGCTTGAGCCTTGACACGCACATGCTGCAATAAGCTGTCCAGTGAGTGAAAACACAGGAAGGCTGGATAAAGTGGCACATTACACACTTTTTATGGCCTTTTCAGTGAAGATATATGACCTTTAGTCATGGAAAAGTCAGATACATTCCTGTTTCCTGGCTACATTTAGTGCTGGTCAAAGTTTCACCTAATTACTCAACTTTTGATGAAAAAGTGCTCAACTATTGCTCCAGGGTTCATATTTCCAGACAGCTGTTGTTTGTGGCGACTTTTACTCCTGCTGTGCTACCAGCAGCACAGCACAGTGCAATACAGTTTAATTATGGCTGTAATAATCATATTTTACTGTTAGCATGGTTTGGCACTGAGCTCTCTGACTGCTCACATGGTGGAGCGTCCATCAGCAGCAGCCTGGCCTGTTGTTCAGGCCTCCAGCTGTCAGGCTCATTTCTAACTCTGTGGATGTTTTCCACACTAAAATCTAGTAGTGGCAACTGTTTACGTGATTTATGTCCGTTTGGTTGGGCTATCGTCGCTTCTCCACCCGGTAAATGTGACATTTCAAGACTTACAGTGAAACATAAGCTGCCTCCAAAACATCAGAGGGTTTTTTTTTTGTTTATGAAAAGCTTGAGACTGGATGATTTTGGCTCACTTTGCATTATCTCAAAACACTGTGTTACAGACTTAAACAAACATGCTGGACTCTTTAAGCCTTATTTTCAGGTTTTGTTTTTTTAATTTCTTTTTAAATCATATTGATTTATTACTGACCAAGCTCTAGCTAAGTGTTTCCCAAACTACTTCTTCTTTCTTTATTAAAAAAAAAAAACAAAACAAAAAAACAAGGGCATCTTTTATTTTTTTCATTAAAGGAAAAGTTCACCCAAAAACTGAAAAATGCAGAGTTCCATCATTTGCTTGTTCACACTGATGGGCACTTGTGTTGCATTTCTCCTCAGAAACCAAATAAACTTCCACGCCCCTGCCTGCACAGTTTCGTCCGTCATTAACAATGAAAGGGAAGTAACCTCCAGCTGTGAACCCTGCATCACACACAGCTCATGGAAACTTACCTGCATATTTACCAGGATTTTTAATATAATGATTCTGATGAACGTTTCTACACTTTGTTTCGTGTTTTTTTTACACTTTTCTTACGTAAAATGGAAATTAAATTGCACAAAATAAAATTGACAGTGATTCATGACCCACTTGAGGAAGCACTACTGGAGCCATTTAGTATTTTTTTACCTTTAAGACAGTGTCTTTCCTTTACGTACACAGGGAAATCAGTACGCAGTAACTTGAGCATGTTAGTCAACATGCTTTCACTGTATTTGCATCTAAAAGAATTTACTGGTGCAGCTGTTTAGCTGTAAATGTCCATTAATGTGAAATGTCTGTATTGCCTCACCGTGCACCTGTTACGTAATGAACAAACCTTTCCGCAATGATGACACGCTGAGTGAGTTCGGTTCGATGAATTATTGGTCTGACTCTGAGTCTACAGTTAAATATCAAATCTGCAAACCTCACAATGCTGGTGGTGAAATTCTCTGAACTGTGGGAACTGTCTCCAGCCATCCTAACTCGTCCTCTGTCTCTTCTTTGGCAGCGTCTACAACAAACTGAAGCATTGCGTGGATCAGCTGGCAAAGGGATCTCGGTGCAGAGGTCATGGATTTCTGGTGAACAAGGTCTTCCTGAAGGTGCACAGCACATATTTTTCAGGCTGCAGCAGGGTCCACGATCCCCCGCTCACCACTCTCGTACTGTTAATAGCACCTGTAATCATAGCCACACTCCTCCTGCCGTTACTTTGTTTTAAACTCACCACCTACAACATCGAGATGCCGACCTCGTCAGGGCTCTGATGTGCCGAGCTCGCAGAGGGAAACTTGTATATTGTTCTGTTCTGGATCTAATCTATTAAAATTAACAGATTTTACATCTGATCTGATTATAGGTAATATTTTCCTGTAAAGTTTGGTATTTTTAAGTCTTTGAAATTGTTATACAACAAATAGAGGAAAACAAAACAGTTATAATGTGTTTCCCACTCATTCATAACTGAATAATCCGTATGGTATAGTCGTTTTCTTAAACTGACACAAACAGGGATTGTGTTTGTATTTGAAACACAATATTTATTTCAGACCAAAAAAAATAAAGCTTTGCAGTTGTTTGAAAACCTCTTTACAGCAATAGCAAGATGGACTTGCTCTTCGAGTATCCACACAGTGTGGATTACCAATGCAAACATACTGCATTTCATAACTTGTCATCAGGTTGGTATACATCAGAGGATTGTTGTGTAGACTTCATGAAGACTGGCCAGTGCCATTAAAACTATTAAAGCTCCATTGAGCACAGCAGACAGAAGAAGTTAACTGGAGGACGGTAACGCCATTTTGTGGAATAAACAAGCGAAACAACACAAGCCTGGACTCCAACAGTAAACTGTCGCTGCTCTGTAACACCTGTGTGGTTCATTTGTGGCTTCAAAGGTTATTGTTTGTAACCACTTTTCCATCCGTGGCAAGTTTACATCACTTAGTCAACTAGAAGTGACCACACAATCCAACCTTACACTGGCTTTACTGATAGTTCTACTATGTCACAAAAACTCAGATAATTGGTGGATGAGGGTCAGGTTGTTGTGCTGCTATCTTTCCAAGTTAACGTCAGTTTTCTCAGCTAAACTTGATGAAAAATAATTTAATTCACTGTGCCGCTCAAAGGCTACCAGCAGCTACTGGCAACACTTAAGGTGGAATGTTTTATGGCATGCAACTCAGTGCATAAGTTTACACTGCAAATCGATTGGCACACCTTTAAAAAAAAAAAAAAAGGTGGAGAAGCGTCGTTCTGATGTCTACATCTGTTCTCGAAGTTTATATGATCATTCAGTGCAGCACTGCCTTGAGATAAATACTATCTGAAGAATTTCTATTTACAAAAAAAGTCTCATAGAAATCACAGTTTGTTATCGAAATCAGATGTTCCTGAATGAACATAGTACTTTTCTGGGTAACACCTCCTGAGAGAAAAAAATAAAATAAATAAAATTAAAGAAGAACTGCATTCCTGTAGCATTTAAGAAGACACTATCCACTGTGTCTCTGCCACTCCTGAGGGGTCCATCTAGTTTCACACATGTCTGATTTACAGTTATGTAACAGTCGAGCCTGATGCACACGGCCATGAGCTAGAAATCCAAGACTTCCAGACCTTTCAAACCAAAGATGTCAAATTAAAAGAGGTTGAAAAATAACAGGGCCCCGTCTTGAATTGGGTGGGTGGTCTGCTCTGCTACCATGGTGGTATTTGGCGACAAATTGTGGTAAACTTCGAACATTGACATGGCAAAACTTTTTGAGAGTGAAAAAAAACAAACTATTTTTCTTTTCATCTTGCATGTTTCAACATCTAGCGCCCAGACGGCACAGAGTGGCAGCACCACACCTTTTATTATCTTAAATAATACCCACAATTCCACATTTTCTCTTGTGTAAATACTGAAAGGATGTTTTGCTAAGTCTTGGCTTCAGCCCCCACACATACTCAGACACACCAGTTCTTGTCATAACAAGAGCACGTGGACGTGTTGAACAGTCTCACAGACTTGTGTTCTCAAAAAACAAAAGACGTTGACCCTTGTGCCTCTCTTACCGCTGTGGGTCACCCAGCACAGCACACACTTACTGCTGAACTCAGGAGGCAAACGCCAAAAAGCTGGGCCAAAACAATTAATGGTCAAAAGTAGCATTAGATTTTAACAAGCTTAGATAAAAACAATGCCAGCTCCACAGTGACTCTAATCCTTTTTCCAAATGTTTTGACATCTCATTCCCAGCAGTTCAGATGTTTCTGACCCCCCCAATCATAAAAGGTGTCCATCTAACCTTTGGTTCTCAAAGCACTGCACTTGTACAGAAAGTGTTGTGCACACAGGTAACTGAATATTAGCCTGTGCTGGTTATGTATGGAAGCTAATCATTAACAAAACCATTCAGGCAGTTTAAAAAAAAAGTCTGAGGTTGATAGAATGTCGGTTTGCACACAGTTTGTAGCTAAAAGGCTTCAACAAGATGTGCACATCCAGACTTTGAGGTCACAGTTAAAGTCTTAACAAAACGGTGAAGCTCCTGTTCAGTTAAATCAGCTGTTCGGAATGTGACTTTAAAAACAGACGCTCGCCGTATCCACTGCACGGAGAGCTCACGTCATCTGTACGTTTTTGTTCTGGGAATTTGTGAACACTTTAAAGGTTGATGCCAATATGTGTTTATATTATACCTGAGAAATGACTACATATGTAAATGACCAAAAAATGACCATACATTACTAGAATTTAATTCCAGGAGGAAGAGAGAAAGCTCTGGGAAAAACGATGTTTAGATGACCATAAATAAATATATAAAGACAAAATGGGACAAAATAAAACAATTTATATACATATACCCCTCTTTTTCACTTTAAATGACAGTCCTGACATTTCTTTTCTGTAGGGCCTAACTGATTTATCCTTTTGCCGTTATTATTGGCTGACATCAGCCTATCACATCAGTACCACCGTACAGCATATGTTCTCTGATTTGCACCAATATAGAAGTGTTTACTGTAAGGTCAGAAAAAAGCTTGGACGGGTGAGTAAAAATCATGTAATTACAAAATTTGTCCATTATTTCCTAACTAACAGGTGAAGTGTTTACAGTTCAGTGCACTGATGTTTGAAATACGGTTTGTTAAAATGTGAGGTATCCTGCTCCCAGGACAAATCTCTATCACAATTTGACATTTTTTTAGTATTTATAGTCCTCATTCTTAGCTGCATTTTTGTTTCTGCAACATGAGCAGTTAAAAAACTAGAGTCAGATTTCACAATTTCACACACAGTCAATAAATTCTGATTCTAATTCAAGGAATTCTCATTAATGCAACAATTGTACAGTTTTTTCCAGCCTCTTTGTTATTATCTGTGGAGGTGGGCTGCTTGCTGAACCTCAGTTGATCTAAAATTCTGTCTCCGTTCTGCTCGCTTACATACAACACATCATCCTTCTTGTGTGCTAAAAGCATCTTTAATCCCAAACTCTCACTGAACAGCTTCGTCTTTAAAGAACCTCCAACATGAATCAGCTTTTCTCGGTTTGAAAAACAAAATTATGTGCCTGAAAACAAAAGCAGCCAAACATTTACATTCAGTAACGTCATCAACACATTGAGGCCAAGTTTGAATGTGTTTTTGACCTCAGTTTGCCGTTCAAGTCTTTGTAAACAATGAAACAGAAATGTGGTGGAAAAGGTCCCTTAACAGTGCAGCCGATTTTCAATTAAACTGCTTTAGAGTGCTAATGTAAAGCACATTCAGTAACTTTTTAACTGGGAAAGCTGCAGAACTACATACAGCTGACAGCAGATGATGCTCCACAATAAAATGCAAAGAAAACAATGCAGAGGGATGAATGGGATTCATTTACAGCTATAAATCAAAGTCAGCTCGCTGCAGTAAACACATTCTTCCTTTCCACTGACCTCCTTTTCTCCATTGTATAACACAAAAGCCTGGACTGTAAGCCATATATTTTTACATAGCAAGTGTTGGTTTGCCTTGACTGCTTTATGTACACGAAAGAGACAACATCGGCTGGGAATCAATATTTACAGACCGAAGGTCAGTTTCCCCTGAGACAAAACACTGGCATGGCTCGTAATGAGGGTCAAGGTACTGAGAAGTGAGAAATAATGATTCTTGTTAGCACTGAAAAACTACTGTGCTGCTGACCATTAATATGTTTTTTAATGGATTTGATCATGTCTGGGCATGTGATTATTTTTCAGTTTTTTACTTGATTACATGTTAGCAGGAGTAATCACTACTGAATACAAATAAAAAAATTACTTTAAATTTGTTTCTGTTACTTTCAGTATTTGCACCTCTTACGCCTTCTCACCTGTCCCATAATGTTTTGTTTTTGATTATAGACAGAATAATTGGTAGAAAGAGTTTTCAGGTCTGAAAAATGAAGCCAAAGTTCCTTTAACCTGCATTTTTTCCACAGGCCAGTACGTGGGACAGAAATCAAATTAGCTTACATGAAAACTGTCCCCATTCTCTCCATTTATTACTCCAGTAAATGGCTTCCCAGTGACTTTTTAGTCTCAATTGTAAGTTTAAAGTCTTTGTCAATACAGAATGTTTGCTTTATAAGTTATGGCCTTATATTAAGGGTCAAATAAAGGATAAAGCACTTCATGCTTTGGGGTGCTTGACAGATCCTGTCAGATTAGAGGAAGATTTCATTTTAGGAGGCAAAAAAGAGGCGCCAGAAACAACAAAGGCTTTTGGTCTCTTCTAGCTAAAAAACAAACAAACAGACAAACAAACAAACAAATAAAATCAAGACGATGACAGTCTAAGTACCAATTTGTGGCTTCAAAACAGTTGCCCACAAACCACCGTGTAACGTCGTTGTGGATCCCTGAAGCGTTCAGCGGCAGCAGATGCAGCGTAGAGGTGAGTGCGTGGAAGAAGAAAAGGTGTACAAATCGAAGGTAGGGAGGATGGGACAGGTCAGAGGACAGGGAACGTTTTACTTTCATCATTCAAGTCACGGCAGATATCTGATCTTGGCCTCTTCTTTTTTAAGTGTAACTTTATCAAACAAAACCATTTTGATCCAGGAAGGACGGCTGAGCTTAAATGATGTTCACACAACATTCATAGATGCTCCAAACTGAAGCATTTGTCATCGGAGCATTTGTCAGTGAGTCTTTCACTACAATCACATCAATTTTCTTTCTCTTCTTCTTTAATAAAAGTATCACTAGAATTTGTGCATAACTTGGTACTGAATAAATTAGTCTCATGAAGTTTTGTGTCAACAAGCGGTGCATCTGTGCGACAGAAGTCAAGTTTCTGAAATGTGTCATGGTGGAAAGCTAATTAAATTTCTATACTGGGCTCAAAATATAGGAGGTGACAATGACATCTCTGGCTGTTTGAAAACAACTCTGCACACAGATGGTACATTATAATTCCTAGCTCACAGTCTTACTGTACAATGCATCATTCACACATTCTGCCAACACTCAGCTGCTCCCCAGCGTTTTCACTACGTGTTTGCTTAGTTTCTGTGCTTTTCCACTCAGGTGTTTTCATACTATCATGACATCAGTGAAAAATACACCATCTAATGGAAATACTGCAGAGAAGATGAAAGGATGGATGAATAATGACATATTTTCTGTTTTGAATGTGTCAACCTACACAATGTTCTTTTTATTTTAGGCTAACTCTTAAAGCAGTTTAAGCAGTTGGAGTCTAAACATCAGCGAGAATCTGACGTGGAATAAAATTCAAAGGACATAAAATAAATAGTTACAACAAAGTAGAAAAATAAGGTTTAGATTATTTTAGCTATTCAGGTATACATCACAACAATGGGGTCAGTGGATTGGCATGTTGGGCATTAAACACCTAACAAAACACCTCTAGAAGAGGCTCGCAGAGTCTCTGTGGAGATTTTGGCTTCAAGGGGAGACTTCACTTAGAGACCAGGCTTTGTGCCAGGGAGCTCGGTTGGCAGCGACAAAAGTGAACTTTTGCCGAGTCAAAGTGCTCATTACTAAAAGTCTGTACAGAAAGGAAAAGCACTCCTTAAATCCTTGTTTGCACCTCATTGCAACCCAAAGGCAATGGCAGTAGAAGAAAGGAAAACAACAGCTAAACTACTCAGGCAGTGAAACTCAGGGCTTTGATTTCATTTAGGGTCACTTCACCTGAATAATTGTGAATTTTGATGAAAATCTGTTTCCTGAATGAAAAGAAATGAAAGTAAATTAAGCCTACTTCCCTCTTTCAGGACAAAAATAAGTCTAAATCATCCAACCCTCTACGGTCCAAGAGGTCACTGTCATCATTGCACTTATGCCCAGAACCTGCAGAGTGATTAAAGGGATTGACAGGATAAAAAGGTTTTTGCTATATTTGCATGGTCCACTTCGGGTAGGGCGCTCAGAGCTACGTCAGGCCTCTGAAACAACATCTTCAGGGAGTTGAACAGAGAAAACCACACTGATCTAACATTAGGTGTGCTCTTAAAAAAAAAAAAAAAACTCGGAGAAACAAAGGTAAGAGGTGATCGTCCCACTAAAGCCTTGAATATTTCACAAACACCATGACAGTAATGACGGTAGCTCCTCTCGCTTCATCGCCGCTACCCAGAGACACTGAGGTTTCCAAAGAGGCTTAAGCTGATTGGTCAGAGCTGGAGGATGGAGGGAGTCGCACTGGACAGGTCCAATTTAAATTTATACAAGCATGTGGATTTCGTTGTACTCATCCCGTCCATCTTCGTCAAAGTTGGGAGAATCCTCATCGCAATCCAGCTGTCAAAAGACAAGTTTTTTTTATTATGATGGAAGAAAGCTATTTTCAGAGTGAGAAGTGAGTGTCACCCTGCTTTCTAGGTGACCTTTCAATCGCAGAGATGTCATTTTAGCGTGATCTGACCCTTTGACCCTAACCCTAAAAGCTGATCTAATCTGCTGAGTATAAGGAGCTGTTTGATGCTGTGGGTTACATGTGAAGACTGATACCAGTCACATCTCTCAGTATGGAGCTATGGGAGCGGGCTACAGCTACACAGCTCCCTGTGTATGGAGACTGGCTTACCCACAACACTTTAAATCACTAATTAGGTTTATTCTCCTTTGTTTATTGTTTGGGGCCGATGCTGACATCAATATTAGGGTGCAAGAAAATTACAATATCCAACATATGGTTATGAAACACTTATGATAAAGGTATGTCATGTAGGCAGGATATTTAACATTTTGACACATTTCATCTTAAACATTAGTTCAAAGGTTAGTAAAAACTTTAGTACTAAGTCAATAAATAATGGACTGCCCTCTGTTGGACAAACTGTGCTATTACACCATTTTAAATCACTAGTCCAAACATTATTTCCAGCCTTAAAACAGCTTCAGTAACTGCACATATCTGACAACACATATGCCCATACTGATGAAATGTGATGGGCCAATATCGGCAAACTCATATGTCCGTAGCTTCATTGTTAGCATACACACACGAGTAGTATCAGTCTTCTCATCTAACTGTTGGAAAGAGAGTCCATATAGTTCCTGAAATGTTAAACTTTCCCTTTATTAATAGAGCAATATCAGCTTTTCCAGGATGCTGACATAATCAGGACGGAGACCTCAACTTAAAGGACATCTCCTTGTTCTGGACTGGATGAGCTAATTTGGCTGTTTGGTGCCTTATGTTGGGCAGAGGAGAACAAGCCAAGAATCAAAATCTGGAAAGAAAACATGCACAGTATAATTCTGTTCAGTTTAGGGAGATGTGGGATATGGTCCCATTTAGCTCATTTTAAAGTTTATCTTTATTTCAAGGTCTTCAGTAGCAGTTGAAGGAAAGTTTTCAGTGCCATGGGTTCATGAGACCTCTGGATGAACACATTGCAACTGGTGGTCAAGTCCTGAACGAGGCTGTTTATTTTAGCTCCTGGAGAAGTTGACATTTTGGAGATGGAAGGTTTAATCTGACAGTGATGACATGTATGGGTTTGGGGGATCTAACCAAGAAAACATGAGGCCCTGCCTCAGGATGGACTGTGAATCTTTTCTGGTTAGAACACAGAGCAAAGAGAAATATCTGCACATCCCTTCTATTTGGATGAGAAGGTTGTCCACCATCGCAGAGGAGAAAAGCATTTGTAGTTCATTTGTGAGATTTCTTTAAGTGATGTTAATGTTAGATACAAATACATGCCAGTGTTCATCCAGTGTTAAATATGCTACAAAAAAGAATCTCAAGGCTATGTGGGATCAGATTATTGTGGCAAAGATTCAAACATTCCTGGAATATCTCTGCCACCCAACCTACCGCCTGGAGCTCACGTTCCTCGAAAATCCTGGAGAGGATGAGGCGACGCAGCGGCACCGTCATGATGAGGACGAAGGGGAATGCCAGGGAGGCCTCGGTGGATTTCACAACCCACAGAGCCACAATGCACAGCAGCTGCGTCAGGGTGAACATGTTCATACGCCATGTCTTCACCTGGAGCGACACACGTGGGGTGGTTAAAACCAATACACCAAAGACCACAGCAAGACACATTTAACACACTGAGTCCAAGACTGCTCCCCTGCATCAAGAAGATCTCCATGTTTTTGGCTCCATCTAGTGGAAAAATCTAAGCCTAATGATTTGTGTTGACTATGCAAGCGAGGGGATTTTCTGTCTGATCTTCCTGTCACTTCCCTCTGCTTTTTTATGTAACCTAAAATTTGATGTCGACCCAATATTTGAATTTGAACTGCCACTTTGATACAGACAGTGTTAAAGTTCAGCCATGCAAACATGTATCATATGTCTTCAGGTGAAGGCATCACGAAGAGGCTACTTTTGAATATATTCTTCATAACAAATTTACTCATATTTCTTTCTGCTGAGTCTGTTCACTGCTTTAACACACGCACCTTAAAACACAAAGTCATATTCACTGATAGACGATTATTGTGTTAGGATCCTTTTTTGATATTGATTTGATTCGTGCAAGTATGGATGCTTAAAATGAATGCAGTGATATTGATACTTTGGGTATAAATCCACCATACGCAGCTTTGATCAATCTGCTGGAGTGAAATCATGTCTGACCAAAGCAAAAATAGTCTGTGCCTGAAAAGATCCACTCATAGCGCCTCTTATTGGCTAGTTCTTGTTGGTTGGTTACGATCAGGGTTAAACTACATGTTCATTTAAAACCACACACTGAAATGAATGTTTTACATCATTAATCCAGAGGAAACAATAAGTGTATTCTTCCATTACTGAGGATCAGATGGAGAAGTTAAGTCCAGCAGAAACAAAACTGTGTTTTTTCGCAATACTGTTGAGTTAACTCTCTGTTTGGGGTCAAAACGCAGGCAATGTTTTCTTGGAAGATGAAGAAGTTACACCAGGATTCAGTTCTCTGCTTGTAACTCTGTTGTTGGTGAAGACAGATTTTTGGATGTGGAGGAGTCTAAAACTTGGAAAGCTGTAAAAAAAAAAAAACCTGTATAATGTGCATGTATGTAGAAACAAGTCCAAATTATCTGGTTGCTCTATCAAACAAAAAAACAAAACTGCAGAGAAACAGCTGGCCGGACTCAGCTGCAGTGACCTCTCTGCTGGGTTTGGCTTCTCCATCTCACCACTAATAATAGAAGATGAGTGCATGTAAACAGTGTCATTGCATGTGTTACCTTGGTGACATAGATGTGGTCAGGGTGATGCTTGGCGGGTGTGACCATGAGTGTGATGCGTTCATACAGCTGGATGCCTGTCAAGGAGGTGACCCCCATGTACAGGAAGATGCCAAAGAGCACAGCCAGAGGGATGAGGCGGAGTACGTCTGTCATGACGATGGACAAACCTGATGGGTAGAAATGGGTTAGCGGTGAGGTTTTCATGTGACATTACTGTTTCTGACACTACACACATGTACAAAAACAGTGGAGACAAATATACATTCACCAAGGGAGGAACTCTCATGACAAACCCTCTGTGAACGCCATTTATTTAAAACACAGGCACGGTTCAACTGACTTGGGAGGCTCTTTGTGATAATCAAAAAGTCTTCTTTCTAATCCAAACAGCATTTCAATCAAACAAAAGCTCAGCCATCATGATGAGTCATTATGGTTGTGTACCCAAACCAGATCAAACTACGCTTAAGACTTTTTTGGGCGCCCTACCTTCATTAAAACAAGATATTCTGTTGGAAAAACAACACTAGTCAGTGGATAAAAACACTGTTGAGACGTCAGACTTTGAATTTTAACTGTAACAATTTAGGTTTGAAAAAAAAGAAACTGAAAAAAAAATTGTAATCAGCATATAAAACCATTTTGAGCTGTTGCAATGGCTGATTCATAGCTCACAAATGTTAGGACAACATTAAGCTTCATGTTTCCTTTTAAGACAGCAGCTGGCGGAAAATTACAGCCCACCATAAAGCTGTAGGAAAACAAACACCTACAGCCAGATGAAAGAGTAATTCTTTTTTTCCAGCTTACAAACAAAAAGGTGCATACCACCAACCGAGTGACCTTATGCTGAACCCCGTCCACTGTTTATTACTGTTGTCAAACTTTTCATCCATGTCAGCATTTTTCATACACGTGTGGACGTTAAGTGGTAACATTAAAAATGTTTGTGAGAACTGGGTTTCAGAAATAAATAAAAATGGGCTTATTATTTTTGGCTAAAAATCATCCATTTTGCCTAAAATCCATTAAATCAACTGTAGCTAAGCTAATGCTAAAGCTAGCTAATGTGGATTTAAAGCTCTTGGTTGGTTAAGGAATGTCACCAGCTGACTTTTTAATGTTTTCAGCTGAGTTGTTTTTAAAGTCCAAAGTATGAATGTTGCTGCTAAATGATATCATGCTAAAGGACTGAGGCTAAAGCTACATATTGCTTTGTTAAGCTAGTTAGCTCTGAGCTTTACTTATGTTTGTTCTTTGAACCAGCATTTATATTTTTACAACAGAAACTCAACTACTTATCTTAAACTATATCATGCTATCATTTTGACTTCTGAAGTGTCAATGTTTAGGTCTCATTTTTGGGGCGGGGTTAAGCAAACATTCAACTGGCACAGTTTTCTTTCCTCTTACCAACGAGAACTGCCACAAGAAGCCCAGTCAACCTCTGCTCTTTAACCTCCTGGATCATGGGCTTTTCTCCGGGCGCTGTCGCTTTGCTCATGACGGTGAGAGCGTTGACATGAGTGACGGAGCGCACGGTGGCTGCGGTGAGCCATGGCAGGCCAAAAAGAGGACATATAGCCCCCAGAATGACGATGAGCAGAAGGTCCAGGTGAAAGCCTGAGCCTTTGATCAAGCGTCGCTCTTTCTTACTGACTATCAATCTGATGGATTGGAAGAGAAATGGAAGGCTATTTAAATTCCACCAAACATACAGATTCTACAATCACTATGGATGATCAGACTGTACGTACGAAGTGATCTGAGTTTCCATGAAAATCAAGATGAAGACCAGAAGGGCAGGTACCACAGACGCTCCCATCATCCAGGTGGGAAACGGCTGCTTGTCACCAAAGGGACTAATGAACCAACCTCTCTTGTCAGGGGAGGTGACCGAGAAGCCCGATGGCACGTTGAGTTTCTGAAAGTAAATAAAGACAATGTTTTAATACTGAGAAAAGACACTCACACAAGTTGTTGAAATCATGCAGAAAAATAACTTCAACCTTCTGTGTAACTGAAGACATTAGGGTACCTGTGTGTAAGTGTCAGTAATATGGTAATCCACCAATACTGACACTAAGATTGAGATTGGGATGCCAAAGTCACCGATGATTCTTCTGGCCTGAAACCAGAGACCAAACAGAAATCAACACTGAGCCAACTTCTCATCACACAAAGACTGCATTGAGCTGACTTTACCACAAGCTGAAGACGAACCAGAGGCAAGTCAACTGCTGTGAGCAAGTGTGTTTCATCGTTGACATTCCCATTTTCCCTCAAACTGCCATGGCCATATACTGTAGAGGTCCTGAATTATTATCAGCAGCCTTGAGACTCCCAGAATAAACATAATTCTTTTGTAAAATACAGCATTTACTACTGTGTGTGTCTTGTAGATGTGTTTTAAGTAATTTGCCTCGCTCCTGGGCTTTGACAGTCACACAAAGTGGACTATACAAGCAAAAACATAAAGTAGACTGCAGAGAGCCAGTGTTTAGAGAGAAGCAGACTATAGAGCACATCCCAAATTGAAACTGCATTGATGTTGATAAAAATAAAGTATAAAAAACATTAAACTTGTAGTGTGCCACAGTGTTGACAGGTGAGAACAGCAAAACCTGACGCTCACTGTAAAGTTTACACAGATGGAGAAAAACTCCTCTATCGAGATTCCTGGAGGCTTTGCTGGACACTTAGACAGTTACTCACAGAGTAAAGTACCGTGCACCATTAGAACACAACATACGTGTATTTGCAAAACACACTGTATCTCTGTCGATTTTTAAAACTATAGGCTTAACGGAACTCAGTTGAGTTTTTCAACCACTAGCAGTGCTAAAAAGCAGTACTGACATGATGCGAGGGTACATTTAAAGCTGGGGTAAGCAGTTTATATTTTGTGTCATCGAGCAAAAATCCAATAATAACCTTTCAGCATATCATAATTCAGCTAGTCTGAAAGAACACTGGACTTCTTCTCCTTTGCTCTGGATTCAGACAGTGCAAGGTATTTTCAGCCAATCACAGGTGACAGGTGACGTCACTGAGAAGTGATTGGCTGTTGAAACAAGTGACGTGCCTTCCATTCTGAAACTGGCCTCTGGCAACAACAGTGGCTGCAGGTGTCAGCTGGCTTCAAGCTGAGTCGGCCCATTTCACACGGCTGCAACTTTGCGTGCAACCGCTTCATCTCGTTAAGTGACAACAGACAAAATCAAACGCGAGCCGTTGCCTACTCCAGCTTTAATGCATGTCAACATGTTTGTTTACAAGAGAGCCCCACAGGATGCCTTTAAATGTCTGTGACGTTCACTGTTTGAATTTTACCTTGCCACCTAAAAACCGACTGTTTCTGAGTTTCCTGAGGAAAAAAGCGAGAAAGAAAGTGCCAATCATGAGAACCAGAGACAGAAGAGCAGTGTTAGGCTGGTTGAAGATGGGCTCGAAAACATTCTGAAGCCCGGTTGCTGGGGTGGAGTCACTCGGGTATATTGCCATCAGTGGATGTTCCTTAAACACCTGGAAATGAGAGAAGAGTCTCAATTTATCCTCTGTTGATTGGTTGCTGCATTTTTTTGAAGACACAACAAGGATTACCTTGAAGAGCTTAGAAAAGGTCTCATAGATGAATATAAGGGAGATGAGGAAAGCAAATATTTCCTGGGTGAAGGGTGAAATGTAGCGAACGAGGAAGCTGCCCTCTGCTGCCACGATCACCAGGACGATGAAGATGAGCCAGAACCCGATCCACACACGACCAGTCAGGTACTCAAAGTTGTGTGCCTGACAGAACTGAGCAAAAGGACACAGACACATCAGCACTGCATTCCCAGAAAACAAAATCTTTGGGTCCTGTGCTGTGTGGCAGATACTGTGCAAACTCATGATTTCTGCGTTTTCATGTGAAGCACCTTGTAGTAGGCTTCTTCAAACACCAGTAAGGGTCCAGAGAAACCGATGATGAGGAGGGGCTGACCAGCAAGTAGCTAGAATATAACTCCAAGAGTCGCAGTCGACACGATAAGCTCAGTCACTCCCATCAAGCCCTCTGTTTTTTCTCCTGTATGTAGAAACAGTGAAAAACACATCGTCAGGGCACAGAAATGAAAAGACATGAAATCCAGATTTTTTGTTTTTTTGCACTTTCATTTTACCCAGAAGGCCTCCAAAGGTAATAGTGGGTGACAGTGCGGCGAAATAGATGAAGATGACAGCAGCGATGCACTGCATGTCCAGGGCATCTTTGAGGTCGCTAATGTAGTGCGGGTAGCGGCGGCGGATGTCATGGATGAGCCCTCCGAATGGGATACCTGAGCGCTTCAGTGGGTCCACTTCCTGGTCTCCCTCGTCCTCTTCCTCTGGACTCACCTCTGAAGGATTTATTATAGGCGTCATTACATAAACTAGTGAGATGATTAAATGAACAGCTATTGAAGTGGAAGTCACAATCTGTGATACAAATATAATATAAGCACCAGCGAAGGACTGTTAAAGGCAGGAGGCAGTTCTCTATTCCCAGGAAAACCCTGACCGTATGTTTTCTTTCTCTGACAAACCTTCACATAAAACCTGAACAGTACTGGATGACGTGCTCCTTTCTGCATACGCTGTCCTGCTAACCGAAACACTCACAAGCACACTCCATGCATTAATCTGAGCTGAAAATAATCCCTAACATGAATGAATTCCTGACTCTTGTTTAAGGGATATTTCCCCCAGATATTCCAGTTCACACTGGTCTGAGGAAATTACTGCAAAAATATAAACATATAATTCTCTGCAGTTGGAAATTTCTGGGGTAAGTGACACAGTAGAAATTTGAGAAGTACTGAGTAATAAATAATGCCATCTGAAACTTGATGCACTATGTGTATGATTTCAAAATGTCTTGGTGCCCCCCAGTGGTAGTCTCAGAAACTCTTCATGGCAACACACATCTTCAGGAACACTTCTTTTTTTTCTTTCTTTTTTTAATCTGTCACTCCAACTCTTCAGGTATTCAAGTAAAAACAACTATACATTGAATTTAGATAAAAGTAAAAGTAAAAGCTTTTGATTTGTTTCCTTTAACAGCTGGATTGCAGCTTTAAAGCATCAGCCATATTATTTTGAATTTTTTTGTGAGCTGTATTATAATTTAAAAGAGTAAATGTGTCAAAATACTGAACTTTTCCTTCCCATTTGTAACTGTAAAAAATTCTTCATCCGTCTTTAACCATGTAAATGCAGAGAATGATTGAAAACATACTTTAAACAAAGCCTAATTTGGGGGGTTGATGTCTTTCATTGTTGGACTAATACAGGTTTACAGAATCAGAGCGCCCTCCTTCAAACCTAACAAACTTATCAGGAACCAGACAAAGTACCTTTGTTGTTTTGCTCCATTCCTGATACGGACTGCTGCCTCTTCAGTTCTCTTTCCTTCCTCTTGCGCAGCATCTGCTTCTGGAAGTCAGCCACTGTCTTCAGGAGGTCTTTGCCCTCCACGTCAGAGGGAGGAATGACGATGCTGCAGTCCAAGAATTCATTGATACCATTCAGGAGGTCCTGTCTGTCGTCAGCAAAATAGGCCACCTCATGGAAACTCTGAAACAAAATGCAATGAGATGTCATCATGTCACGGCTTAGAAGAGACTCTTCATGCTCAAAGTTTTGTTATACAGTGTAAAACTGGGACAACTGTCTATTTACTGTAATATCTGTTAGTGGTAAGAGGTGCTTCATTGTGACTTCCCATCTTATCGGTTCTTATAAAATTACTTCCATCAATTATTTAACTTCTCAGGTGTTTGAAGGCCATCTTTAATTGAAAACCAACCATGTCGCCACTAAGACTCAAAAGCCTTTGCTTATTTCAAAATGTTTGCACAGAAAAATGACACGATAGTATCGATTCTGGAGTGAATTAGTCATTTTTGAGTGGAAATAAATAATCTTATTCATTGTTTCTCGTGGCACAATCTTTTTATCATCTGATCAAAATGTGGTTTTCTAATTTTCAAGATTTATATCTACCTTATCGGACATGAGAGTGGAGAAGGAGCGTCCGATCTCATGGTAGTCCATGTTGGACTGACTGGGACCCAGCAGGACGAAAATGAAGCGAACGGGTACGGGGACCTCAAGCACTGACTCCAGAAGGACGGCCTCATTCAGCCTGACAAAGGCCATGGCCGGCTGCTCCAGAAACTCGACACAACCTGCCAAGAGAAATAAACAAGTTCTCACTTTTTCACGTCTCCACATGAAGGACGATATACTTGTAACACAACCAGTGACTGTGCTTTAACAGTACGCTCATCAGCTGTTAAGTGTCAAACATCTAAAAAAACTGATCTGCAAATTAATCCCAATTAACATGTGTAGTAGCTGCAGATTGAATATCCTGTTTTCTGCTAAATCAACACATCTTGCAACTTTTGAGTAAAGCTTCCTGGATCAGCAAAGCAGCTGCTGTGGTGCTAAATTTTACATCAACACTGTTTGCTGTTGCTAGGCAACGTTATGATATGCTCCGATATTGAAACTGTCTCCTAAGGCTGGGAAAATGCTTGGACCAGTAACTTAAGTTAGTGTAATTACACAGCTTCTGCAGCAGAGGGCGGTGTGTTATTCAATAAATAATATGTGTACTGTTCAGTGCACTGATGTTTGAAATAACATTTGCTAAAATGTAAGATATCCTGCCTCCATTACAGAAGTATTTGATAGCCACCTTCAAATGTGGTTATCAAACGCCAAATACTTCTGAAATGGAAGTGTGTGTATATATATATATATATATATATATATATATATATATATATATATCTGTCAGGCCTCACTCCAAGCAAATGAACAATGGTATAAACAAAAGCTGATCAGCACACACTGAAGTTGTTACCACTGACTGTGACTGTTGTGTTATTCTGGTTCAAGAATTTTCACCAAGCAGATTCATCTCTTGGCACTTTATAAAAACAGAAGACAAGACATAATTCTAATGGCTATTTATGTCATCAGAACTCGCAGAGCTTACCAACTAAAACAATGACAGCTTCAGCATCTTTGGGAATCTTGGCAAGGAGTTTCATCGATCTGGCTGCAGCTGGATGGCTCTCAGGAGGCAGAGGGTGAAGAGATTTCTTGGAGGAGCAACATATAAAGAAAAAAAATCCCACATTGTTATTCCAGCCAACTTAACGTGACACAACAGAATAGCGTGAAAGCAATAATGTGAATACAGTGGGGGAATAAAAATGTATATGAACAATAATCTAATCCCCCTGCGCAGTTCTTTTTTAAACCACACAACTGGACTCTATGTCTGAATAGCTACTTTTTAATAGGCTGTTTTAAATTTGCCAACATTTTAAGCCATGGGGAACATTAAGTTTTCACAGTTAATGCATCAAGAAGCTTTAACTAGAAGCACCTGTAGTGACTAAGGACATAATTCAACACATGTGGGATGGGGAGGCTTGTTTTCTGACTTCAAGAACTACCTACACGACTTCTGACCTCATGGAGGGGCGTTTCAAAGAACAATGCGAGAGCCACAGGCCTCACATCAGGAATTCAGTGTAATCATGCTTTAATCTATGCTTACTGCTGATTCTTAGAACTTAATTCAAACCATAAACTAGAACAAGACAGCTCAACGTGACTTTTATCTCTGTCCATTTAGATAGCTGAATTCAATTACCCATGTGGATTCTTGTCAAAACTATTTAATCACGTACTTTGGCTTTTGTAAATCGTATTTACCGTGCTGTCTGCCTACAGTCTATCGTCAGCCAGATCTCATATCTTGCAGATTTCTGTTATAGGCCTCTCACTTTGATACAAACAGTAAAGGAAGTGGGAAAAGTTAGAACTGCCCGTAGAATTAAGAACAGATATCAAATAGAAAGACTTACAAACAGGCTAACGAACACGTCTTGTTTTGGGTCGTAAACTGGCCCTTTGTTGTCCTGGTGCTCTTCGTGCTCTTCGGCCACCAGTGGCAGACTGGTGTCCTGGACGTGGTTGTGGTTGAAGCTCCCATGAAGACTGCTGGATGACTGGTGGCGATGAAAACGATGTTTCAGATCACTTGGATGGCTGTGGGAAAAGAAAGAAAACTGCAAAGTCTACAGTCATGCCAGCAAGTTTGTGAGTAGACAGCTACAAGTTCAACACTAAAACGTTCACTTCCTTAGCTTAGCGAGTTAGCACCCTTTATTTTGTTGATTAGCAATCAGCACTAAGGACAGGGGAGGCTAATGGGAATTTTGTTGTCATGAACTGAAGCACTGTAAGCATGAGTGTGGCCTGAGACGAAATGTCAAGAAACATTACATTACATCTATCCCATGGATAACATAAATATCGGAACAATTTTCATGGTAAGCCATCTAGTGTCTGTGGAAACATTTAACTCAGAATCAAAAAATGATCAATGAAAGTCCCGAGGATGTATCCACTGTGGGATCTTTAATGTCTGTGGCAAATTTGACGGAAAACCGTTGAATAGTTGTTGAAATATTTGAAATATATTTGACTTTGGACATTATGAATAAAGCTGCTGGTATGATTTGGGTATGCATGAGAGAGAAAGGGTCACACTGATGTTAAACTGGGGGTGATTATATGTGTCTGTGTTTGTCTTCATTTCGCTGCCAGGAGCATCTGGAGAAAGAAAAGGTTTGCGGGTTTGAGTTTGGACCAACATGCCACGCTGACGCCAAACGCAAGACAGTTTGGGGAGAAAATGGACCGATACTTTGAAATTTTGTTTTACCCACCACCAGGAACTTTATACATGAAAAACACCTTTTAAAGTGAACGCAGTGAACCTGGCCCACCAACCTAACAAAGCTCTGCACAGCTGAGGCTACAGTCACCGAGGGAAGACTGGGTCGCATTTTCACGTCTAACACATCAAAAAGGGAGAGACGCCAAGTTACAAGCTAGCCAGCTGAAAAGTTTGAATTTATCACAAGTCCAGCTTAGCGTAGCAAGTTATTACAGGGAGATTTATTCTAAATTATGCTTAATAAATTCTAAGATTCCAGGACTCATTCCCACTTCAATTGGTAAAGTTTGTTAAAATGATTTAAGCTTCAGTCACTGAAGGCTGAACAAACCTTCCTGTCCACATGGAGGAGCCTTAAGCCAGTTTATACCAAAGGTTCACCTGAGCTGGAATTTACAACTTCTTGCAATGTGCTGGCCTGCAACATTCTGAAACCTGTTAATTCACTCCGCTGCAACTAGATGAGACAGGGCATTTCTTACAGAGCAAATATTCTCTGCACTGCCGCTCTATCTGCCAGCTTGTCAGGTTTTTTGTAGCAGATAATGATCATTTGTGGGGTCTAAAAACATGAAAGAAGACACTGAGAGTGAATTACTTGCTTGAATTAAAGTTTTAGCACTAAAGAGGCGACGAAAACATAAAAATGCAAGAGGACGCTCCAAAGGAGTTATGTAGAGAGGTTGAGACATGAGATCTCCCCTCTTTGTAAATTCTTCGTGTTGATTCCCAGAGCAGTTCCAATGTTAAGAGGAGCTGGTGTCACATCTAGTGAGCAGAAAAAACAAACACCAGCTATCAGGACGGCATTTTACCAGAGGATCACCAGGAATATATACACTGTATAAAGATATATATATATATATATATATATATATATATATATATATACCGAG
>JAQLOL010000005.1:24194605-24209177 GCA_029783665.1 Naso thynnoides | reverse complement strand
TGTGCTTTATATATATCTTCCAAGTATCAAAAAAAGGACTGTGCATAAATAATATCTCTCCAGCCTGTGAGGGCAGCTAAATTGTTGTAATGATTAAATGAAAACAGTGCACCCACACTCACAAAAAGCAGCATTATCATCACGACATATTCAAATTAAGCAAGCTGCAGGGTAGTTTGGATTCTATTTTAATGAGCAGTGCAGCTGTGATTCTTGTTTGTCTAATCGACCTTCTGTTCATTGGACGTGTTGAAGAATTTCACCTCATGGCTCACGCAGCTGCAGTGACAGTCAAACATTTAGACAAATCAGCAGCAGCATCCTTTCAAGTCTAAACTAAACCATTTTTCAATTCAAGCTCGTTAGAAAGCTCTTGGGAGAAAGTCTGAGTTGGCAGGGTCGTTTCTCAAAATGTGTTATTTGCATTAGAGCATCAATAAAGCAGCCAGAGACTAATCTGTATGGTTTTATTAGCTACGCCTTTGTGCATGTGGCCGTAAGCCTGTTTCTCTTCCTTTTAAAGAGAAGTATTGTTTCACACCAGCCAAGTTTTTTAGCACTGCTTCATTACATCACTGCGCAGTAGGACTGTGACATCACCTCACTCATAAGGTCCTTAAGGTCCAATAAGACGGCGCCCAAATTGGACGTGACAGCACAGCGAGACAAAAGAACGAGGTGTGACGCTGAAGAGAATTGTACTTTCCAAAAGGATCTTTAGAGTTGTCTAAGTAAGCGATGAGCTAAATTTTAGCAGCACCTCAATGTTTTCTTTCCACGTCGTAAATCTGATATCTAAGACTGATAATGACTCTAATGACATGAGTGTTGTTTCCCCTGTGGAAGCAGCCAGTGACATGCTGGGAATTTATGTGGAAAGGCTGTGAAAGATGGAATGAGTGCATGACGGCCTGCTGCTGAGAATGTCCTCTGGCTGCCTTACTTTGTATTCATCTGTTGTTCCACTTTGTGTGTGCAAAATCCATCCGGCACACGTTTTAGTAAAACAGCAAATTCGCTCACCACAGTGTTTGAAGTTTTAAATTATTTGCTCTATAATCTACTGGCCTTTTCCAAACTCTGTCATTACACCAGATCATTTTCTAATCAAGATAAGAATCAGAACCAGAATCAGAATTGATTCTGTTTCCTATCAAATCTTTGTAACGTTCTAGCTTGCAAAGGAGGCAGACAGAGACACAGAGGCAGAGGGAGCTGTGTACAGACACACATGGATGTCAGTTCTTGGGAAAATTCAACTGAAACACTTAATGTAAATAGTTTTTCAGCAACAGTTGTTAAAATAATCTTACCCAGAGGGTCATGTAGTAGTTTTTCTGGTGCTTTGAACTTAATTTCAACAAAGGTGATAACTTTTAACCCAATTTGGACAGGGGTGAATGAAAATTTTAACACCTACAAATCTATGACATCGGGGCAAACTCCGTCTTCTACCACAGCAGGTGTGAAACAGTCAGAAGCACCAAAGAGGTGAACACTCAGACCTAAAACCTAGAAGTTTACCAAACTTTAAAACTCTTGCCAATGGCTAAAAGCCAGGAAAAGATTCTTCCTCAGACTTTTTTTCCCTTTTTCTTCATCAACATCCCCTTCATCATTTGGTATAAAAAATGTAATTAACAATTTCACCTCAAGATGGCATGACACGATTAGACAAAGAATTACAAAATGTTTCAGTTCATCCTGAAATTCATGTTCCCCTCAAACCCAATTTAATGCCAATCAAACTAGAGTCAGGCTGAGCTGATTCAGGCAAGATGAACAGAACTTCTGCTTTTCAATTACAATCCGTCCAATAATTGTTGAGACATTTCAATAAAAAAGGAAAATGTGACCATCATGGTGACGCTACAGCAAGAGTCAGGGGAGCATTAAGTTAGCATGTTTTATGTGGGGATGTTTCGACATCGAAATCCTGTCATACTTTCATGCAGTGGTTGACCAGCCGACCAAAAAACAGACCTCTTCAAAACTTGGAGAGGCTCGATAAATTCTATGTATCAAATGAGAATTTCTGCTGTCACTATAGCTGCAAAAATAATCCAAGACACACAACATGTAAACTTGATGAGAACATGAATTTCTGACAGGCATGGCTTCAGTTTGCTTTTGCTAATTTAATCTGACAACTGACATTTAGCTATCTTATTTTTTTGTTATGTAACAGCAAAAAAAAAATCTATAATTCACTATGTGCAGTGTTCCATTGGTCATATGTGTCAGGTCACTTGAGCTGGCATGTCAATGCAAATGCCAATCAATGAGTGGGGACCATTTGAGGGAGCGAGAGACATCGAGCAGATGACATGCCACATGCTTTACATCCCCATGTTAGCAGGGTGCAGGATGTGATGTAACGATCCCTTCTGGCATTTTGTGAGCACACAGACGAGAATTTGTGTCTTTACAGTTTTCTGGCGGGTGGGTTTCGGTCACCTAATCCTTTTAGAATTGAGATCCTGAGCGAGTTGTGGTGTCCCACGATTATTGCTTCCTCTCTAAATGAACACACATACTCTTCCTCTGGTTTGAAAACATCACAGCTGAGAGTTTCCAAGAACAACACCGAGCTCCGTACACACAGCGGCTGACGAAGCATGCTGCAGAGAACCTGCTAATGCGAAAACCACAAAACAACAAAAAACTCAAAGTCCACTGGCTAAAGATCCTCTCTAGGGCCCGACTGATATGGGATATTTTCAACCAATGCCAATGTAAGGGAGCAAAATAATCCTGAAAACCAATATATCGGCAAATAATCTGTACATACAATACTGATTGGATGTTGTTATCAAATACTCGTGACAAAGACATGTAATGGAGGCAGGATATCTAACATGTCAACGACTTTTATTTTAAACATCAGTGCGGTGAACAGTAAGCACACACCATTTTGAATCACAAGTCCAAACATTTTTACTGTCCTTTAAATATCGGCGCATATTGGAGAATAAATAGATACACACTGATATGTCTGCGTATAGTAACGGATTTATTGGTCAGGCTCTACTGCGAACCCAGATTGTATTAAAAGTAACGAGTTAGGAAAGCTGGTTTCAAACAATGTGATTTTCATTCTTGATGTGTTGTTATGTGTCTCAGTTTCAAACACCCAAGTGTTTGTGCAGGAAACAGAAGCTGGTCCAACACAGAATGAGACTGAGAGGGCAGAGAAGAGAGATCGGGAATGACCCACACAATGAAAAATCAGTCTTTTAATAGGAAAGTCGAAGTTTTAAGACATAGTGCAGCTACAGCACAGTCTTGACATTTGAAGCTCTGTTAGCCCCAGGCAAGTTTACCAGATGAAGAGTCAAGTGTTGTTAAATGTCACACTTTGGAAATTCCCTGTTTGGTTTACTGAAATTTGCCTTTTTGTATCTTTTAACGCAGGATGATGATTAATGAGGAAAAGGAGGAAGGCTCAGATTTTATTCATGCATGTAAAATGTAAAGAAAAGTAGAATCAATACTACTATACACCGACAGGTCTGCTGAAATACAGAAAAAAAACCCTAGATCTAAGATAACTGTTTGGCAGACGCTGTCTAATGATGCTGGTGGGTTAGTCATCGAACTTTAAATGCGACTGGGATTGTTATCAACATCTGTTTGTCCACTTTTTCACCAAGTGTTTCCAGAAGCGTTGCATGAGGGATTGACTCAAACTGTGTTCCGTGTAATGAAGGAACATGTCACTCAGTGCAGCAGCATGGCTCACTGATGTGTTTTTAATAGTTTTTGGACAACAATGGAGTTTTCTAGCACAGAGGAATAATACATCAGGCTTTGACACACAGACAGTGCTCGTCACTGAGACAAATTCATTTTTCAGTTTTGGCCTTTGATGAGATTTTTTGGACAGCGGTTAAAATATAGAATTTTTTTTTAAAGTAATGAGTTTACCACCCATCAGCAATATATTCCATCCATTAACATACTCGTGTTCCATAAGCAAAGCCCTGAAGACTGCAACAGATTTCCCTCACATACACCTTCATCACTTTTCTACAAGACTTCATATTCATGCATTTTCTGCTCCATGGTCAGCTGTGTTAGAAGCTTTTGGTTATCAGAATTATTCTTATTAATTTATTGAAGCCAAGTGTAAGTCAAAGAGAGCAGGACTAAGGTGAACTCACTTGATGAGACCACCTCACGTACTGTTTATGTCTGAAATCAGGAGGAAATAAATACTGTGGCTGTTTTCAAAACTGCATACCATACTAGCAGTACATACTGCTTTGGCAAAAAAGTAGAATGTAGTTTGCAGCATGTAAACACAAGCACAATCTGCAGTATGCCAAAAAATTCCAAGATGTATACTGATTCAGATCTCTAGTGAGGATTTGGCTTGTCTGTTTTCCATAATGCAATGCACTGCAACATCACAACCAAAACCCGGTGGCTATTGATATTGTTTAACAAAAATAAATAACCAAAAAAAAAGTAAAAAATGGCATACTGATTGTTCTTTTAGAATGTAGCATGTGGTACATACAGTATGCAGTGTGCAGTAAACAATAAATAGTAGGTTGTTTCAGAAACAACCTATGTTTTAGCATAGCAGGCTAATTTCCCACTTATTCCTAAAAATCACTGGTCAACAATAGGACTACACTGACTCAAAATTTAATTAAATCTCAATATGGCCTACTGCAATTTCAAAATCACAGGGAGGCACAGTTGTGTTAGAGGAGAAATGTGTGTGTGTCATTCAAACACTGTGGTGCTGCAGAGGTGTCCTTGCCGACACATCATATTCTACAGACTTAAGAAAACCCTTTTTGTTTGGTAGAGAGATAGATCCTTCAGAATTCACGGCATAATTATGGATGAGAGTAATGATGCAAAAATTATAGTTCCCTTTGATATCAAAAATTCATCTCACAATTGCAATATTGGTCCAAACACTAGCAATTAAACATTCTTTCAGTCAAAAACATCACAGACAAGGCCTTTAAACCCTACGCACTCTGTCCAACACCCTGTACTGACACCAGACGATCACAATGTTCACTTTCAGGGAGGAGCATCAAATTAAACACAAAAGGGAGAGTTAGTCCGATAGCTGACCTGTGTTTGAGAAGCAGAGCCCGGAGAACACTCGGTCTGTCCTCAGCTCTGATCTGATCAGAGATGATCATCGTCTCTACCACCAGATGGGCGATGCCAGGCAGAGAGTTCTGCTCGAGGTCGAGGAGGACGGCACCTATGGAGGCAACAAGGGGCCAAATCAGCCGCTAATACAACATTGTTTAAAAAGGTTTCACATCAAGTGTTTGGGTAATGTTAACAAGGAGAAAATGTCTCCAACTACTTGACTAAAGTCAAATCTCCCATTTTTAAGGACAATCTTAGAGATACTAGTTTTTATCCAGTTAAGTGCTTTTTAAACTTGAAATGTTTCAGTCCGGCTTTAAGACACACCACATGACAGAGACAGCTCTGCTAAAGGTACTGAGTGGTATCAGAACAAACCTCGACAAGAACAAACCTTCAGCTCTGCTGCTGCTTTTTTATACTAACTAAAATTCTTTTACATGGATTGAGTGAGTGTGTTGGCCTCTCTGGAAATGTTTTCAACTGGCTTACTTCATATCTTTGTGGAGGAAAGTTTTTTTATATATAAACAAATGCTTCTCCAAGCACAATGAGGGTACCTGCGGGGTACCACAAGGTTCAATTTTAGGACCGTTACTTTTTTAATTGATACGTAATACCCCTGGGCAGTGTCATTAGGAGACAGCTATGCTGATGATAATTAGCTGTATGTGGTGGGGTCTCCTGATGACACTGAGCTGACTGACTCAGCCTTTAACTGAATTTTAGATATTACAGTCAGGATGTCACAGAACTTTTACGGCTCAATCAGGACAAAACAGAAGAACTGACCACTGGTTCAAAGGCTCAGAGAGAGAAACTGGCCTCTAAACTAACTTGGATCAAACTTGAGCCAGAGGCAAAAAATCTAGGAGTGATTTTTGATTCTGATTTTAATTTGAAACCAAATCTACACTGTGTCACAAAAACAACTTTTGAGCATTTAAAAAATATTTCAGAAGTGAGGCTGTTTCTCCCTCTGAGCAGCATGGAGAGACCAATGCATGCTTTCATAACTAGCAGGCTAAACAACTGTAATACTCTCCTTTCTGGTCTACTACAATTAATCAGCTGCAGTTAATTCAGAACTCTGCAGCACCAGTTTCCACCAGACCAGAAGGAGCACATTACACCTACTTTAATATCTATACACTAGCTGACTGATTGATTGGTTTTTTTAATTCTTTTATTAGTTTACAAGGCACTGCGTGATCTTGCACCAGATTACATCTCAGAGATGCTTTTGTTTATGAACCAGGAAGGGCCCCCACACCTTTCAGCTCTTCTCTTTTAGTTGTCCCACACAGTAGAACAAAAACATTTGGTGATGCTGCTTTCAGCCATTGCGCTTCAAAACACTGGAACAGCGTCCTGGAGGATCAGAGAGGAGCTGGAAACATCGATATGTAAGCTAAAATCCAATCTTTTCAGTCTGGCTTTTATATTTTATATCTTATTTTTCTAAAGTTACGGTTTATACTTATTCTATTTATTAGATCTTATCCTTATTTGCTATGTTTTATCTGTTTCATTGCCTATGTTTATTTATTTATTTTTTTAAAACAGATTTAATAATTGAAGGCTGTTTTTAAGTAAGTTTTCATTTGCTGTATTTTATTAATGTTTTTATGTCTTTTTATCATAATTTTATTGTTTTTATCTTTTATCTTATTTTATCTTGTATAAATTTAACCACTCAAATTTTATTGATCAGTGTGCATTAGTCTCCATATTTCCTGTGTTGTTGTTTTCTTTGTTTTTGTTTTTTGATCAAACTGTAAAGCACTGAACTGCATTTGATTTGTTTGAAAGGTGCTAAATACATGAAATTTGATTGATTGATAGATAATTTGTAAACAGTTCTTTTACATGCTGTGTTCATCCTTGTAGATTTAATGGAAATATAAATCGTTAGACAGATGCTGAGAGTATCTGTTGTACAAGTGCGGAGGCTGTTACCGTGTGTGATGGTGCGGCGAAGCTCCAACAAGCTGCGGAAGGAGAGCGAAGCCACATGAGGTTTGCCCCAGCGCTCCGTCTCCTCCTCCACATCCTCCTCAAACTTGATCCAACGAGCTCGCTCCTTCCAACGCATTTCATGGTCCTTTTCCACAATCAGCTCGTTCAGCTCCACAAACAACTGAAGATGAAGCAGAGACATTAGAAAACAAAGGAGCACATGACTTGTTGTGGTATTGTAGAGTATTAATAACATGCAGGGATTAGGAGAAATCTGTATTTATCACGATGCAGCTGTTGATACTAGATGATGCTGTAATCTTATTTTTATAGCCAGAATAATATGATAGCGTGAGGAAAATAAACTCCAAGACAGCCAACCCAGTGACACAGTGGACACGCATGTTCATGGGGAACAGCCTGAGGTTTGGATTCAGCTCAGCGTGGTTTGGAAGACGAGGAAAACCAAATGGTTTGGAGAGTCATTTTGTCACATTTTAGTGTGCAGCTTATTCTTAGCAAAGTGTTCTCAGAGCAACACAAAAATAGCACTCGTGAGATTTGTGTTTGTGGCATTTTGTGCTGTCAAACTGAGGTGAAACAATTTTGTACAAAGTCCCATCGGATCAGTGAGGAAGAATTCGCCTAAGTGAAGTTTTTTTTTTCATTTATGGATTAACAATTATCGAAACAATATTCAGTAATCAGTATCTTTATATAACAATGAATCAAACTACCGTGTTTGGTGCTACCTCAGATCCCTTCAGCTCCAAAGAGACTTTTAGCCTCTTTTGTTCTGTTGTGTTGTTTTTATTTTCACAGTTTTTCTTTTCAATTTACTCTTTCTGTTCCCATCAGTCTTGTTTCAGTCAACAGCAGGCAGCAGTTTTTAGCACGAAATCATTCATAAATCCACTGCACCTGTTCAGCAATAAATAGATAACAATGTTGGCAGTTAGCTATTGAGAATATTGGATATTTTTGGCGTTGAAGGAGAGTGAGTTGTGGACTGATATTCATCATGTGGTCAGACACGACTTAATGCCAGTGTTTTTCCTCGTCTGCTGAATGAATAAATAGACGATTGTACGCTTGCGTTCGCCATTAGGACTGATGAGGTGAGAAGATGTCAATGTTGCGTTTGCAGGTAGTTTTCTTCAAAGAAAGGGGCCAAAAATGTAATGAGAAAAAATGTAATCCTGTTGTAATGAGATTAACAGTGGTTTTCATGTTGCCAGCACACAGGAGAATTCCCCAGCCGCCAATACACAGAATTACAAAGTTACAGGTAGAAAGCTGCAAACCTCATGAGTTTTCTTATCTGCTGCTCTCTTCTTCTTCTTCAGGCTGCATAGCTGTGTGGAACTGTTGCTGGCCCGGTTTATCTGACAGCGAGACGACTTCTTCACCAGGTGGCGTCTCACCCCAGGGTTGTCCTCAAATCTGTGACCTAAACAGCCACAAATATTTAAGGTCAAAATGCCACAGACCATTACTGCTAAGTCATGATGTCTTCATTTCTGAGGATCAATACAGATACCAACTTTACTAAGTGTATTATGTAAGAGGAAGCTGAAATTGCTCTTTTAAATAAAACATACTGCAACAACATCACAGGATTAGCTGAATGCTGGAAAATTAGAAATAAAAATCCGTACGTCTGCATCAGTTCCCATCTTAAAAACAAAACAAAACAAAAGAAAACAAAAACACACTCAGTAACAGATGGGAAAGGCTTCGTTGGTGAGTGAGAATCTCTGTAATAAGAAACCGTTACAGAGGAGGTGGTTTTGCCTTTAATTCAAAAGTAAATTTAATTTCCAATTTCCTTAACCCACAAATCATTTGTTATTGAATTCAGCATAATGAGGTTGATTTTATTACAGTGGACATCGTCATCATCTCCCATGTCAAAGAATGGGGAACATGCACAGTAACAGGCCAACCCTCACCGTGGAGATGAGATTAGACAGTGGGAGAGGATGTTCACAAGATTTGAAGAAGACTGAAATGTGTCAGAATTGTGACTAATGTTTTATTTGAAGCTCAGAATGTGTTTTATATACAGAAATGCTAAACTGTACTAGGTAATGTTGAGGTGAACCTTGAGCTATACATTTGAGAATAAATGTGGTTTTGCATGTTTTTAGGAGCGAATCAGGAGAATTTACATACATTTCTACCAACTATTTTCAAGATCTTGCCCTAAATTTAAACTGATATGACAGATTTCAGGCAGGATTTCCTTATACTTTTCTACTAAGTCTAAAACTTAACTTGCATGTGCATAAGTTATCTATTGCAATAAAATTTGGTTGATTTTATTTGTCTTAGCTGGTAATGCAGCACAGATATTTTAAAATCTCTTTCTGTTGATGTGTCAAAAGAATTCAAGTACTACGATTTGAGGAAGGATTTTACGGTTTTGGAGTAATTAGCCTCAGACAAACAACATCGCTGAGACGAAAACAGAGATTTAGATTCAAATTATGGGATTTTGGGTGGGTATCCAGACATGTATAGTTAAATTATGATATGAGGCTAGTGCACATACAGTAAATTCAGATGACAAACTTTTTGTTTAACAAATATTGTTTCTTTAATCTTTTACATGAGCAGGCAGATGTAACAAAAGTGGAGGTGAGGAGAGGGAGAGAGAAAGAGAGCATGTGTGTGTGTGTGGGTGTGTGTGTGTGTGTGGGTGTGTGGGTGTGTTTGTTCAATGACAACTGTAAGTTTTCCATTCTGCTGTGTTGTCATTCCCCGGGGAAACAGACAGAAATAGAAATAAAGATGGAGTTAGATTGTATTTCAGTTTGTAGAGTCTCCTGTGGGAAAAATTCTGAAAGCTGCCTCCCTCGTATGAACTGCTGCACCAGCTGATCCGGTGAGTGAGTTTAGAAATCATGGATACAGCCTTACAAGGCAAAGTCAAGTCCACCTAGAATTCACACCATTTTTCTTGAATAACAGATATTTCTGACTACACAGCCTCTTGATTTGTTCACAGATCTTTATTATTTCCTTTCAGCTGGACATGAGAGCATTTGGCTTTTCTCTTTGATGGGGCTTTACATGCGTAACATGAGCAGTCTCATAACTGGCTTTGACTGTTTACTTCAGCGGATAAGACACACATGTTCCACACTATATTTACTGGCACATAAATATCTCAGCTACACTATCACCATCTCACCATCTCTCAAAGAAATCCCAAGGATGTGCGATTAGCGCCTGCTGGAGCAAAGCTCATCAGGCAGTTACTTGCTCTCAGTCCGCAGACTTTATCGGACTTTCCTGTCCTGTGTGAAATGGCTGCTTAGGGCTTCGCAGCAACAGGAAGATAACAACTTTAAGCAGCCCTGAAGCTCCAGTGGTATGTCATTAAGCTACACAGCAGCTGTGGCTCAGTAGGCAGAGCGGGTTGACTTCCAATCAGAGGGTCAGTGGTTTGATCCCCGGCTCCTCCGGTCTACATGTTGAAGTGTCCTTGGGCAACATACTGAACCCCCAATTGCTCCTGATGGACAACTGTCGTACCACTGACTTCCTGATGAGCAGGTTGGTTCTTTGTAGAGAAGTCAGTGAGTGTGAACGGGTGAATGCAGACTTGTGTTGTAAAGTACTTTGAGTAGTTGAAAATACAAGAAAAGCGCTATATCAATACAGTCCATTTGCCATTTACTACTGGCCTGGCACGCATACTGCAGTGCTTTTTGCAGTTGATATAAACATCGATTTATTTGTTTTGTTTTATTTTGTTTTTGTTTTGTTTTTTTAAGATGCAAAGGAAAGACTTTTCTGTCTTTAGTGGGGTTGCTCTCATCTAAACATGGCCTTAAATCACCATCGCTGTGAAGAAAAGCTTTGCAGCCCTTGAGAACTGTATTGTGAGTGTTGTCATCTTGTGTGCTAAATATCTTTTTGTGACATGATCACGGGACTTCTTGTTTGTATTGGTAACTAAATGTCCCTTAGAGTTTCTTCTTTCTCAAGATATTTCCTGTTTCTTGGCCAAAATCTGGCCAACATACAGCATGACTGTCTGATGTTAATACCACATCTGGCCGATTCTGATGCTCAGGCAGAAATCTTTGGCTGTTACTAAACACTTAAAGATAACCACAGGAACTAGTTAAGATTTGAAAGCACGTGGGCCAGGCTTGGGCAGCAGACCCTAAATATGTCGGGCTAGAAGCTTTGTGGAAGCTGTCAGCCCCCCGCAGAGATGAGAAGTGTGTTGGAAAGGTCTCCAAGTATTTTTTTGCTTTTTCAATCTTGTAGTCTTTAGTCCTAACCAGTGCTGACATAAGTGACATCACTTTTTCTTTTAATAATGGAGATATGTGGCTTCATTCTTCTGCTCTTGCTTCTGTTGTTATTTTACAGCTGGTGGAACAAAGTCAAAATGGGGCGTGGCTTCGAGGTCAATCGACACCCAAAACAGGTCAATACTTTCTGATAGTTGCACAGAGCTTGCACTAAACAAACAAAACCAAGAGTTTACAGTGGAGCTAGCAGCTTCATGATGATGTGCTTTGAGCTAAATGCTGACATCATCATGCTGACATGTTCAAAATGTTGAGTTATGCTAACCGTATCACTCATTTAATGTTGGTGCTTTAGGAAGGTAACATTTGTTAATAAGCACAAATATGCAAAACAAGGTGCAGCTGATGCTGACAAAAAGGTCCACCTCAGACAAAGACACCAGGATAAACTTAAATGTCAACCGAATTTCAGGGCAATAAATCAAACAGTCCAAAAAAACAAAATCTAAAATGTCAACATTAATGTGGCACAACAGGACACTTTAGGAGATCCTTTCAATTCGTCCTCGTAGAACCAGAAATGCCTGCAAAGATTTCATGGCAATCCAACTGAAATATTTTATTGTTTTTTAATCAAATGAATTTGAGCAAACTGAAGACAGGGTGTCTCACACTAGGTTAGTTACCAAAAAATTAAATAAAATAAAATAAAAAGTTCAAAATTAAGACATATGAATGCACTTTATTTCAGTAGTTTTTAGCTGTAACTTAGGTGTTTTTCAGGTTGGCCACCTTCATTTCTTTTGCATGTGTCAGAACATAGTTTTGTCACAGGAATAATGTGCCACGTTTCAAAGTCCGGACAGGGATTAAACAAATAAAATCACACATTGTTGGTCAATAAAATGTCTTTCCACTCTAGCTGTGGCTGACCCCAAACCCAAATGGGTTCCATTGGATCAATAGCAAGCAGGAAACAGCAGCAGTCGAGCACTGTGTCAATTCGCTCAATACCATGGACGACTTTGTTGTGTGTGTGGATCATGAATGAGCCTCATACTGGCATTAATTAAGCGAGCAGCAAGCTACATAATCAATGTAAGCAAGTGAACTCGTGTCCACTGATCAGCCATATAAAATTAGAATAAAATACTCGGCCTTTAAATTTCCCATTGTGCTATGATTGTGTCACAACTCCCATTATCTGAAGCTTGACGTAACTTTCTTAGCTGTTGAACTGTCAAGATTTAAAACTTGCATTGAATGGACAGAAATGAAATGCTACCCTGCAAGAGCACGGGTGAATCTTCACAGAAACACAACTTTACACAACTTACGGATTGGCTCCAGTGGCGACCCCAGCTGAGTGTGGATTGACTCGAGCAAGTCATAGTCATCAAAGTCCAAAACAAACTCTTCAAAGTCCTCAAGCCCCTCCACATTCGACAATGAGCTGAGGTGCTCATGTAAGTGCTGCTTTGGGGTGCCAGAGCCTTTTTGAATACTGCAAAGAGGTTCAGGACCATGTTGGTCAATGCAGTGCTTCTTCTCAGAGCTCCGTTGACCCTGGTTCTCCTGTCCCTCAATGTCTGTCATCTCCACAGTCGGTACCTCCTCCTATCCTCCTCTCTGCGAGTGGACACACTGCTCATTCAGGGCTTCCAACTCTTGAACGCAGTTGCTCCCCCTTTGTCCCTGTTCTGATGAGACCGGGTCTCTGCAAGGACCACTGACCTTCCCCTTTGTGTTAGTCTGGCTGTGCAAAAGAACCAATGTGTGAACTTTGGTAACCAGCTCCAAAATCAGGTATTTTCTCAAAACATTTGCTTCATGAAGCCAAGCAAAAAAAAAAAATCACGTTCAGGAAGTTCAACTTCTGGATAAGAAGTTACGAGAAGCAAGAAAAACAGCAGAAAAAGACAAATCTTCAAAGACTGTGTCTCCTTAGCAGAAAAATACAAATCATAAGTGAAGATACAAGATCCTCGATGCCACAAAACCTTTCTTTTACTGTAAATCCAAACAAAATGCAAAGTTGGAGCCACACCCTGAGGCAGAAGACCCCCTGAAGGATCCACAATCCCTGAAAAACGTAAATGGCAGCGGCATTTGCTTAAGCTGCAACTCCAAAAGAAAGCATTGATTTGGGATGGTCTACTCTGTGAGACCCGCCTGTCAGCTGAACGGTAGTGCTGCCTGTCATTAATGACGTCCCAAGCTCATTGATCTCTGAGGCTGATAGAAAAACAACATAAAGCGGATCAGCGCTGAAGAGTTGGTGCCCTTTGTTTCCATAGTTCCACCATCACTTTCCAACCATGTGATGTGTAGGAGGGTAAAGGTCAAGTTCCAAAGGTTGCCGTCTCCACCTGGTTTGCATTAAACTGAAAAAAACACACATATTCACCAAAAACTCACAAGCAGAACTCTGAGTACACAAACACTACTAGTAAAATAACAGAATAACACCAAGAAAGGACCAGCTCCAGCACTCTGCAAAGTGAGATATCATGGTGCTAATTATCAGAGCAGGCTGCACCATTCATGTTGCCAGGTCTCCATGGAAACCATGCATCCCCTGAGGTTTCGTGGTCTGACTCGTCTACAACAGGTGCAACAGTGTGTAAGTGAAACAGGACTCTATTAAAATGTGATTTAACATTAAGAGAATGTGTGTGTGTGTCTTTGCTCGCTATGTGTGTGTGTGTGTACAGGTATACACGGTACAGACATTCAGACACTTGTGGAAGGCATACGGTTTTTCTGTTTTTATTGACTTGTAGTTCTTTAAAGTCTACAAAGTACAATAAAGGTTGTACAGTTAAAGTACGGTTTCCCAGTCAATCTGAAATTGCACATGGGCATTGAGAACTGTACATGGGCGGAGTCTGACAAAGCCGTTTGTCTCGCAGTGAAAGCAGACTGAAGCTCTCGCTGGTTCTCCTACAGCAGCCTTCATGTTGTTCACCCCCTCGCCCTCCGTTTAATGCGTCCCTGAACACACATTACATTTAGTAACGTGTGTGTGTAGAAATTAGGAGCACTTGACATGTACAAATATACAGCAAACAACAACAACAACAACAACAAATAATAATAATAATAATAATAATAATAATAAACAAATAATTGATTTAAATCTGTTATGTCCCAACAAATAATTTATGAATGAAACTTTCAAAATCATAACAATGTTATTCATTCATTCACCCATTTCA
>JAQLOL010000005.1:24139918-24166550 GCA_029783665.1 Naso thynnoides | reverse complement strand
TTGTTCCCCACTGATTTCTAAATAAAATAACTGAATTATTGCAGGAGACCAGTATTCAAGACCACATATTCTTTGAAAAAATGTTCAATGTTTATTCTGGCAGCTGGACCAGTTTAAAGTCCGGCCCGGGGCCAATCGGCAGGAGGTAAGATTTTATACGACCCACAGCCTAAACTGTATTATTAATGGCTTGCCAGCACTGTCACACAGAATCAATAAATCATGCAGCTTTTGAATGCAATTTCTCTTTTTACCACATGGTGGCAGCACCAACGCTGGGACCCCTAACAGCTAATTTTTACATCGTGGCGACTGTGGAAAAAAAACAGGAAAGTTGGTGTTATGGGTCGCCGCTTGCAGGTGAGAGGTGGAAATTACAAAATGTTTCCTTAATTTGCCAAGAGACTGTTGCCGTTTATAAGAAATTAAAGAGACGTTACCAGACAAAACATGCTAATGCGTACGACAAGCTATCAGGGAGCGACCATACTAAAAAGGAAAACAACTTGACGCTGTCTTGGCCTCACAACAGCGGTCCTTCATGCGGGCCTGTGAGTCAAATGAAAATACCACCAAAGCAAGCTAGCAAGGGGCAATGCTAATCGCTAACATGGCAAACCTTTTACCTTTCATGATTTAAAAAAAATATATCGGAAGGGACCGTTGGCCCATGGGCATTTTTCACATGATCAAATCTGGCCCCCTTTGAAAAAGTTTGGACAAACGTGTTTCAGGAGAGGCCTGAAAGTATAAACTGTAGCAAAAAGTAGCAGATACATCAAACTTTATGCTTAGAGAATCACGTTTCCATGTTGTGTCACAGGGCACAGAGGTATAGGCTACAGTACTGCCATGGTGTCTTTATAACCTTAACCTGATACGCTGTCGCACATTTCACCATTTCATTCAGTCCGAACCAAAGAAAGGGGAGTTTCATTTTACAGTCCAGCTAAAGAAGGTAATCTTTTTGTGATGGCTTAAGGCAGGAAGCAGAGCTCGATAATAATCTCCAAACCTCCATGAAATCTGAATGGAAATAATTTTTCTCCTCATTTGAATTACTGGTAGTGATGACAGCATAATGTGTGTAACTGTGCCTTCATGTGAAAAGGAAACCAGAAGTTGCAAAATGATCCGCTGCCTATCAGATGGCTATGACCAAAGATGTAGATGTACAGTATGCATGCAAACCCTTTGTAATAAACAACATTTGATCTGTACAGCAATAATACTGTCAGGCCTTTTGGTCAGTGGTCGTGTTCCTGAACGGCGAAGCTTTTGGGTGGAGAAGAGGTAAAATATTGTTTATTGTAAGAACACACACATTTGTAAGAGAACAAAACTGAAACCACATCATGACTTTCAGTTATGCTTTATCAAACTAGAGTCAGTGATTAGTGATTGTGAAGAAAAATAGCCCTCAGAGAACCTTGCCTGTAAACGGTGTTTTATTCATTCCAGTCACTGGCACCTGTTTTCAGCCATGCCTGACGATCGGTTCGTCACTTTGATCAACACTGATTATCTCAACAGCTTTAAGACAGATTGCCATAAAACTTATACACACTCTCACAGTCCACAGTGGATAAGTTGTACTGACTTTGATGATCCTGACTTGTCCTTAACGGGTCTCTGGAAATGCCAACTTTGGTTCAGAGTGATGTTCGATGGTCTGTCATGAAATTTGCCACAGACATTGAAAGTCTGTTGCAGATGAAATCTCTCAGCTGTGGAGATTCTCTGACTTTTCCTCTAATGCCACAGATGATCAAAGTTTCCTTCTATTAATTGAACATACTTGATGGTTTGGTCCAAAATTTGGTACTGACATGTATGGTTGAATAATGAACAATGTGTTTTAATGACTTTGGTGATTCCCTGATTTTTTCTGGACTAGCTGCTTAAACTACAGAGAGAACGGACAAACACAAACTGAAACCATCAGTTTCAGCAGGAATAGAGCAGAAACGTTTGCAAACCTTCTGCTTTTTTTAATTACCTGACAAGACCCTGTCTGCAGATAGCTACTAGCGTTTGTAACGTGACAGGTAAGGATAAACTGGAAAGTGTCGACTCTGCACGTGGTTCAATCTTGTGACTTCGTCTCTCGTAACCAGAGGCGATGCAAACATAAACAAAGAGCAACGCTTCTTTGGCAAAAAGGCAGCAACTGTCAGAATTTGCTCTGAAATACAACTGATGCTTCTGGTGAGTCTTGTTGCAGAGTGACTGATTGGCTGATCGGCGATTTGTGGGCAGGATGAACAAAAAAGCAGCTGTCCTTCTCATTAGCTCCTCTCTAGTCTTTGAACCCCCCCTCTACACACACACACACACACACACACACACACACACACACACACACACACACACACTGATGGAAAGCTGATGTTTTTAGCACCTTGTGAACATGGCACACAGCTGTTTCCTGTCACATGATTCAGGGTTAGTTGTGTGTGGTGAAGTATGGGTGAAAAATCTTGGTGCCACTTTAATGATTTGAAGTCAAATATTATTTGAAATGACTTTGTAAACAGATTTAAGTGGTTATTGACGGTTATATGTCTGGATAGTGTGTTGAAGTATAATTAACAGCCTAAAATAAGGTGTAAACATTTTATAAGATCAAATACTTGTGCAGATTTATGAAGTCTCTGTTAAGACTTTTACGTTGTTGTTCAAACTCCAGTAAGTGCTGCCTGATGGTGGTTGTTCCTGACCAGGATTCACCACAGCTGGCTAAAACCTTAAAAACTGGCTGTGTAGAGAATCGTACAGCGGGTCTTTTGCCTCCCAACGTTCTTTCTCGAGGATAAATATGACTTTTGAAGAGTCATTTCAGTGACTGAGAGAACAAAACTACAACAGATTCCTTGATTTCTCCGGGGTTGGGAAAGCCACGCCTCATCATTCCCAGTTGTCCTGTTTGACAGAGGCAGAGTTTAAGTTTATGCTTCTGTGGTTTCATCTTGCATCATGTTGGATCTGAAAGTGTTTGACATTTTTCTGTCAGTGACAGAAGAGACTGTGTTGTTCTGAAAATCCTGTATTTTTGAACCATATGTTAATGTCCAGAGTAAAAACTTTATGCATTGATTGATGATACAACGCGACACAATATGTATCAGAAAAAAAATAGCAAAGCTCATATTTCTCTCAGTGATCTGAACTATTTTGCTCTCTGATTGGATGTAAAAGTGGTATCAGTACTGTAGGCGAATTCCATGTTCTCACAGGAAGTCAAGAGGTGTTGACCTCGGATTTCTCTCTAAATTTACTCTCTGGATTCCCAATCGTGACCACCTACAGTCGTGACCACCCATAGAGGCTGTCACACACTCTTACAGTTTGCCCTTAATCTCTCTGTCTACACTTTTTTCTTCGGAAAGAGATGACACTGATTTTACACGCAAACAAATCGTCAAGCAATCTTCCATTTCAGGACGACAATTTCTCTTCAGCAAACTATAGAGTAATAAACTCTATTCTTGCTTTTAATTGCCCAGTAAAAAAGGATTCTCAGCTTACTATGTGTCTTGTTTGGTGCCCCAGAGACAGCAATAAAGCAGCAGTTTTATGATCTTGCTTAGCAACCACTTCAGAAGAGGGGCGAAAACCAGTGTCACCTTCAAATAAGCAAAGTCATTTTCTTTATCTGCTCCATGACATCTATTACCACTATTCACAGACTCTTACATCCTGAGATAGCAAGAGACAGACAGAAAGATTCATGGAAAGTATGAGAAGTTGTGAACATGGGTGTAATTCTCCCACAGCTACAAGAGCCTGTGAGAGGATGGTTATGGGAGAGGGCTGAAAAAAGGGGGAGGAAAATTAGGCTCGCCAGCATTCTTCTCATTTAAAGCTGTAACTACACAAAAAAGCACTCACGCAGTCTGGGCTGGGTCTGCTTGCTGCTTACAAGGAAGGGGGACTCTTGAATTCATGGTGCTGCAGTGATAAGCTGAGCTCTTTTTCCCCCTTTTCATCCTTTTTCCCCTTTGCTTTGCACAAGGAAGGCTCATGTCTTTCTTATAGACATGATGGGCTTTGTGCATTTAAGGACTTTGCTTTTTCTGCTGGTCTCCGTCGCTCAGGTTTTGATTGTTACATGTCAAGATGGGACCAGTGGTAAGTGAACCTGACTGCTGTTTATTTTAACATCTAACTGCTGTTGGATATAATGTGTAAATGTGGCTGATGGGTGCTCTTTGAATTGACTCAGATTTGATTTAGACTTTTTTCATGTTTGGACTTGTACATGTGCATGTTTTTTCAAGCATTCGACTCTTTTAAATGTGTTCTTGATGAAGGGAGAAGTTATTTTTAAAAGACAGATTTTTCTGATATCGTTATTTTCCTGCATCTTGTGTGATTTTTTTTGTTTGTTTGTTTTTTGTGCTGGAGTGAATTCTCCTTGTAATGACTTCATTTATTCCATTGCCTCATTAAGAATGAACTTTTCTGTAAAACGTGCAGCCAACATGTGCGTGAGATTTCTGCTGGGGCTAATTAAGACATCAGGCTTTTTCGAGTCTCTGTCGAGCTTACGGAGGGTTTTAAAGAAATGAGAGTCACTCTGGTGTGGTTTATCTCCAATGTGCAAACAAGCCGTGTAAGTCAGGAGACAGTCTTGTGGACATCTGTCAGTGATTGTTAGTGATGTCACCCCCAGGCACTGAAAATGTGCAGAGGAGTGAAATGAGCACCTTTGTGGTTTTGCTTTACCCCTCCACTGCTCCACCACTTTGGAACATCCATTAAGCGTTACCACAACAGTTTTCTTCCCATTCGCACTACATCGCACATCTGCAAAAGTCGTCACAGCAGCAGAGCAGAGGGAGCACCCAGAGCACGGGCTGCGTGTTGTTAATCCACAGCAGATGTGAGGAGACATTAGAAGGAGAGATGCTGTTGGATTCCCTGAGTCACTCGGTGAACTGTGGGGCCGCTGATGTCTGTAGCTGGAATACCTGAGCGCTCTTGTTTTACTTGAACTGCCCCCCCACCAACCTTTTTCTGCACCTGACTGTTTGATGTCTTGTGTCGTCATGGGGACTGTGTTGTTTCTGCACATGATGTCACAGGAAAGTTCATTCGATTGGCCCCTGACGGAGTGTAGAGTTAGGCAGCGCAGCTCAGGCAGCATTGTTTATTTTCTTAAAGCTGTCATTCTCTCTGGATAACTTGAGTTTTTGTTTCATTACATCATTAACTCAAATGAGTTGGCTTTACTCAGTTTTACATAAAGCAGACACACTTGTGTGATATTGCGGCGCCAAATAGAGCTCCACCCTGTGGTGAATGCAGCACACTGCCCAAACATGAATAATAATGGCAACCCTGCAGTTAAATTAATTTTCACAGAACCACTGTGTACTTTAACTGACCATGACAGAAAAGCCCTCTTTACCCAAACTCTGCAGGTCTCTGCCGCTCTGACATGAGCAGGAACAAATATTTGATGTTAATGTCCGTGTGTCTTGTGTAGTTCAACTCTGTTTCAGTTAGCTTCTCCATCTTCTGTCCATATTTGTTCATATGAAACAGCACAGTGATCTCACAGGCTTCTTTCCATGGAATAGTGGTGAGTGAGGCGACTGCCTTTCGACCAAATAATAACAGTGGAAAGTTCAAAGTTTTTGTAGACTCAGGGAAAATGTGGTTCACCAGCACTCTGAGACAATGTGTGTGTGTGTGTGTGTGTGTGTGTGTGTGTGTGTGTGTGTGTGAGGGAGGTCTTTTGAGCTTGTTTCCTGTGATGATCGGATACTATTGCGAGGAATAGTTTGTAATGTAAACATTTGTTGGCATTTTACATTCCACATGAACTATTTGCTGAGGTAGAATTCTTTGATTGAGTGGAAAATGTGTCATTAAAAGGCTGTAATGCCTGGAACACACATCCCGTGTCTGTATCACGTCTGCATCGGCAGCACATCTGCAGATTTTTTCGGCGCCCATTAAAACAGATTAGAGCAGCGGCACAGAACACAGCGAGGCATGTCTGACGCACGTCTGCGGCCACACAACACTTCAGTTCACGCAGCCAGCCGATCGTTTTCACGAGACTCGCGTGGCTCTCTGCTAAAATGGATGGAGAAATAATAATAGCAGTCATACTGACATCATACTGCAACTTTCACTTTCAACATTTCTGGTGTGTCTTTCAAAATAAAACCTCTCACAAGCGTGTATGCGCAAAGAATCCCTTCATTTAAAGATTAAACTGTGAAGCATTTGAAGGATCTTGATGTGTAAAAAGGAGCACACTCTAACTTGAATCTGGCTTTTATTTTAGATAAACTGACAGTCAGAGACCAAATGTAGTGAAGTTGAGTTTTTCTTTTTAACTTAGATTGATCACTGACTTTATTAGTTTTAATTTACCTAACAACATGGTGCACATCGTGGCGTGGAGTGGAGACACACCTCCAGCATCTGAACAGAATATGGACTCTTTCTCCACTTAATATCGTTACCAAATGACTTGCATTAACAAATTTCGTTAGGTCACAATATGAAGAATTTTAATGTATCATTTCCATGAGGCTGTTTGGTCAGAAAGTTACGGTTCATGGGTAATAAACTTGGCATTTCATCCTCGCACTCCTTGCACTCCCCACGGTTTTCTGTCCAAATTAAGTATAAATTAAATCATTATATATAATGACATCAAACACTTTCATATTAATAAAAATTTTCACAGGAAAACTCCACGTAGAAAGACAAGCGGAAGCAGCAGATGCAGCAGAGGCTGCCCATGTGAACAACAACCGCGAGCGAGACGCAGTAGATCGGTGACGCAGACGTGCTACAGAAGTCGACGCAAAATGTGCGTCCCGAGCGTAAGAGCAGCAAATATCGTGATAACCCTAAAGCGCTCATAGCGCTTGAGACACTGAAGCAGTGAATGTTGCATATGGCCCTTTAATGGCGTTGCTTCATTTAATTGGGACGTTTATATGGAAAATTACAGCTTCAAATTAAGTGTGGTTGAATGATGAAACTACATAATTGCAGCCAGACTCATTCGTCTTTAAACTATCAACACAATTTACAAAGTCTCCTCTTCAAAACAAAGACGACAGCAGAAGTTGGTAAGACTTGTGTGGAATGCACAAAATCAAATGTAGTTCCTTGAAGAGCAGAACATGTTTAAAACAAATGTTGGAATTGAAGTCAGTACAGTTCTGTGGCTTGAGATGAAAGTCATGTGATGGCACATGTGGGGAAAGTTTGCTTGCGAAAGGACATAATTTGGCAAATGAGATCAAGGTGCAGACTTCAAGCTCACTATTAGAAATAAATGGTGATGTCAGCAAAGATCACCAGGATAAAAATCTATCTCTTCCCCTGAATGAAACACAGAGCCTGTAATGAAAGAAGCAGAGCTGTTCAAATAATATTTGCAGTAAGGTTTAGGGATTGGAACATGGAAAAAGGAAAAAACAGCAATAAATCACCGACTCCAATAACAAAAAACAGGAGTGTGTGTCCAGAGTTTTAGCTTGAAATGGAACGGTGTCTCTGCATGTGTGTGTGTGTGTGTGTGTGTGTGTGTGAGTTTCAACGTTACTCCTCCCAGACACTGACAGAGCTGTAAAACATCTTCAAAGATGCCACTTAGCGCCTTACATCAAAGAGCCTGAGCACCAAGACTCCATGGGTTTGGTTTGGTTCATGATACTCATCACAGCCAAAAAACGTGGACAAACTCAAAACCTTTTCCCTTCTCTGAGAGAAACACACAGGCAGAAAGCACAAATCTGCTATTCCAAATCAACAAACCTACATGAGGTCACTCTGCTCTCCAAATGAGTTCCAGTTGTTCTTGCCACATCACTGACATCGCAACAAATGGGCTGTTTTCTAAAAGCTGAGAGATCCAAACATGTGAATTCAACCAGGTCCACAGACGGCTTTGATTAGAAACACATGCTGCATTTTTGAGCTATGACTTGATTACACGCCTCTTTTCTCCCAGAGTTAAGGGGGTCGGGCTAACCAGATTGTACATTGTCTTGAGTTACACCCCCCCCCCCCTTTTTTTTTGTGGAAGAGAAAGTTTTATCAATCACCTGATGTGGAGCATCTGGCAGTGAACCTGGGACGTTTTGGTGACACAGAAGAAGAAGTTGATCGATTTTTAATGCAGCTTGTGCCTGTGAGGACTTCTCCATGGGAACTACTTATAAACCGAATTATTGCAGTAAGCAAATGGAGGCTTGGGGTGGGGGGATGACTTCCAGATGTTGAAAGAGTTGCTTTGGCAGAATTTGGAAAATATAAAAAGTCTAGGCCTTAGGAATAGTTGGAGGGGGAGGATGTTAAACGACTGGTGTAACAACGTCAGCGTTGCGTCAGGGTGACTTGAGCAGAGATAGATGTGGCACTTCCTGTGTCAGTGTTTACTGACACATGTTTAAGGGATGTCATTTCTCCTGAATGTTTGCACTCAACACCTCAGCAGGTTCAAGTTAAAGTAACTATTTGTTCCCAAGCCATACAATTAAGGCTCCCCCCTAACCGTGTCCCAGTCTTTGATGGGCACTTCCTCACCAGGTTACCTTGTGATCCTCTCAGCCTGTCCATGTGGAAGGATGACAGGACGGAACGTAAATACACATTGGGCTGGGTTTTCACAAGCACTGTAATTTCATTTTAGTTAAGAATGTGCCAGAACTGCTGCTCATGTAATAAGAATTCAACTTTGAATTTAGATGTGGCGTGTTGTAATTGAAAACTGTTTCTAGGTTGATATTTGTGCTGTCTGCGGTTTTTACTGGAGACCAAAGCAAGTCTAAAGGTTTAGTTAAATGTCAAGAGTCAGACCAAATAAATTTCAAAACATTATCATCCCAGCTGGTCAGATATCAGTGCTGCTTTTGTCCCACTCCTTGATGCCTCAGTGCAGAGGTTCCGTTTACTGTCAGTGTCTCACGCACAAAGTCTTTCCAAACACTTGTGTCACCTCGTGAAACAGTTTTAGATTGGCCAACGCTTCAGAGAGTCTTGTTTCTTTCAGGAGAAGATTGTTGGTTTTACATTTCAGTTTTCACTTTCAAACTTTCGAGCCAATGGACCTGACCTGCACCCCTCTTGCCAGTTTGGACTTGGATGCTTTTACAATGAGAGTATGTTGAAAGCCAGGTGCACATATACACTAAAGGTTAGGCCTACCTCCTACATCTGTATGAGACGCCAACGGGTATGACAAAGCATCAGTATTTGACAAGCTGGAAATGATATTGGGCTGTTAATTTTTAAAGCCCAATATCACATATCAAGAATTTCCCTCAGGCAGCTTTGCAATCTGTACAGAAAAAGACAGACTCCATCCCTAGACCCTCGATTTGGATAAGGAGGAACTCCAAGAAACCCCCAGAAATTTTCTTAACATGGAAGAAATGAAAGAAACCTCAGGAATAGACTGAAAACAGATGAGTAATGTCTCCGTGGTTTTGTGGGGAGCTTTCCAAAGTTTGAGAAAATAACCATTTTTAATGGAAAGTCTGTGTGAAAAGAAGTTGGCTTGTAGACGGGGATAATCTGAAGAAAGGTGCCATCTTGTTGCATTTTAGAGCTTTTTGCTGTGTTTTGGAGCTTGAGCCACACTCAGGGGCAACATGACTTCAGTTGAACTGTTGTTTTTCAAGCCTGACTCTTCAGCCTCATGGAAGTGAAGCAGTGAAGTGCTGGAGTAGGCCTGCGTCCTTAACGGTTCATCCCATGGTGGGCCGTCAGTGTGTTAAGTGCAGAACTGAAAGCAACCTAAAATCTGCAAAACCAGACAGATTTCACAGGAAATGTACGTGTTAAAGTTTTGTTAGATTAGTGACAGACTGTTGTTAGTTGTCTTTCAATGTAAACAAATCATCTTTTTCAACAATTGAAAAACAATGTTGTCCAATACCGCGACAGCAGCCTTCATGGTAATATCTTGTGATTCAGCTGTTTGCGGTGCACAGCACAGTCTGCCTGTACAGTAAGTGTTGATACAGCTGCTTTTGGTTTTTCCAGATCAGTAGGACTTTTGCCCTTTGGAGTTTATCCTCTGTAGGTTGGCAGGTCTTAGTGTAATACAGCACTCCCTCTGAACATGTTCTCTGTCTCTCTCCTGGTGACTGTTTCAAAGGCTGCTGTAATTGCTTCAAATCCTCCAATTTCATGAGAAGTTATGTCCCATCTGGGAATCTCTCTTTCTGTCTGGCGAAGTGCTCTGGGGCAGGTAATGATTCAGCAGAACCAGATTAAAGATGCTGAGTAACTACTCCGTACTCACTTCTGAGCTTCCACTTAGGGAAAAAGGACTCGTCGTCAGTAATAAACGATGATTGTCATCATAAAATGAATCAGAGTTAACAAAGATCCTAATATGGGTGATTGATAAGTCCATGACCTGAGGTAGAAGGAGATGAGTTACATGCACATCCAGTTCAACTTTTAAATGACTGTGCAACAAATTTGAGTTAATAATTTCTGTGGTATTTCAGTTTCAGGTAATTGTAATCTGCATGTCAACACTGTCAGAGAAACTAGACAACACCTGCCCTTGCGAAGACGTCCTCAAATGCAGATTTAAACCTGTCAGTCACTTGCTCTGTCTAACTCTCTTAGCATCTTCATATGACTACCTTTTTTTCCAAGATGAATGACAAGCTTAGTGGTCGCCATTTTGATAGTGATGATGACATCACTGCTGCTGTGGACTCCTTTCTGGAAGCTGGTTTGTACAAAGTGATTCATACGCTCCATGACCAGTGGACTAAATGTGCAACTGTAGGAGAGGACTACAGTGAAATCAAAAGCGCTAAATCTCCTCAAGTTGATTATTTCTACCTTAGGCCATGAACTTATCAATCGCTCCTTGGAGTCCCAGCAGCACACTTTGATTTCCATTTAATAGCATTTTAATTAGAGTAACACCCAGTATTTCTGATGTACTTTTCTCCTCTTAAATTCTTAAAAATGTGATAATATTGTCTGTCAGATTCTCAAGTACTTCACATGCTTGTTTAAATGCCACAAAATGGTGACTGTCCACCATAATTGCAGGTTGTGGCTCAACCTAAATTCTACGTTGTAGCCTGGTTGTGTGCAGAGGGCGAACAAGTGGAACGACATGGGTGTTGGTGGGTTACGAGGGTTAGCAATGTGGCAAGTTATGTTTAGACTCTTAACAACTTGTTGGACAGCTGATTGACTCGATGGTGAAATGCCTCATATAAGTGCGGGTGAAACGCCTCCAGGACACTTTTGACTCCAGGTGGTCTTCTCGTAGCAGAGCTGAGGCAGTAGGAGGGACATTTCTGCAGTCTGTTAGGAGTAATAAATTGTATGTTGTCTTAAAAATGATGAATTTCTTGTGAGTGGGTGAACGACTATACTGTGTGTGACTAAAGCAAATAAAGGTGTTGCATCATCAGCAGCATGCTCAGGCATGCTGTAGAAGGTTTTGCAGAAACAAGCAAATGAGTGAATTCTTTTACTCCAAGTTCTTTTTGATGGATGACTTGACTGAGTTGGCCCACATATTTTGGATTTCCTGAGTGCTGTTAAGATCATTTTAATGTGTTTTGTTCCCATATTTCTATACTTGATCAACAGAATTCAGCCTTCCTGACAAAAAAGGAACATTATAATGAAAGTGCAGTGGTCTTCGATCATACAAGCACAGACATTATCCAAGAGGCTCATGTTCAGGAGGAGAAATGTTCGGTTTAGTAGAGTTCCGACACACACACACAGGCACACACACTGCTGTCATCTTCACTCTGTAACAAGGCCAGATCCCAGCAGAGGCTTCAGTGCTTCTTGAAATCCCATCGAAATCACCATTGTGTCCAGAGATACACGCGTGGTCTGGGAAAATCATCAGCACTGTGAAGCAAAAAAGTAAGACTAAGGAGGGTTTTTTTTTTTTTTTTTCCCAGGATCATGGTCTGTTGCATCAAAATAGGCACTGACTCAAAACATGTCCAGTAAGGAAGTAAGTGATTCGGTAGAGAGAAGGGTGCATTCTTTTCACACAATGTGAGTCTGTGCTGCCCTTTGCCCGTCGGCCACAGTGTCCAGTCAGTGTTCCTGAACAAACGCTCCACACACAGAGCCAGACCAACGACATGTGGAAATGTCTGCCTGCAGTTGGTGACTCATGGGTAGCGTTTAAATCAGATGATTTCACCAAATGGGGAAAAACTCTGCAGCAGGAATCAGCTCAAACAGAGTGAGTTTTTTGGAAAGAGCTGAAGCGCTGAAGCTAACACAATCGCCAGAATAAACTGAATGTTTCTGCAAACCACAGATACATGCCATGCCAGCATTTTATTTTGACCACTGAACTGCAATTTAATGTTTCAGACGACGCTGTGGTTACGGTCTGGTTAGGTTTAGGCACAAAACTACTGAGTTATGGTTTGTAAAACGATATGTTTGGACTTAAAACTTGATCAGTTTTTGTTGCCACAAACAAGGCTGGAATATGTCCTGATGTCATTTTAAAAACACCTGGTTATGTCACTACAAATGGTTTGCCTAAACCACCTGTTTTTTTTTTTATTTGTTTGTTTGTTTGTTTGTGTTTTCTGGTTTGGATGCTCAGCTGCTTGACTTTAGGTCCACCACCATCCCATGCTCCTCCAGCTGAGCAAGCTACATTACATCAGTATGTACTGCAGGATGCACTATGAGACGTCTGGTTTTGCAGAAACATACAATGCAAACATTTTTATCCTGAGAATAGACGAGAAAGAAGCTCAAGAAATCCAAACGCTGGCATGGTGATTAATCGTCTGCTGACTTTAAAATGATGCCCATAAGCATCTCATCATATACCAGCACGTTGGGTCTGTAAATATACTTCACATTAAGCAGAGCCATATGTTTTTGCCTAAAGAAACCGGATCCTGCACAATAACTTTGTAACTGCTGGGGACTGTTGTGTATGGATACTTACTGTCAGGCTTTCCTTCATCAGTCACACCAGTTCCACATCAACAAATATGTTTTGCACAACTAGAAATTTAAGGTGCATTACACCCTTTCTGTGTTTACGTGGGTTGAATCAGAGCTCCAAGGAACAGCATAATTTCTTGGTAATCTTTTGCTCCCTTTTGTTTCTAAGCCTTCCATTGATGAGGCCTCTCGTGCTTTAAACATGGACTGAGACTGCAGATGTAGATCATAGTTTCACATCTACGAGAAGAGGGAGCGGCTGTGTAGGGGAAGAAAAGTAGAGAGAGAGAGAACAGAGGGCTGACAGGAAGAGGACAAGGAAGGAAGATAAGATTTGAAAATTCTGCGAGCAGGAGTGAGAATGTGGTTTGGAAAAAGTGGCAACAGGGGAAGCTCACAGGATTGTTTCATACTTGTAATTAAGGGTAAATACTTATTCTCTACCCCACGCACTGTACAACGCGTCAGACCACTGCTCCAGCACAGGAAGTAATAACCCAGTGGAATTTCCTCTGAGAGAGCGCATGTTTCTGCTCTGGCTGTTGTGATTAATGGTCTGAAGATGAGACAAACATGAAATCAAACATTGTGAACTTATTTAAGGAAATGTTACAGATGAAAGTTAAGGAAATGAGAACTGTTGCCAGCATTATACGCTGCGAAAACATGTTCACTTTACAAAATGTCTGAATATTTTTCACACTGCAATAAGTGGGTCAGCTGGCAGTTGGTTTGCTCTCTTACCCTCTGTTTGGACACTGTCTTTTGAGAAGACGAAGGCTCACACAGCTGTTGATGACATGCTGAATAAAGTATGAAGAGGGAGGAGTTTCAGTAGACAAACAGCTGCAGATCGGCCAAAAGTAATCCACTGCTTGGCACAGATGACTTCGCAAGACTGCTCTCGGGACGCCTGTAAAATGGTGTTTCATTGGTTGATGCAGTTTGGTGTTCTTCCATAATGTCACAAGAACATGGGTGGAAATATTTCCCTCATACTCCTCTCATTAGAGAGAGACACTGTGTGTGTGTGTGTGTGTGTGTGTGTGAGAGAGAGAGAGACGGAGAGAGAGAGAACGTTTATTATGTGGAAATTTAACCTAAATTAAATTTAGATGTAATTTCCTACAGAAACATCATCATATTGAGGAATATGGAATTTTATCATGTGATTCAAAAGTCACAAATAACTATGTCTGACTCTGTGTACAGTTTGTTTACGACATATGGAGCATATTTAATTTTGGACATTTAGTTTCTGGCACATGTGATGCTGTGTGAGTTGTGATGGAGATTATTTTGGCTCTCGTCCGTTAACTTGATACAGTGACCACACAGCTGCCGAGTTATTAGTAACAGTTTGAAGAACAAAATGTGCTTCTTATTTTCTTCTTCTTCTTCTTTGTTGCATTCAAAGCTGCTTCTTGTGGAGCAAGTGAGGTGAATTTTAAAGCACAAAGATGTTGGAGTTTATTGGTGCTAAAAACAGTATTTGAGAGTTTTCATAAACACATAATTTACCTTCGCTTTAATTTTACTGCTCAAAAATTCTGACCAAAATATGTGTGGAGAGGGACGTGTTGGAGGTGGTGTCTTTGTGATGAAGACCTGTTTTCTGCTTCAGTGCAACGAGATCTGTGTGGTCATGACTTCAGGCCTCAGTGACTCTCTGACCTCATCACCTCTGTCTGTGTGCGTCTGTCTGTCTGTCTCCAGTAAACTTCTGCTGCAGTAAACTTCAAGGGCTCCATTCGGCAGTAAAGAGAAAGTGATAAACTGTGTGTGTCCCCTGGGCCCTCAGCCTGAGTGATGTCCCCACAGTTAGGGGCCTCACAGTAGGGACCCTTCTCTTAGCTCAGTTATATTGCCAGCATGAACTCTGGCTGCTGCCCAGCAGAGCCAGTGCAGTTTTAAACTTTGAGTGCAGACATGAAGACAGTGTCAGCCCCACCTGGTTTGTACCTGTGGACAGACAGTGAGTGAAAACAGCCCAGGCTGTTCTGTGTTTTTGCTTAAGATGAGAAGATGTCTACAGCTGCCAAATTAAAATGGATGACTCCAGGAATCGAGAGAAAAACTAAATGCACAGTTGATGCGCTTCACCTGGATTAAAGTCACGGTTTCCATTTCAGAGATGATACAGGAAAGGAGCCAAATAAAGCACATCGCAAAATGTTTTGAAGAGTTTTTGGCCTAATCCATCTGCTCAGACACTGTTTTCTTTGCAGATTGACTCTCTGCCTCCAAAGGCCTTTTCATAACATTGGCTTTGTGTCCGAGTTCAGGACTGCAACACATCCCGAACATTGCATTTCTGAGAATACAATCATGTCATGTATCTTTCAAACAAGGATCCTCCTGCAGGATCGTGATGCAGTCTTCTGCACCCCCTGACTGCTTCTGTCGTCACTTTAAAAGCCCTTACACTTAGATTGCTGTTTTTTTTTATTGATATTTTTATTCTGGTTAACATAGAATTCAAAAGACAACAATAAAGAGAAGGGGAAAAAAGAAAAATGAAGAAACATGGCCATACACATACGAAGAAAAGCCATCCCAATTCAGAATGCACAACTTTCAAAGGTTATGGTGAAACATTCATAGGAAGAAGCATTTATGTGTTGTGTTCTTGAATTAATGGTAAAATGTGAGGGGGGTGTTTACATTAAGGGTCTGTGCACGCTGTGAAAGGTGATTACCACTTTTCTTTTTGTTTAGTGCCACTGAAGACTCATAATACAGCCAGTGTTGGAATCTGATTTCTTTGGTTTGCCATAGAACTTTCTGGATAAGCACATAAGGTCAAAGTCACAATCTAATGTAAATATAAACAATGTCAGGCTTGTAACCTCACACCATGCAGTCCAGCTGAAAATATAAATATTTATGGAAAAACATCCTCTGCCTGAGAGGCTGCACAGATGATGCAGTCTGTGCTCGTGTCATGGCCCGGCAGTGGCATCATTCCTCTAAGCTTTTAGAATAACAAGATGGAGACAGAAGCAAAAAAGAGGAAGAAATGAGGAGAGAAGTACAGACTTGAACACAGACGGAATAAAAAGAAGAAAAGACTAAGAATAAAGCAGGAAAGATGAAAAGTGAGGAGGAAAAGTCCAAAAGCTGACAGTGTGCTTTTGTAGGAATAAGGGAAAAGAAAAGAAGCTTGCAGAGCTTGACAGGGATGTTAGAAAACACCGGCTAACACGCCAGAAAAAGGGAGATTTAAACAGGAGCCTCGGGCAGACTTTTGGTTTCGAGGAGACAATGCAGCATGCGGCAGTGAGGTCAGTCAAAGAGTGCACGCAGTGAGTATCTATGCTTTGTAGTTTCCTCTTACCACAAATATAGCACACCCCTCAAAACAAGGACAATGGTTGAACATGTGTGTTCAATCATTTGGCTTTCGTAAGAAAAATCAGGGCAGAACAGTTTGACTGTTGTGACTTTGAATTTGTGGTGATTTCAGGTGATGTTGCTGTTGCATTGATCCCTGGACTCAGACTGCAAAGAGACACAAGCCTGCGCAGAGCGAATGGTGCGATTGTGTTAATGCCAACACCTGTGATCCTGTTCTTGTTGTGACAGAGGAGACAGAGAGGGACAGAACCTCAGTTTGCAATTCAAACGACTCACAGATGTGTTAAGAATCACACTAACAGCCCCCCCCGCCACCAAAAAACAAACAAACCAAAACACCGTAAGAACTGTAAGAAAGTCAATCTTTGATTTTTGTTGTCATTTATTTGATTTCTTTGTGTTTGAGTCACATAGTCGGAGCAAACTGTGCTGAAAACAGCTTTCCTGAAGCTCTTCACACAATCCAGAGTTTATTCTCACACATCTGGGTATGTGCTCAGTCGCTGTCAAACACCAGGGTGCTCTGACCTGTTGTGCATGTTAACGCTCTGCTCCAGAACCTTAAAACAGTGACGTCACCTCTTCTCCTCTGCTGTATGCCTGCTTTTACATGGACTGGCAAAAAGCAGCACTGCTCATTTATATTACCACATTTCAAAAGTTCATTGGAATTTTACAGATGTGTCACATTGGAGATTTTAAAAATTGTGTGTATGAACATGATTCAGTCGTGTAGTTTAATACTTTTCTAACAGCTATATTTCATCGAGTAAGGATTACTCAGGCAGATCAGCACATTGTTCATATTTAGTGAAGTGTGTCAGTGTTTTTAGCTCCATCATTGTGAACTGGAAAAGGCTTTAAAAGACATAAAAATCATGTTTGACTTTGTGCAGGATGTGATGTCAAATTGAACAGCTTTACGCGGTTTAACAGTTGAAACAGTCATTTTGGTTTTTGGTTCTGTAGCTGGAGAAAATGTCACAATAAAGGGATGAATCTTTTTTTTTTCTTTCATGCGGGGTTGTATGAGGCCCTTATGTCCAGTCCGTGTATTATCTGCAGTAGATGATGCTCAGCTCGCCCTCCGTGTAGAGAACAGGAAACAGATCATTCCTGTAAATGGCTCCAATAGCAGCATGTCTTTTAGCCACCAACAAGACCACCCACCTGAGCTAAAGCCCCTTACGTGTATGCAACACGTTTGAGATGTTTTTGCACTTGACATTGCCATCAGACAGCCGTTTCCTTTAGGCCCACAGTCCCTCAAGCACATAATGTACGTGTTCCTCACACAGCTGCAGGTAGTCCCAAAGAAAACACCTGTTTGACAGCAACGTAAAGTCCTAAACATTTTAAAAGTGCACACTGTAAAAGAAATTTACTGGGAAATTTGCAGTAACTTACTGGCAGCAATTACCCAGTAACTGCCTGTAACTATATTTACAGTAAAGTACTTGTATTTACAGTAGTGTTTTCTTTATTGTAAAATATATTTGCAGTACTCGTGTGTTTACTGTGATTCTTTTTGCATTAGACTTCTTCAGGACTGTTCCTTACTGAGAACTTTATTCACAGAACTTGTTGTCATTCTTTTACAGGGCTGTTTTCTTTACCGTGTAGCAGCATATACATCATGCACAGTATATATTCTGTTTCCTAAGGAAGGGTTTTCACGTGGGGTCTCGATCCGTAGTCTGCCGGACTGACCACTCAGCCAAAGATCAGCTCCACCAGAGGAACTGCAGACTAATCATCACACACAACTATGAATAATAGTCCAGTGTGTCCAGTACTCTTTTACCACTGTGAATTCCACAGTAGTAATTTCTCTACTACGACATCGCACAAAATATACAATACTCTACAGTGAAAAATTGATTGCAGTATTTCACTGCGTATAAACAATAAATGACTGTGGATTTCACAGTGATATTTCACAGTGCAGCATTACACAGACATATAGACTTTAGATGGGCGGTGGCTGAAAGATGTTTTGATGATGTAACTGTTCTTTTTTCCCTGCCAGCGAGCTGACAGTTATCCACTGCACGACTGTTTTTGACCATATTTTTAAAGCCAGTTTATTGGTTGTAATGGGGTGTGAATCAGTTCTCATTTTTTCAGTCATTTATTTTTCCTTGAATGTAAGGTCAGGTTTTGTGAGTTTAAGTGGGTTTACAGTGAAAAATAACTGTCGAAAGTCGTGAGTCCTATAGTTGTTTAAGGTTTTAATGTCGAGTTTGTAGGATTTAGCATCTAGTGGTGACCAGCAACCAACAAACAAGTCCCCTCATCCTTCCTTTACATGTCAGGTCAGCCTTTGGTGGCCTGAAAAACAGGAAAAGTCACACCAGTCTTTGATTTTTCAGTTCAAATCAAACATGGCTTTGCAACTTGACAGATTTGATTGAAAATGGCTGACTCTCTCTGTACATATAAATAAAAATATGACATAATGGACCTTCATGCAGTGGATTGTGCAGTTTAACAAGAAGCATTTGCATTCCATTTTTGTATTCTAAAGTAATGGAAAGTATGTGTTTACTAAACAACAACCTTCTGTGGTCACATGTGGCCAACATACAGGGACATAATTCATGCAGATATGCTGAGAAAGGAAAACAAACATAACAAACTCGTGTGGCGGCAAAGCACTCGCAGCATTGTCAAAGTGTTGAGTCCAGAACAAAGAGAGAGCAGAGGAGTAACCCACATGATGACTGGCTTTGTGCTGAGGCAGCGTGTGAATCTTGTCTTCTCTGCAGAACAGTTTTCACATGAACTTCATCACGGGCACATTTGATGCCTGACCAGAAAAACATTTGCCCTAAACGTCGACCCCATCCTTTGTAAGCGCCTCAAGCTAAACGGGGTCCAGTCTTTGATACATGGAGTGGAGAACATTCACAGTTTAGCTTGCCTTTCCTTTTTAACAGCATGTTTTCTTATTCGCTAATTAAAGCAAATTATTAGAGCATGCCATCGGTTGCACAGCATATTTAGGTCAGAATGACCACATGTACATGCTTTTGAATTGCTTTTTTCCATATGGCGTGAAGACACAGAATGTGTTCAACTGTAAGCACTGAGGTTCTCTCTGTTGGTTATTGCTGTCATAACGTTTCATGTTGGCAGTGAAGGATGCTTAATGTTTCATCCATCTGTCGTTTGTTTTTGCCATGTGCAGCTGCTTTGAGTGAACACAGAGGAGGTTATTTTGTAGGTTCTAAACGTGAAAGTCCAGACTACAATAACTGGGTTTGCAGATGTTAGTGGCTGATATTAGCCTACTGCAGATATACTGATTTCGGTATATTCGCTCTCTATATGTGTTGATATTAAAACTGTTTTTAAAGCAAAAGAAAAAGAAAAAGCTTAGACTAGTAGTGAGATTAAAATGGTGAAGTCGCAGTGTTTGGTCAGCAGTAGGGAATCCGGTGGCGGCTAATTTCCCTGACGGTTAAACGGAAATTTTAATTGCGACTGGTCAACTAGTCTATAAGCAAGAAAACCCTCAGAAAACCATCCAAACTGAACACAATTTAATCTATAAGGTTAACGCAAATGTTGCTTGTGTTTAAAAGTCATTTGGGCTAAATATTCTTCAAGGCTATTCATGTTACCAAGCTGTTATTTTAAATGCTGTTGTAATGTGCTGCACGTTATTGTTACGATTACGCACATTAGACAACAACTAACTGAATAAAAGTTAACAAACAGCTTTTAACACAAAGTGCATTTCCACTTTCGGCTGTTTATTATGACCAGTCAGTGCACATTACATGAAGAAAATATGACAGATCTCAAAAGTTAACATAAATAACATTTAAATAGCTGCCAAGTGTTGATGACGGCGGGTTACTGATGTGGGACTCGATCGATGCCGAGTATTCGGGCTCATCATAGTGCATGAACTTGCAGAAGCCTTTGCCTTCAATAAAACATGGTGGCAGCAGATGGTCAGGCGGCTGCTTAAACGTTTAACCGACTGGTTGCCTGCATCCCCAGTCAGCACAGGGTGGTTCAGGATTTAATAACTAATTAGTGAAGGGTTCGCTGCTCAGTGCACTGATGTTCAGAATAAAGTTTGTTAAAATGTAAGATATCCTGCCTCCATTACAAATCTTTGTCATATGTATTTGATAACCACATTCAACTGATATCAGATACACAATATTGGCCAACATATCAAATATCAGAATTTTGCTCCCTAATATTGGCATCGTCATTGGCCCCAAAAAGCCCATAGCCTATTGGTCTGGCCCTAACAATAATCAGTTCGACCCTAAATCTTTAAAATGGAGATGACTCGAATCCAAAGCAACAGAAAGCAATGAGTCAGACCGCCAAATGGATAAAGAGGTGAAGAGGAGGGGATGTATAATTTAGCAGGACCACAGTCCTCCCAGGGCTCAACACTGACTCATAACTGTGGTTGTCTCTTTAAAGGAAGACCCACTGGTGCTGGAAAAGCCTAGACATGTAATCAGCAAGCCACTTATTCATTCTACTTTCCTGGCCCAAGCTTCCAACCCCTCCCTCCAGATACCGTGCATTGTTCGTGTAAGCCAAGGTGAAGAACATGTTCAAACTAGAGCGTTATTTTACATTTCAAGCCCTGTCAACATAATGAGCAAGTCCTCCATGCTTCAGAATATTAAACAGGCAAAATACGTTTTTTTTTATCATATTAAAATCTACATCATTACAAGACTGCAGAGTTAGTAAAGAGTGTCGATTCACTTTGCCGCAAAACACCATGTTGACATGTTTTTGACCCAAAATGACTCAAGCTTTGGGCATCTGTGGCAAAGGGCACGTCTGATGTTCATGGAAGGGCGACTTTAATAAACGACTTCAGTGGACCAATCAAAGGTCGGGCTAAAGTTCCTTTACAGAGGGAAGATTTATGCTTGGCCTTGACACCGAAGGTTTTAGAGCCGAAAAGCGAGCTGCTGCAGAGCTGCAGAGCCAGCCCTCAGCAGCTGTAACTCATCTGCATCCGGGCTCGGAATCAGGCCAGACTCCTCATGGTATTAACCATGTCAGCGAGAGCAGGTTAGCCTCGCTGCCATGAAGAGCTTGTTTAGCTGGAAAGAAACATTAACAGTGGTTTCATAGACTTATCATCCAAGTAAGTGCTATCTTTTTAAAAAATACACCGCAAAGACAAATCAGTTAAGGGCCTGCACTTGGACCCAGTCATCTTTTTTCTCTGTGAAGGAAATGAGAATTCCAGATTTTATGTGACTCATTGTTTCCATAAGGTCATTTTCTAACCCACAGAGTTGAGGCTGCATGCTAGATTCTCCCCAAAGACAGTGTGTTATGAGTATTTCCATACTGGAAAATCCGTAAACTCTTTACTCTGGTTGTCTCCTCACATTTGCTACATCACATTTTGTAGCAAGTTCAAGGGGACCTTTTATGGCCATTTCAGCCCTGTGCTTTTATTCTGGGATTCCATTAGAGTGGCTTTTTACAGTAGGATTCACTTTTCAAAAAATGAATAAGTTCTGTTATTCTGGGCTTTAATGCAACCCTTGATTTCCCCATCTGCTGAATACAAGCTGTTTAAGTTCCTCTCTTTTAAAGGCCCACCTCCCTACAAGCCTACTTTCTTCTTATTGGCCAAATGTCTTTGAGCCTATTGAGGATAAGCACGTCTGGTGGGCTTAGCAGCAGAGCTAAATTTGAATAGCCCATGTCTTACTGATTACTGAACAAAAACACAACTTTGCAGCTTAATTCACTGATAGAACTGGATCATATTTTATAAAGATAATGGCACTTACGTACTGAGTTTTCTGATGACAGCTAGCTTTATTTGTAGCTTAACTAATTACCTTAGTTAGCTGTTCAGTTAGTTGTATCAGCTGACAAGCTTGGGCTGGGAGCTCAGGAGAGTGGTGCTGTTTACACACTGCAAAAGCTTTGGGCTGCTGGGAGGAAGATGTTTCCATGTCTCAGGGAGAATCAGCTAATTCTGTAGGACTGCTAACTGCACAGCTAACTGAGCTAACTGGTAATCGGCCACTGATCTAGCAGCAGTTGGCTGTTAGTCGAATTCATACATTTACATTGTAGAGAAAATTGATTTATTGTGTTACTCTGGTTAAAACTGGACTTTTAAAATGCATGTGAACATGTTTGTCTGACTGAAATCTTACTAAAGGGAATTTCTTAAAGTCGAGCCAACGCCCAGACAATGGAATTGGAAGACAAGTTACTCCTGCATGTAAATGCCTCAAGCGGACCCAGACCGGCCTAAGAAATCTGTGCACGATCGATAGTCCTCGCAGCGTCTTTTACCCAGAACTCCAACAGCATAAATTTGTAGGAGAAAGCCTGAAAGAAAACAGGAATCCCATAAGTACGAGGGGTAGCGCGCATTGAACTTGTACCAAAGGTAAAGCGTAGGTACGAAGTATACAGCGCTGTAAAGTTGTCCATGTTTTCACCATCGACATTGATTTCACTAGCTGCTTGCTAACTTGTTTTTAGCTTGTTTGGCTAACTAGAAGAAGGTCCAGTTGCAACCAGCTGAACTGGGCTTATCTGTAGCAGAGCTGGATAATAAATCGCTCTTGCACACTGGAACAAGGAAAAAGTAGTCCAATTAAATGGACTAATCAAGCTCTAACCGTAGCTCAACTTAACTGTGCATGTTAACGTACTGAGTCTCTTTCCACCAAGAAACTCTGCACTTTTGTAACCTTTGTAACTTTGTAACTTTTCTCTATGAAATATGATTTAAAAAGGAGGTTTAAAGTTTTTTTCTCAGGTTGCAAGGTGTGCCACGACTTGTAAGAAGGGATGTTCGTTCTTTGTTTTCCGATGTGTGGTGAAGTGTGCGAGCGGCGGGCACACAGTAGACGTATGAGTCATGCTGCAGAGCTCCAGACTCGATGTTTTAAACCAGCGGAGGAAACCGTCTGCCATCCAAGCTGACTAGTGGAAAATCCAGACCATCATCGGAAGGCAGCATGCCTTTTCACCGTTGTCACGATTTAAACTGTGTTTTAACGCCGTCTGTGGAAAAGTGAGGAGCCTGCTGTGAATTAGCCAAAGGAGGGGAAAAAGTGACCCCCCCCCGCTTGCTTTTTTTTCTTTTTTTCAAGGTCACTCTAAAAATCTCCCTCCCAATGAAATTCAAATAATCCCAACATGCAGTGTTTGAAACCTTCAGTCAGAAACTCCAAAGTGAAAGCCACTCTTCATGTGAACGGTGGCTCAGCCAGGCATCCCTGGTGTGATGTTTTTATTATTTTATTTTATTTTATTTAGTGAAAAGAACTAAAGTTACACACAGTTGAACTCCTGCAGAGATAACACTCACCTAAATGAGATTCTGTTAAGAGATCATGCATGTTTGAAAACTTACTGATAACAATTTAAACCAGTCAGTCATAAAAGCAGAAACATTTCCAAGGGAACAACTGAGCATGTTCTTGTTAAAATCATAGAACGATCATTGTTCAATAACAAGTTTGCTCCCAAAAATTAAGATTCATGTCTGAAGTGATCCAAAGGAAGAGAAACGCGCTCTTGCATCCCACATCGAACTGGTTTTCATTTTGAAAGGCCAAAACATTTACAGTACAGTGTTACTGGCTGTTAAAAAGCAGGAAATGTCACTGCTGAAATATGTTGTGTGTTTAACATCTTCCAAAACTTTGTCTCAAACAGAACAAGGATGAGGAGCCTACCTGCAGAGCTGTGTTTGCTCGCTCAAAGTGTTGATCTTTTAAAAGTTAAACAGAAAAAAGCTGCAGTTCTCAGCAACACAGCTGGCTGAGCGATGAGGAGTCGATTACCCCCTTCACACTGAACAGAAAAAACAACCCTCACTCAGAGAAAGTAATGACGGGCTTTTTTTACGCATAAAGACAGAGTCATTCTTGGGTCATGTGACTGTGCAGTAGTCACAGGTATCAGCCTGTGGATGCCTTAAATCAAAGCGATTGATGCACATTGAATTCAGACATTATTTATTCCTTTTATTCAACAAGCAGCGATTTTGGATCTATATTGTGCACAAACCCTCTCAAGAACGAGTTTCTGATGTCAGAATGGGTGATATTATATTATATAAGTGATATTACTCGTTCTTGTGAGACTGGATGTAATGAGCTTAAGAGTCTCTGATGGTGCATTTGATCCGAGGCTCCAGTGGTTTAATTCAGGTGTTTCAGAGATCTCAGTAATGTCTCGGTAGGCCACCTCGAATGTCCAAACAAAAACTGACTAAAACTTTTGTTTGTTTATAATCAGTCACTCAGTAAAGCTACTGAAGGATTCATTTGGTGGCCAAATGTCCTCGGCTGTCCAACACAGTGTGTTTTCTGCTACTACCAAAGGGGGGCGCCGTACATAAGAATCGTTACAGTGCATTTTTATAGATGACAATTTAGCAAAATTTGGTGTTCTTACATGTATGGATTTTAATGTTGAAACATTCTGTCCTAGTAAATAGGGCAGAATAAAGGACAACTCAGAACACATTTGAGAAACTCTTGCCAGAAAATATTTTAATTAAATTTTAATTTGATATTATTTGATAGATATATGAAAAATGAAATATCAGTTAACATGTTTTTACCAGACTTTTGTTTTACTCTTAAATATCAATAATATTACTAATGTACATATTTTATCTTGCATTATAGTTTGTGTTTATATTAATGTTTTTTATATTAGTGTTTGCTTGTATTTGTTGGCCCTGTGAGGTTGTATGTCTACATGCATCTTCATCAGTGGATGGCAGTGTGTGTAACTGTGAGAAGCAGGGTTTGTTCTTTGTTTGTGTCAACATAGTTGGACAATAAACCGACTGATCTTTGCCTGAACATTTCAGGCTGACAAACAAAGTGAGACTGATGATGTAAATGTTGTATTTTTGAACTTGGCTGATCCTCAGGCTCCTTCTCCTGCAGTCAACATTTTTCATCGAGCTCTGGAGTAAAATGTAAACAGCGTCCATCCCAGGCTGGTCCAACACTAACATAACTATGGGATGGAGCCATGTTAAAACATGCTGTCCTGGTGCATAAGGCCTCAGTGCAAGTAGACCTGCACTTTTACCTGATTGTTTCTGCGCTGTGACTTTTCTCTTGGTTGTTTTTCTGGAACATCTGAGCTTGTATAGACTGAATATTCTGCCACCTGAGTTCTTTTTGAGCCTTCATCAGTGGTTAGGGCTCCTCCCTGCAACCTCCTTTATCCTACAGCTGCTAACCTGACTTACCTGCCGTCTGAAGCTCAGAGCTGCCATCTGCTGTTTATATCGGGAACAGGTGAAGCCTTCAGACCTGAGAGAGGTGGGCTCAGGTTACAGAGTCCTTATGTACAGGACTCATGTTAAAGTCAGGCGGACTGCAGCGGGCCTTGAGCCAGACTCTTGTCCTGACCTTTTAATCTGCAGAGGATGAACTTTATTTTTATTAGTATCTTCAGAGTTGTTGTGAACATCACTGCGTATAATGCTGTTGATCATTGCTAACTTGCCAGGGGCCACATTGTTCAATGCTCAGTTATTTGTGAATTTAAATTTTCAGCAGTTGCCTCACAGGTCGCTGCAGGTTCGCTCTTTTGAACATGAGTCAAGTTTTTGAGACTCTGCCTCAGGAGGAAATGACTTCATGTCTGACGGCTCGAGTCTTCACTGCAGCAAGCGTTTTCCAGACATTTTGTCTCTGACAGTCTAGAAAATGCTGGAAGCCTTATGGACTGTAAAACTACCTGAACAGCATTAACAGTAGCATCGCTCTGCATCTTTTTTCTCTCCAATATGATGTTTGAAGAATGTTTGTTTGGTAAATATTTCCCTCGAGGTGAGAGCAGCTGTTGAACACCTAAACCTGAGGGAACAGCTTTATTAGCTTTTAAAATCTGACTTGATTTCTTTGGCAGTTATAAAATCATAAAAACTCCACTGCAGTGTTATCAAACAGGATGTAACTCAGCAACTGTTTCCTCTGAGGCAGCTTCTCCAAGCAGGAATAAATGAATTTCAGGCTGCTTAGTGGTTCATCCTGCTGCCTCATACAGGGTGAACGTGTTAACCCTGCAGCCAGAACAGTAGAAGAGGAAATACATGTTGGATGAATGAATGTTTTTCTTCTTTTTCTTTTCCACCCACCCCCCCAATGGAGTGTTTCAACACTATGTTTTCTTTCTTAAAGGACCATCCCGTCTATTTTGTCTCCATCAGCAGAGATCACTCCTGTTTTCTGCACATATTGTTCAAATGTGACCATGTGTTACTTCAGTAGATGTCAGGCTGCATTTTTAAAGCCCATTCACTGCCATTCAT
>JAQLOL010000005.1:24126930-24139818 GCA_029783665.1 Naso thynnoides | reverse complement strand
AGAGAGAGAGAGAGAGAGAGAGAGAGAGAGAGGAGCCGTGGAGACCAAAGTTATTCCGCCTGGAAAAATAGTTCCTTCCATGCTGGAATATTAGTGTGAAGAAGGATTTAGACTCAGACGATCTTTTGAACTGACGCTGTCTAACATTTTCAGCTGTTTTCTGTAACGTTTATTGAATATGAACAAATTGTCAACAAACACCATGTCTCATACATAAAGGTGTTTTGAAGAAAATGGGCGGGGCTTATGTTACCTATGTGGCCAGTGTTGACAAAGGTCGATGTTGTAGTAACACTGGTTGGGTCCTTTAAGGTTTTGTTTCTTCACTCTTAAAATTCCATCTGTTAGCTGATGAGCTAATTTCTTTCAGCTAACTTTTGACAGTGGCTACATGTGAACACTTTGTCCTGTCTCTTCCTCACCCTCAGTAAATGTTTAAATGTCTCAGAATGAGAACAGGTGCGTTTGGCAAACCTTCAGAGGATGAGCAAAGTTTAGAAAATCACAGACATAGCTGACAAACTGTCCTTCACGTCTCTGTGTTCCAGGAGATGACATGAGCTGTACGGCTGACGGCCAGGTGTACACCAACAGGGACATCTGGAAGCCAGAGCCATGCCGGATCTGCGTTTGTGACAACGGTCAGGTCCTCTGTGACGAAATCCAGTGCGATGAGCTGACGAATTGTTAGAAGGTGGTCATCCCTGATGGCGAGTGCTGCCCCATCTGTCAGACGACGGATACATCCAGCAGCGGTGGGCAAGGCTCTTTTGGTGAGTAAGCATCCACTTTTTGTTTGTATTTGTCGGGTTGGGAAGTGAAAAATATGTCAGTGCTTTTAGTTACATTTAATCTGCTCCTTTATGTTTTAGATGGAGGCAAAACTATTTGATTACAGAGCTCCTGTCACCCATTTCAACAGTGATTTTCAAAACTGGAAAACCCCAATTAAAAGAATATTCACAACATTAATGATAATCATCTCCTTAAATATGTTTCAGCCAGTGTAATAAATCTATTCAAGATCTATTCATCTGGAAACAGTGTACAAATCCCTTACAAGCTGTGAGACATCAGTAGAGTCATGCACAGAGTGAGTGACATCAGGGTCCCTGTGTGACACTGAGTGTCTGCCTTCGTTAACCTCTCCGGCCTGCATGGTGGTGACAAACGAATCTCTTCCTGAGTCATGATGCTGTTTGGATGAACATGTAATCTGATCCTCAATGTTTTTTCCCTCAATGCAGGTGGAGGCAGGATCTATAAGGTGAGCCACAGATTTGAGATGTTTTTTGTCATTGTTAACACGTCTGATATTCTGGACTGTGAGTTTAAAAGGTTTTGTGGTTTATCTGTTCGTTCAGGGTCAGAAGGGAGAACCTGGGGAAGTCCCACTTGTGAGTGTTTGTTACAAACCTTTTAAAGAGGCCTGAAATATTAGTCAAGGAGAGTTCAGCCTGATTGCAGTTTGTAACTTGTTTTTCATGATGTCCCTGCAGGTGACTGGTATTCGAGGCCGCCCTGGACAGATGGTGAGCATCTTGCTTGGTCTTCCCTGCAGCATCGTTTAAAAACAGTTCCCTGCTGTGTGAATGTGGAGTTACCTGAGCTGACACTAGGTGGCACAAGAGGACAGTTACCTTCTGCATAACTTCACCTCAAAAAGGACTTCTGCATGATGTTGAAGTCCTGGGGTGGTGACATTTGAAGCGCCCTTGTGGCATGTCTGTGTGATGGAAATGTCATCACACTCAGATTTTTATCGGTTCTCCTTGTTTATCACAACAGGGACCTCCAGGCTCTCCAGGAGACAGAGGACCTCGAGGAAACAAAGGAAGGCCTGTATGTCACATGCACAAGTCTCCACAGACACAAGCACAATACAACAGAAAATTAAAGGGTTTTCCGTAGATTATATTCCACACGCTGCCGACAGCAGAATATTCAGATGGTGAATTTACTCTGTCAACTTCTTGTACTTAATGTTAGAAGTATAAATGAAGGTTGTTAATGTCAATTTTTTAAATTTAATTTTTAGAGGCTTAATGTCAGTGCACGATGTAATTTGTATGAACTCAAATATATTGAATCATGAACTTCACGTCTGTAAAAGCTTCTGTGTATTTGAATGCAGCAGCCACATTGGGGATGGAGGTTTAGTTTTGTTTTTTTTTTAGCCTTGTGGCTTCATGATTCAGACTGACATATGGAACATTGTTTTTATCTGTTTTTACTAAATAATTTGGGCAGTTTTAAATATTTTCTCACATCTACAAAATCTTTTGGAAGCTCACTCTATGCTTTTAAATAGCATTCACACGACATCTGACTTGACTTTGTTTTTGCTGGGTCATGAGAACGACTCTTTGTTTCTGCCCCTTCTGTCAAACGAGCCAAAATGATCAAATTAGATAAAAAGAAAGAGAGACAGACTAATGAGGGAGGTTGATGTTTAATGTGGCTTTGAAAGTAAAAATCTAGCAAGCTGATGAATGCATGTGCCACTGCATTTCTCTTCCAATAGTTTTCCTGCTGCACTTTACAGCTAATGACTCATGAACCAACAAAAATTAAGCTGCATCATTTATGTCCAAAGGGAAAGACAAAGCAAACTGTCTTAACCACGCCGACTGACTGATCAATCTGTGTTTCAGTCTTCAAAACCTCAGTAAAAACTCTCCCACGTCAAGTGTCGTCCCAGCCACAAACTAATGAATAACTGTCAGACTGAGCGTCAGTTCACAAAGGTTTTCAAACGTGCAAATCCCCACCCCTCTCTTCACTGCAGGGACTGCGGGGCTCAGCGGGTTACGATGGAGAGCCCGGTGTACCAGGTATGCCAGGTGAACCAGGACCTCCAGGACCTGCACAGCATCCAGGAGTAAGTTGTGCATGTAGAATTCTCACAAACTGCAGAAACACACAAACACACCTACACTCATGTCTGAGGAGCACCTCTGAAAGCGCCTTGTTGGAACGAAGTCAACCTTAAGAAATGCAGCAGTTACTAAACCTGCACCTGGACTTGAGCCGGCAACTGTGTGACAGAGAACACACACACATTAATAATCGAGAGTCCAAATAACAACATCTCACCGTCCGTTACACACCTTCATGAAGGACGGCTGTAAGTGTTTTGTTGTGCATCCTTTGTATCTCTCTGCCATACTGATGAAGGACAAACACATTGTGACTGATCACGGTGAACCTGAACCAAAGGTGTCTGCTTCACCTGCAGGGCCTGGGATCCCAGATGGCGACAGGGTTTGATGGGAAAATGGGACCTCAGGCCATGCTGAGCGGCTCACGGGTAAGAGGACTTTAGCAAAACATGAGCTAATCATATGTGTCATTGTTTCATAAAGGAGCATCCCACTGTTCCTACATGTCGTTGTCCTTTGTCAACGTCGGCCACACAGGTCACATAAACCCCGCCCATTTGGCCCAAAATAGCTTTATTATGAGATATATTATTTATTTACATTTTGTTCATATTCAATAAACATCGCAGAAAACAGCTGGAAATGTGTGAGAGTGTGAGATCGTCTGAGTCCAAATCCTTCCTCACGCTGATATTCCAGCCAGGGAGGCAGCACTTGGAAGGAACTATTTTTCCAGGCGGAATGACTTTGGGCTCTCGGCTCCAGGCTCCCCTCTCTCATGCATGCAACGATTTTTGACCGAAATCATTTTTACATTATTGCTCAGAAGAATGAACGCAAACTTTTTTTTTTTTTTTTTTTGTAGTTTATATCTTCTTAGTTACTGACTTTAGATTGAAATAAATTCACTCTTGTTTGAATTAAATAGTTGTATCATTTAGTACGTCTACATTTTAATTAGGAAGTTCACAACGGCAGACTTTTGAAGTTACTCATGCCTCTAATTTTATTTCCATTATGCAGATTTATGGACATAAAGACATGAAGAGATGGATAATCTGGTTTAACTTGTCTGAGCGTTTTTAACCAAAACTTTCTGTTAACTTGTAAGAAGTTTCTACCATTAATGTGCAACAGTTTAACTAAAAAGACTTTCATAGCTTGTATTCTTGTCAAACTTCAGCAAAGTAACAGCACATCTGCTTAAATGGAATATTGTGTGCATGAACATTAGTCATTTGGCACAGCTAACAGGATTTCTGTTTGTGCTCTTAAGGTCATTTTAATATAAATTCAGTTTCTCTATTAAAATTCACAAAATCCAAATGAATCCTTCTGTCCACTTAGAGACCATTTATCTTTTCTGTTTTTCAGAGTATTGTTTTCATATCGTTGGTAATAAGCATAATTAATTATTTCTGGCTTTTTAAATTAGACTCAGTTCTGTTCTTGACTTGATTTTGGATCATTCGTTTTAGGGAGAGGCTGGAACGAGAGGACCTCCCGGGCCAAACGGATCACCCGTAAGTCTATGACGTCGTCAACCACCTTTGACTGACACTCTGCAGCAAACACTGAGAGTGCTTCGGTGGCATTATTGTTTTATTTTGCTCGTAGTTAATTACTTTTTTATTTTTTTGTCTGTTTTTTCCACTTCTCCCAGGGTCAACCTGGACCACAAGGACCTCACGGAGAGGTTGGCGATCCAGGGCACATGGTACAACCTAATTTTTCTTCCAGGTTTTTATCGTATGGTCATAGCACTTACACACTTTGGGCTCTATTTTTTGTACTGGCATAAAGCTGGTCTATGCGCAGGTCCAGGCATGTTGGAAACTTGGTCCAGCTTAAGTGGCTTTTTGCCATGCCTGTGCCAATTTGTTATTTTCATGGACTGACATGAACCATGCTGCGCCAAGCTGGACAGATCAGCTCAACAAAGGGTTTGTGGGTGAACTGCAATGTTGGTGTCATTTTTGAGGTGAACTTGTGTTTGTGCCTCTGCCAAAGTAAACCAGCTCTGAGTGCAGCCGGCAGAGTGCTGTTTCCACGGCTTTAGTGGACAAGTCGCACGTGAACGGACCTATTCAAAAAAACAACAACAATCATTTAGAGTGCAATCGTCTATTTAAGGTAATCATTTGAAATAGTAAGCGGACTCTTCTGTTGAATTGGGTGTGAATCATCCCGTTTTCTCTGCAGAGTCATTTATAACACCAGCTCATCTTCCCAAGCCACTTTGGCTCCATCAGCCTGTGGAGGCTTAACTCTAGTACCATAAATTTGACAATTACAAGCCTTAACAGCCGAAATTGACAGTACGCTGTGTGACAGCATTCCCAAAGGAAATGAGAGGAGCTGATCTGATTGGCTATGATAAAAATCAGCTGCGACACACCTTCTAATTGTCTATTCCTCCTACTTTACGCCTGCGTGCTGCAGATACACCTGTATTTATGTTTGCCAAATTTCCAAAAAGATTGCCACACCCACTTGCGCTCCCTGCGCCCAGAACTTAGACCTGCACCTGTGCTGCGTCCAGACTGATAAAAATAGAGCCCATGATCTGGTTTTGCAGGTGATTTGCATGATGTGAATGAATTTCTGCAGGATGCGTTGTGGCCGGATGTTTACGTTCTAACTGTTTTTTTCAGGGTTCACCTGGCCAAAGGGGACCTGAGGGCCCTGCAGGAAAACCAGGTGAAGATGTAAGTCAACTCTGCAACAAAACCATGTTTAATTCACCCCAAACTGCACCAATTTAATGTCCAAATTAAAATGAAAGGCCACTCAATCAACATTCAATGTCTTTTTTCATTCATACTGTAATTGTATGTATTCAGCTGAAGTAAGACTTTAATCAGTAGGAAGGTTTGAGGAGAAAATGAGTGTAAATCTGTAATCGTAGATGAGGTTTCATCATCCAAACAGGCCTGGTTTCATGATGCTGGAGTGGAAGATCCACCAAGCTCGATTATTACACAAAGACAGATCAAGTACACAGTGACCTGCAGACACTCTGTTCTCCAATTTGACAAGAGGTTCAGCTTTCCTTTAATCAAAGTACATTTTTAAACAGGTTTCATCATTTTCTCTTTTCTCCTCTTTCTGAGTTAGTAAGTCAAAATGAAAGTCCTCATGTCAGGGACAACACTGAGATAAAAATATTTGATACTTTGAGGCCAACAATGTGCGTCTGCGCTTCCAAACACCTTTGAAAGTAGAAACAACCCGATGAGAAAACACCTTCAAACCCTTGAACAGTTCACAGCTTTGATTCGAGGCTCACAGAAAAAGAGAGAGGAGGTTTTCTGTGTGACTCTGTGGCGTTTAAATAAAAACTGTCAGTACTTAACATGCTGCAGTCAAATCAGTTTGTAACGTGTGAATGTTTCGTCCTATTGTAGGGTGAAGCAGGAAAACCAGGAAATAGTGGAGAAGTTGGATTCCCTGGATCTCCAGTAAGTTTCTGAACTTTTCCGCTTTCATCACGTCACTGCACATACTGAATCTTCTGTCTCTCATCCAGAGCACACAGGATAAGACATCATGATGTGTGCTGCTGGGATTGTCACTAACAGTGGTGTTGTCATTGTTCCAGGGCAACAGAGGATTTCCAGGAACACCGGGGCCTCCTGGACTGAAGGGTCACAGGGTGAGAAGAAATTCTCAAGCATTTACGGACGCGATATGAGTTATCCTATCATGGCTTCTCCTTTATGATGAGCTCTTTTCTCCGACTTGACACAGATACTGCAAAAACCTTTGGATAAAATGAATTCACTCTTATTTGATGGTTTTCTTCTGTTTTCTTACACGCTGGTGAATGTTCTCATTCGTCCAGGTCATAGTTATCTGGGCAACTGGACTTAGTGACATGTCTGTGAAGACGTTTGGTCTCTTGTCCAAGAGGCTTCATCAGTCATCATCAGTCATTCAGTTGCCCAGATATGTTTTCTTACACAGTTTCTACATGCAACAATACATGACAGAGTTTGTTCCTTTTCTGTTTTGGGTAACAGGGCCATGGTGGACCACTCGGCCAAAAAGGTGAAACTGGAGCTGTTGGATCCAAGGTATGTGTGCTTTTTTACATTTTATCTGTTTGATATCCTTAGTTAAGTAAATGATCCCTGTTTGCTGAGGTGTGGACCTGAGTCACTTGATACCTTCCACTAAGTCCAAAGATTGAGGAATATATATTTTTTTTTAAATTGTGCCACAAATCAGTTTATTTCTCTTCATTTCTCAGATAATTTAACATTAACACTGGTCACTGTTAGCTATTGGAAACTTGACTGAATTAATCCAGCAGCTTGTATTTAAGTTGCAGAAGAGAACCTTACTGAGCTCCAGTTGGAAAAAATTCTTCTTCTTTTTTATTTAACATACAGAACCTGCACAGCAGCCAGCAGGAAGGAAACTGTAGTATGCAAAAAGTGCTCTTCAAAACTACTGAGAGACACAACTTTTTGATTTGAAGCTTGCAAGAGAACACAAAGTCGAGGCTCTGTTGTTGGAATGACATTGCATTAAATGGAAAGCACAGTATAATTCATTCAGAATCTGAAACTGAACGTTTAGGATTAAGTTCATGATTTTGGACTTGGTCAGTCATGTCTTGGGCCTTGAATGCAAAGACTTGAGTCTTGTGACTTGTGACTGAATCCCAGCTGCTTGACTGACTAAAGGCCTGTAACCTTGTTGCCATGTGGCTCTTCTATGTGATGACAGCTAACAGAGAGTTTCTGTGGTTTTCTAGGGTTCTACAGGCCCGTCTGGTCCAATGGGAGCACCAGGACCCATGGTAAGATATTTTCACAAAATTCTCCAAAAAGCTAGCACATGCTAAAAAGAGGTATGAGCCCTAGAGATCATATAGTTTATGATGCTCATGTACGAGGACTGCAGTACACACAGTATTCTGATTCCAGCGACCTCTTTTATCCTGATTGAGGCCACAAAATATCCACTGTGCTGTACATAACCTCTAAACCTCCTAACTTTAAAAATTTGCACTGAGCGGACAGCTGTGACGTGTCGCTGCCTGTGTCTAACAGGGTCCTGCTGGGATGCCAGGGGAGAGAGGACGCTCAGGACCCGGCGGAGTGGCTGTGAGTAAAACATCACTATGCATCAGAAACATCTGCCACCATGACGTTTTTCACAGGTTTTTAAATTAACGGGTACTTGTATCTCACTGACTATTTATTTCCTTACAAAGGGAGTGCAGTTTTTAACTAGGATTTTGTTGTTTTAGGGTAAGCGTGGTCCACCCGGTAACATCGGAAAACCAGGTCCAATGGTAAGTCTGTCTTCACATTCTTTAGCACCGACTCTCAGTGGACTGAGTGGAAAAGCTGCTGAAACTGCTTATTTCCTCCAACAACTCTGTAGTGTGAATTTATTTCTAATAATTGTCATTGTTAACAGGGTCCGCTCGGTCTCAGTGGCCCGCCTGGATATCCAGGAGCCCCTGGAATGAAGGTACAGTGAGACACATAACAGGAAGGCACTCTTCCTTCAGGCTCTCTATGGAAAGACTCACTCCATTTTTAAAACCTCAGTCTATTCCGACGGCCCACGATTAGCTTTGCACGTTCAAGTGTTTTTAATGTTTTCTGTTAACGTGCTCAGATCCTTCACATCATGGTGATCTTCCTTATGCCACCTCAAACAAACACCTATTTTAAGTGCTTCTTTGTGTCACACATCATTAAAACGTTTGAATTCTTGTGATTTGATTGATGCAAACTATTTCAAGATAGAACCAAAATGGCAGGTACGGTGAAAGCCTCTGTCCAACCACCAACAAATTTAAAAAACAAAACAAAAACATTTTCACTTTTTTGATCCAAAAGCATGCCGTCAAAAACGAACATGATCCAGCAGCTTCTGCTGTAGCTGTGGAGAGCATGCAGTGGAGAACCTGAGTTTAAGTGACAATAAGTATAAATGGTTTGGATTTTGGCCCCAGAATGACTTCACGCTGTTTTTCAGCTGATATCTCCATTTTAAAGTCATCTGCTGGCATCTGATTCAATTTCAATTAAAAATGTAATATTTCATTGTGACCAGATTTTAATACTCATTTCCAACAGCTCTTACAGTCATTCAGACTTTATGGGGAAAAGTATTCTGAGTTTTACTGTTGAAAGAGACCAAAACAATGCATTCACTCCAAACGGTTCAGGAAGAGCTTTTCATTTAGCGTCTAATTTTGTCTAATTGTTAAATTATTCACATTTAATTGTCTTATTTGTATTCCTGTTTTCTCTTGCTTGCTTATTACCGTGACCTTTTGTTTGATTTGTTTGTTTACTTATGTGCTGTTGATAAACCAAACTGCCACTGCATAATAACCGCTGTGATTGTCTTTCACAGGGACAACCTGGCCCCACAGGAGTCCGGGGTCCAGAGGGCCCACAGGGACAGAGAGGAGAGACGGGTCACCAGGGCAGATCTGGACCAGTCGGCCTGAGGGTTAATTTCACTTAAGTTGCACATTTCACACAACATGTCAGCGGAAGTTCTTAATTCGGCCATGTTTCGATCAGCTGATAATGAATCTTATCGTTTGCAGCATAGCGAGATAACAAGGTGCTTATTAAGCCTTCATATGCTTTGATGATCTAATTGAAAATATATTTTGTGTTCAAAGGGACCCATGGGTACAGATGGTGGCCCTGGAGCCAAAGGACCAGTGGTATGTACACTTATCTAAATCTAACAACTTCTTTCCTTCTTATGATCAGGGCACACAGAGGTCACATTGTAACTGACTCCTCCCACTCTTCACAGGGTAATCTTGGTCCACAAGGTCAAGGTGGCCATATTGGACCCGCTGGCCCACCAGGACCTCAGGGAAGCACTGGTCAGCCTGGTATCAAAGGATCACTGGTAAAGTTTGGAAATTTTGACCTTTTTGATACTGAACAAACTGTGTTAATCGCTTGATGTGCAGTACAGAACGACACAGGAGGGTTTTCTTTGGCAGCAACATTTTCTGCCTTAGGATCCAAAATTTGGCATTAAGGTCAAGTGCACGTGTGTGTGTTTGTGTGTGTGTCTGTCGGTGTGTGTTCATGTCAACTAGTGAAAAGGAGGCGTGGTAATGAGAGAGGCTTATTGCAAAACATCACATAATTTCCAAATGGATTCACAGACTTGCACAATATTTAGTGGAAATGTTGGTCAAGAGCCACAGAACAGCTGATTAACTTTCAGGCCAAATGGACAACAGCGTATGGCAGTGGGAGTGGCCTGTAACAAAAAGGAGCATAATTTCTAAAATGATTCAGGTAACATGGCCAAATCTTGTAGAAACACACACTCACACACACACTCACACACACACACACACTTTCATTGGTCATGGCTTGCCCCGCCCCTTCCACAACTCATTCACCGTTTGTTGTGGACTGTAGACTCTAGCTGCTGTTTGCAGCTGCTTCCATTTCGTGCCTGTTTTCACCCCATGTCGCATCCCTCTCTTGTAAAAATATTCCCGTTATGTTCCGATCCTATGAGAGAGTACAAACAATTGTTGTCCCATTCCACATCCCTCATCATGTACTGACCAAGTTGCTGCAACTAAAAGGCAACAAAACAACTAGAATTATAATAAAGAAAATAGTTACTAATTATTGCAAAACGGATCTACTGTTTTTATGATTCCCATCCCATCTGCTCCCATCAGTCTCCTGCCTCTTGTCAGTCAGGTGAGCAAGTAAAGAGCAGAAGACTCATAATTTTGCTTTCTTTGTTACAGGGAGATGTTGGTGTTCCTGGATTTAAAGGAGAGGCTGGACCTAAAGGAGAACTTGTAAGCTTCAATCACATCTGTAGAAATAGCTAAGTTTTCACGCTGCTCTCTGAGAAACAGAATTTTTATTTAGGTGTAAATATACATTCATGCTTAAATGAAACCCATGCATGTTTTTCATATCTGGAAAGGTACATGTGCTCAAGGTTAAGGAACTAAGGAAGACTTGAGTTGATTTTCTGGCTCGTGTGTCACTTTACAGGGTCCACCAGGCTCCCAGGGAGTGATTGGACCTCAGGGTGAAGAAGGAAAGCGAGGACAGCGTGGAGACCCTGGCTCTGTCGGACCTCCTGGTCCCGTTGGTGAGAGAGTAAGTAAGCGTCCTACCCTAACATGCATCAGTCGCAGAGAAGCACTCTGAGGACATGTGTCATCTCAGGAAATGAACAGAGGAAAAGTAGGAACTTTGACAAACAAAAAACAAAAAAACAAAACAAAAATCCAATTGGTATGTGAAATTGGAAATGCTCTCATTTATGCAGAGGATATGATGACTCATGGGGAAAGGCAAATGGTTTGCAATGCCGCTTAAAAGCAAGAAGGTTGTGGATTTGAATCCCAGGCAGCTGTGGCCTTTCTACGAGGAGTCTGCATGTTCTTCTCATGGCTGCGTAGACTTCCTCCTGGTGCTCTGGTTTCCTGCCAAAGTTAAAAAGTTACATGAACTGGAGAATTATCTGAATTATCTACTGACTGGTGGTAGTCAGCCTACACAAAGTAATGCCAGCACAGAGGACGGATGAATGGTGGTTTTCACCACAGTATTAAGTAGAAACATCAAGATGACCATGAAATTTCTGTATTAGCATCACTGTAGAATTTTTACGTGTTCATCTGTCTAATACAGTAGTTATTCATCTAATGTATGAGAATAATTATGCAAATGATGAAGAATCTCATGCATGATCTGATTTTCAGGGAGCTCCTGGTAACAGAGGATTCCCTGGTGCTGATGGGCTGCCAGGACCTAAGGTACAGTTTAATTTGGTCATCTTTTCCCCACAAACTGGTCTGCCACTGTGTATTATAGATTATAAATAAAATAAAAATGAAAATAAAAACAAAACTAGACATATTTATGTTTAGTGTTTTAGTTGCTGATACTTGAGACCAGATGGTACCAGTTTTATGATGTGACTGTTTTGTTTGGCACTAACATGTTTCAGTCAGCAAAATGAAAGTGTTCACATCATTTCTCTTTCTATAGGGTGCTCAAGGAGATCGTGGAACATCAGGCCCATCAGGACCAAAAGGTTCTCTAGGAGACCCCGGGCGTACTGGAGAACCTGGTCTACCAGGTGCAAGGGTAACCCTGACGAGCTTGGCTTTCCAGTTTTCATTTCCTGTACATACTGATGTGGAAGCTGCTTATTATGATCACAGTAAGACTGATCAACTGCATATATGGATCAAACAGCTATAGGCAGAATCATTCCTGAGCAAATGCTATTTAAATAATTTTGTCATACACATATGACGTGATTTACAGTATGGAAAAGGTCATTTCCTTGAAGCTTATGACAAACTGCCAATGAGATGCAACAGTGAAACTTCTCAAACAACAACAAACTGTCCTGGCTGCCAGTCATGGAGACAGAAAACAAATGCACATTACTTTATATACAGGTAGATGATCATGTGCATGACATCTACAAAGACAAAATCAGTTACAACAATCACCTGACTAAGAGAGATGTGATCACTAGAAGCTGTTTCTGCCCTGTATCATTATATTCACTATGTTAATGCCTGTGTCCCACATTTCCATTTCTCACATTTCTTATCTCTTTATAAAAGGGTCTTACTGGTACCCCTGGAGTTCAGGGAGCAGAGGGAAAGCCAGGACCATTGGTAGGTTAAAGTGCCCAATCAAGTTCATTATGAGCATTAAGGTTACGATATATTCTGAAAAACAATTGAGTCAAAACATGGTTTTCTTTTGTTAAGGGTGCCCCAGGTGAAGATGGTCGTCCAGGTCCTGCAGGCTCCATTGGAAACAGAGGACCTCCAGGAATCATGGGAGTATCGGGCCCCAAGGGTTTCAACGTAAGCAGAGATAGTTAATAGAGATAGCAGGACCCCTCACTGACCATTCATTTCCTATATCAGTGTCACATGGATTATTGCCACGGGCCCCGCCCCTTTAGGAGACAGGAAGCAGTCTTGAGTCCATTCACTCTT
>JAQLOL010000005.1:23982560-23997677 GCA_029783665.1 Naso thynnoides | reverse complement strand
GACTTGCCTTTCTTTTTTCTCTGCAGTGAGTTTCTTATACTCGTCGTGTTTGTCCTTATGTTTAGAGCTCAAGTGGTCGATTAACCCTGATGTACTGTAAGTTTTTTCCCGTCGCGCCACCTCGAGACACTTCAGCAGAACAGGTTTTACAAATTGCCATCCGAACATCTTTGTCTGATATGTAGAAATATTTTCAAACCGCAGACATGTTAGTTGAATGGCTGTGAGCCAAGACGCCAGCTGCATGTATCGTGTTGTTGTTTGCAAGCCAGCCAAGCATGCAGTGCGCACCGACTTGCCTCGACGCGTTTTGATTACATCATCAACAGAACAGGTTACTAAAACAGGGAAAACAGCGCCCTCTACATTTTCCTTTTTGAGAGTTCATACTAGACCCCTGTTTTTCCACACTATTCAGTGATTTTGTTTCGGTGATAAAATCAATTTGGCCGAAAACCGAAAATTCATTTTTAACGCTTTTCGGCCGAATGTTTTCGGCGCTAAATATTCTGACCCATCCCTACTGTTCAGCAGCCTCACTGCCTGAGGGTACAGGCTGTGGGCCATTCTGGCTGGTAAGGCCCTGTACCTTCTGCCTGAAGGTAGCAGGTGAAACAGGTGGTGGGCCGGGTGATGTTGGTCTCGCAGGATGTTACGCACTCTCCTCAGACAGCTGGAGTGCCTGCTGTTCAGCCTTGGTGCAGCTGGAGAACCATACGAGGAATCCATATGTCAAAATACTGCTGATGGCACAGTTGTAAAAGTTCACCATCAGCTGTTTCAGGGTCTTGGCATTCCTCAATTGTCTCAGGTAGTAAAGGCGTTGCTGAGCCTTTCCTACCACTGAGGCAGTGTTGATGCCCCAGGCCAGGTCCTCAGTTATAATCACCCCCAGAAATTTAAAGTGCGGCACCCTCTCAACCACCTCATTGCCAATGGAGAGTGAAGGGTGGTTGTTTTGCCTCCTCTTGCGGGGATCCACAATAATCTCTTTGGTCTTCTTGATGTTAAGTTCAAGATTGTTGCCCGCACACCATGACACCAGATGTTGCACTTCAGTCCTGTATTCCGTCTCATTGTCGTTGTTGATGAGTCCGAGCACTGTGGTGTCGTCGGCAAATTTAACAATGAGGTTGGAAGGAGAAGAAGCAGAGCAGTCATGTGTGAACAGAGTGTAGAGGAGGGGACTAAGCACACACCCCTTGGGGGCCCTGGTGTTGATTAAAAGGGTGGAGGAAGTGTGCTAATCAACTCTGAAACTCTGTGTTCGGTTTGTTAAAAAGTCCACAATCCAATTGCACAGTGAGATGTTCAGGCCAAGATGGTGTAGTTTGGCTTGGAGCTTGAAAGGCCGGATTGTATTGAAGGCCGAGCTAAAATCAACAAAGAGGAGCCTTGCATAAGTGTTTTTTTGTCCGAGATGTTCCAGGAGTGTGTGGAGCACGATGGCGATGGCGTCCTTGTTCGACCTGTTCTGTCTATATGCAAATTGGTGTGGGTCAAGTGTTGATGGTATTGCTCCTTTAATGTGTCTGATGACCAGTCTCTCAAGGCATTTGGCAGGAATGGGAGTGAGTGCCACCGGTCTATAGTCATTTAGACAAGTGACTTTTGACTGCTTGGGGATAGGAACTATTGTGGCTGCTTTGAAGCAGGCAGGGTCTGTGACCTGGTCTGTGTTTTCTTTATCAAAGCGGGCATAAAAAAGGTTTAAATCCTCCGCTAGGGTGGCATCAGCTGAGGGAAAAATGCACAATGCCAGTATTTATTCTGGCTACTTAGTTTGCTTTATCAAAACAAGAAAGTTTAATCCTTAAACACTGAGTCATGTAAGCAGCTCTGCCAAGCTTTACTCAGTCACAGAGATGCTTTAAACTGAGTGCTAAAGTCAGTATGTCTAACATGCTAACAATTAAAATGTCTAGTAGGAATTATTTTTACTGTTTACTATTGTAGCAAATGCGGACATGTTAAACTAAGTAAGGCTAGCTTTAGGAACATGAAGAATTAGACCAAGACCAATTAGCTGATAAAAGCATATGGCAGATACATCTGTATCAGTGTATAAAAAAATGCAATACACATATATTAAATGAGATTTTAGAAAATTTAGAAACTGTATCACCATTATAGTTTTTTGCACCACTGAGCACAGGCAGGCTTATCGTTTTTAACGTAAAGATGTCACAGTCAGTATGTATTTTGATCTGAATCAGACAAATCCCTCATTATTTTATAAACAGACACATAGATATTAGCAGCATTTTGTAGTAATCTCTTTCAGTTTTATATCAAATTTTGTTTTATTTTCTCAAAAGTAAAGAAGTGAAACAACTGAATTCTTGACCTGATGGTGGCACTACAAGAAAAGTCAGAGGCTAGCCAGAGTTATGACGCTTGCACCAAATTTCACGGCAATCAATCCAACAGTTTTTGAGATATTTCAGTGGAAAGTAATGGACTGATCATTGCAATCCACAGATTCACACTGTTAACATGGCTACAAACCCAACCAGGCTTCCATCCACACTGCAGCTCTTTACCATTGTTACTTTTTAATCTTTCTTCTTCCTCCTCTTTTAAATGTCACTCTCAAGTTTATGCCGATATCATGAAGAATGCAGTGAAAGTAGAGCGTAAAACATTCAAAAGCAGATAACATCACAGTTATAGAATATCAATGTGTAATGCAGAAAGACATTTTAAAACACTGTCACTCAAGCCTCGGCCATCTGCAAATCCCATTGGATGGAGATCTCTCTTTTCAATGTGTTTAAGAGTAACTGCCCTGCTACAGGCAGGCACAACAGAGACCTGACCTAAAAACAGCAGGGACGAGGGCAGAGAAAGCCATTTCCCAGCAGCACGGTGATTTAACACTCGCACCAGTGGTTTGTGGAGCTCAAAGGGTTTCATGTCACTTCTTTCTTTCATGAAAGAACTGTGTTTATGCAGAGCTTCTGCACTCTGCCTGATCTTCTCAGTTATATCTTTGTACTGCAGAACATTCAACATTCACACACACTCACACACACACACACACACACACACACATACTTTTCATTTTGATGGAAAGCAGACACAACAAAGACAGAGATATTATGAATATTTTTAGAGTTTATCCTTTTATTGAGCCTCCTTACTATTCAATAAAAAAATAATCAAACAACAAACAGTCCCTCAATCCATGCTATATACAGCTCGATCTGCTGCAGTGCAGACCATTGAAGTGTGCTGCTTTTTCTGTGTACTCCTTCCAGCTGACCCTGCTTGGACCTGCTTTTGTGTACTAGGAGATTTTGGTGCTCCCTGAAGGCTCCTTATTCTCATCTCAAGTACTAAAGAACCCACCCCCAGTGTTTCCCACAGAATCAGACTTTAATTGTGGCAGTGGTTGTAAAGGAGGTTTTGGTCGACATGTAACATGATAAAGAAATGGTAATTATATTTACTCCATCTATTTATTTATTTAAAAGGGACAGTGCATATTAATGGACATTTACATGTAAATATGCCAGATTGTAGCCATAGGCTAACTTCCATCTGTGGTCCCTTGGCAGGTTGATGTTACATAACAGAAACAGAGATACACCTTAATAAAAGAGAACGTATAGCACCATGCAAAACGCCATAACACATACTAAAGTAATGAAAGAAAAGTCATAATAAATGACATATGTTTGTATAAGTGAGACCAAGTGGCCATCACAGTGCAAGGGAAAATGCAATATTAAATAAAATATTATAGAAATTGTATTTAATCTATTCTATCTAGTTACCAGTATGGATGGTAACATTTCTCTTCATGTAATTAATGAGGAAAAAATGAACAGCTAAAACTGTGAAAAAATAAAAATAAATAAAAAATCAAGCTTGCAGACCACGGAAGCTCGCAGAGCACAACAGAAATGTAAGTTCACATGATCAGGATAGGTTTACCCAGGCTGGTATTATTGTCTGTAATACAAAATACTTTCCAATACTCACCGTGATGAGGCAGAAAACAATATTCGCCATAGTAAAAAATTAACCTGAAAGCTTTTTCACTAACATCCACAGTAAATATTAACAACAGCTGGAAAGTGACCAAAAGAGGTCGCAGTACCTCAGTGTGAGTGATTAGTATGTGCTGTTAGCAGTGCTAAGATTAAGCTGTTAAGTTTTCGACTTTTAAGAATACAGTGGGGTTAACAGCTTTGCTGGAGCTGCTTCTACCAACTCATTGTCAGCACAGACACACGTTCACTTTCTCTTACTGCAACTCTCTCTAATTTAGCAGCCAGCGTTGTTTAAGGCTACACCCAAAGTTCTGTTTGCATTCTCCCTGTAGGACAACAGGATGCTCCTCCTCTTCGTTGGTTATGCTGGTGTACTTAAAGCCACATTGCCCCAAGTGTATCGAAATATATACCATTATGCCATTCACTGGTGAGCTGTCTTGAGTGGGTGAATGAGATGAGCAGTTCCACAAATACAATATCAATATGTGGCACACAATGTTTATATTGTAACAGCTTTTAACAACTTTTAACTGCCCCACATCTTACATCAGCAAATGAGACCATAGGCGATGAGATCGGAGATTACCATCCTGTCTTTTACAAACTCTTTGCATGGTCTGCTCAGTCAGTGAAAATGCTTCAAAACATTTTACAGCACAAAGACTGGAAGAGATGATTTGTTGTTTATGAGCATAATTGATCCGCTGGTCTCTTTTAACTCTCTATGGTTGGAAGCAGGAGATTTTTGTCTCTATCATTCAGTGACGTTGATAGGTTTTCAATGTAGTGAGTCCCTGGACCCACAGGTGTTGATTTGACTGGGTCCCTGTTAAAATTTTATTTCGGATATTAGAAATTAGTGGGCATATCAATGTTTGTTTAAAATGTATCTGAAATAAAACACAATTCCGAATCTGAAAAGTTTAGCCTATTACAAAACAACTGTCAAAGCAGCATGAAATACAAAATACAAATAGAACAGCATTTTTGTAGCGACATAAATGGCACCAAAATACAAAATACATATACGTCTGAGCATAACAAAATGTAATGTTAAATTTCCCCTAGACGTTTAAAACATTGTCGACATTATTGAACACAGCAACGAGCACTGATAACATTAATTTATTTTCTAATATGAGTTTGTATCCTTATTTTTGAAACGACATCTGTGCGGACTGGCTATTGTTGTGGTAGAGACTATAGTAGCATGTCGCGAGACTGTGCATACGGGATTTTGTGTGTGTTGAGTAGATATACAGAGGGTTGGAACAGTGCTCGTCTGGTCGCCTGACAGCAATGTTTCTTGCGCTGGTTACTGTGATTTTTAACATGATTTGTTGTTCACAATGTATCGTTTTACATTGGAAAAATGTGGTGCGTCCCTGGGATGCACGAATAGTAAGTTTGCTGCGTCCTTTCAGCTTTAAATAAATCAGGGATGCAGGAAGTGTATCTAGCAACATCACTGATCATTTCAAGATTTTGAGTTTAATGGTTGAACTGGTTTTGTGCAAATAAGTTGTGTGTTTCTTTTACTTTCTTTCAAAACAAATGCTCATGCCAGACAAGATCTGTACAACTGTGCTAACTTAACGCGCGAGGCCCCGCTCACACAACAATTAAAAAAAAAAAGACTAGTGTAAGCTTCTACTGTGATGCAATCGTGAGTAATGAAACTGATACATAGGATTGTCATTCTGGGAGCATGATGAGTCAAGTGCAGTGCTAAAAAAAAATCCTTATTTGAAAAAAAAAAAAAGCAGATCAGGCATGAGGCCCCTTAGAGGCGCGAGGCCCTGTGCAGTCGCAACCTTCGCACATCCCAAGCGACAGTTGTGTCCATGCAGGTGAAGCGATGCCTCTGACGTTGTGGCTTTGCTATGAAACATTTCCACAGCACACACCCAACCAAGCATCATTAGGGGGCGACCTTTGTGAAAGAGGTGAATATAGGAGAGAGCCACTGATTGGCTAGATACTGTACACGCCCACCATCTGAATAGGTCAAACATAAAGATCGACAGACAGGATGGTCAAAGAGAAGCGACACACTGGATCAGTTCAAGAGGGGAGTCATGGAGGGAACTCACTCTACTTTTATGAATTCCAAGGAGAACGCTATTCAGAGTTTGATCAATTCAGATTTGTATGACCCTCCCTGGGACCCAAATTAAAAACAGAGTACCCTACCTCCAACTCAAATTAAAAAATATGATCCTCCCCTATTGTAGCTGACCCTTGACTGAATAAGCCGCCTAGAGTTTCATACTGGTGCTTAAACTTTATCTTGTCAATCGAACACAGTGAAAACTGTAAGTGGAAATACAATAAAAGAGAAGGAGAGAAAGAGTCAATGTACACTAACTCTTTCTCTCATTTATCATATATTCATTCATTCATTTTCAGGAAGGAGAACCAGCCTTCAGATGGGTCGTTCAAGGATGGAAGGTTTGGGGGAACCGTCTGATACCCCTGATGGTTTCTGATCTCTAACTTGTACCTTAACCTTAGAAAACTAGGCCATCACCTACTTGAATGGTTACAGCCACTCACCCCCGCTGCCACTGGTTTCATGTAAGGGTGTTGTCTTTGATGATGACGATGTCATTTACTTGAAGATTGTGCGGGAAAGCATGCCACTTCTGCTGTGTAGAGAGGTTCAAAAGGTGTTCCCTCTCCCAGTGACTCCAGAACTGCTCAATCAAATACAGCACTTTTCACTGCTGTTTTGCTGCATACGTATGTTCCTTTACAAATTTCTCAGGAGGCGGGAGAGCAACCTTAGACTTCATCAGAATAAGATGGTTTGGGGTCAAGGCTCGAGTGATATAATATTATTGATTCTGTCTAGCGGACGGCTGTTAACAATAGCTGTAGCTTCATAGAACAGAGTTCTAAGTGAGGCATCATCAAGTCTACCTGGACAGTGAGAGAAAGAATCTGGGAACGCCATGCTGGTGGTGTTCCTAGATGTCACCAGCATGACTTGCTGCAGGGACATTGAAAATAAATTCACACTGTTTATCAGCCAAGTAAACTTCGAGTTGCTTGGTGTCACACTAAAATAGTGCTTCTCTGAACTCGTTCTTGGCTCCCACAAAGTTTGTACCATGATTACAATGGAGTTGGCGTACAGCTCCTCTGAGGCTAATGAAGCACCTTAACGCATTGATTAATGTGTCTGTTGACAGATCTTCAAGCATTTCAATGTGAACAGCTCGGGGAAAGAGGCAAGTTAAGATCAATCCATATCTCTTGTATTTCTTGTGTGCTCTATTGATGATAAATGGGCCAAACACATCCATAGCGCAGTGTGTGAATGGAGCTGAGACCTCGACGCGTTCCTTTGGGAGCTCAGCCATTTGTTGCTCCTCTGCTGGGCGTCAGAGTCTCCTACATCTTCATTAGGGGCTTCGTTAGTTCATACGCACAAGTCTGACGGTCTCACCAGTCCGTGCGGACTAGTGAGACCGATGCGTACAAACTGATGAAGCCCCTTGGATAAGAGGCGAAACGTCTTCCTAGACAAATACAAGTCCAGTTGCCTACGATTCAATTTGCCCAGAGAGAACATTTCCAGCTCAGTTTTCAACATTACGCTTGCTCTGGCAGAGACTACAGCAGCAGAAAGTTCCAATCTTGGAATGATTGTAATTTTTGTGGGTGCTACTCTTGCCTTGGCTTTTACAAGGCTGCAGTGGACTTAATTTCTGTCACTGATGTACCTGACATAGCAACATGCATCATAACACACATTAGTAGCTTCCGAGAAATAGTGCAGTTCTGTCCTCACGATGTTACTGAAGTCATGTGGATGATAGCATCACAGTATTGTGACTTCTCCTAATTTCTGAAGACCACTCTTCCACTCTACCCACTATAGGTACAAATTCTTAGGGAGGGGTTCATCCCATCCAATAACGATGCAACACAATTCCTGCAAGATACACTTCCCATGTATAGTGAATGAAGAGACGAATCCAAGCGGATCATACAGAGAAGCGATGACTGAAAGAATACCATGGCAGGTGGAAGGTTGACCCTTGAAGTTGATGTTGAAACTGAAAGTGTCATCTTCCACTGACCACTGAATACCGGGTGCACGCCCAACGGGCACCTCATCTAGACTTAGGTCGTGGAAATCAGCAGTAGTTGCCCTCTTTGAGGGATCAACACAGCTTGCTTATTTGAGTTGAACTTATGCAGGCCTAGACCTCCCCTTTTGCAGTTTTTGTGCTTTAACAATGAAACCCTTTGCTGTTTTGACTGTAGTGATGCTGGTTAAGCCATCGTCTACATAAAAGTTCCTTTCAACAATGGCTGATGCTGGAGGATGATCAGATTTATGTTGCCGTGCAACTGCTTGAACCTGAAGTTGGCACATCCAGGGGATGAGGCAGCTCCAAAAAGGTGAACTGCCATCTGATCTTCTTGTGGTTCCATTTCTAGATCTGTGCAGTCCCACCAAGGAAACCTCAGATAATTTCGCACTTTGGGAGAAACAAAGAACTGGTGAAAAATCCTATTAGTGTCACAAACCTTGGCCACCACTTACCTCCGGAAACAACAAAGAACTCACACCAGAGAGCTGATTAGGTCAGGACCAATCAGTAGCATGTGATTCAGAGAAATTCTGTGAAACTTTGCTGAGCAATCAAAGACCACTCTTAGGGTGGACTCCCACAAAGCAATCTGTACTGTGCCTAAGCACATTTGACCCCTAAAGTCCAGTTTGTATGACTAGTGTGAGCGCTCCATTCCATATTCAAGCATGGCACACTTTTTTGGCCCTGGCACGGTTGGAAGAGGTGGACTTCAGTACGGTATGGATGCCAATGCACGAGCACAAGCACAGAGCGCCGACATCATTGTGACGGTTTGTGGAGGAATCACCTTAAATTCAGGCAGCATACAATGTCCGCACAAAAAAAAATATCTGCAACTGTCTTGTAGATCGTGGATACCAGAGAACTATTTAAAAATTTTATTAAAAGATGAAAAAATACAATAAAAATACAGCTTGCGCTCTGTAGATCAGGTAGTTCAAGACTGCTCAGTCGCAGTTAGACTGAACCAATGTGAGTGCAGGTAAGAGGGGAGGGGGGACATTCGGCTTCGGCACAGTATGGGACAACAGGGCCAGGTGTGAATGCGCCCTCTGCTTTTCTGGTGGTGGTATACACCGTGGTGAGGCATATACCACACAGTCCCTCCCTCAAGTGCCGGGGGGCTGGCTCTGTATCGCCTCTTTTGATAATTTCCTCCATGAAGGCCTTAGAGTGGTCATAATACTGTTTGATGGCCTTCAATTTCCTTTTTAAATAGGACAAGCAAATATTAGCCAGTTTTATGTTATTTGGTAATGAGTGCTACCCTTGAAGGGGAGGAGAAGCTCATAATGTCCATCTTCTCTTTGCTTTATGTTGTTGCTAAGGAGCTATATGAAGCAGATGTCATCTTGCGACATATATTTGTCTTCATAACCCTTCTCATTGCAGTCTTACTCGAGGATTTTAAGAACATCAGTGGCTGATGGTTCTAGCATTTCCTTCACTGCGACTTGATGTACGAAGCTCTGGCTTTCCTGTCTGTCGAGAGGGGTATTTGATGATCCCGTTTTACTCCACCCAGGCTCAGTTCTTTGTACAAAAGGGTCATTCTCACCACCTGCAATGATCTCCAGGGGTGCTAGCGCTGATGGACAATCATATCCAATCAACAGACCCACTGCATTACTGCTAGTCGTGCAGTGGCAGTAACTTGTCAGCCAGATGTTTCAGGTGTGGCCATTGCAGCGCTGTTTTGTTCATTGCGATGTGAGATCTGTCCACTGGGATAGAGCCTTACATAGCTGAATGTGGGTTTGCACATAATTTGCAGGCCATGTCATTGTTCTCAGCTTCCATTGCACAGATGGTGTGTTCACATTTAGCTCACTGAGCAAGTCTTTCAAAACAAAGGTTGAATCACTCAGCTTGTCCAGTAAAGCATAAGTGAGTACCTCTCTGTGTGGCTCTTCCACTGATGACAGAAACACTGGTACAATATTAGAGGTAGAGGAAGAACTCTGAGTCACAGCATGGGACAATACATCATGGACTTCCTGCCGTACGCCATCTACTGCTGGTGAAGGATTTTGCTCAGATGCTTCCGAAGATGATTTCCCTCTGTCTGCATGCAGACAGGTTGTATGACACTGGCCATATGTGCCACATGTGTGTCACCTTTTGCAATCCATGCGATATCTCTCTTCCATAGGCAGCCAAGGCAAAGTTGGTTCTCCCAAATGAATGCCTTTTTATCTTCAGTGGGTATTTCTGCGAAGGTGGGACACTTGGCTACATCATGCGTTTCATCCTCACAGATGAGGCAAGATGGTTTTGGCTTAAGGTAAGTCGTTCTTTGCATCCCTGCGGTGGTGTTACTACATTGAGTACTTGTGTTCAGAGTATTAGCTCTTTTGGGTAACCTAATCCATTGCCTTAGGGTCCAACAGGGACTTGGAGGCAATGGGATTGGGGACTGGGATTGCATGCTATCCAAGCTTCTTTTTGCATAAAATGTGAAAATGTGAAAAGCTTGAGTAATCACCAGATGTATCCAGCTCATCTACGACAACTCTACTCCATTGCGGCACAGTCCAATCATGTAGTTTCTCGAGTAACTTGTGATTTTCGTTGCAGTCGTTTAGGATGGCCAATCCTTTGACGTGAGGCATGGCCTCAACACAGCCTTTCAAGAGGTCTGCAAATTCTCTGAGGGCATGAGGGTCGCTACCACTGATGTTAGTTTCAGAAGTTTGTCTCTAAATGACCTTTTGAACAACGACTGGGTTCCCATATCTCTACTCCAGCAGTAAGCGCTGCAATAGGCCTCTTCAGAATTTCTGTATAAGAATCCCTCCACAAACTTGCATGCTTCACCTACAAGATAGTGTTTAACAGAGAGCATCTTTTCACAAGCTTGGAGGGGCTTCTGGTCAGTAAGGGTCATAAAGGAGATCTTCCATTCATTAAATTTTAGAGGGTCACCAGAGAATGTTGTCAGATCTGGGGGAGACAGTCGGCTTACACTTAAAGAGCATGCAATAGCCTGAGCTAGGGCAACTGTGTCTTGGCTTGTTATTTCAGGAATTGTCTGTTGAGGTTGGAATGGTACAGCCTTTAGGTTAAGTGATTCCATCTTTTATTGAACAGCATGAATCTCAGGAGGATCACTCTCATCTCAATGATTCCTCAGACCATCTTCAAGATTTTTATAAGCCCTCACCTGGGCTGGTGCTGCTTCAACTTTGTTTTTTGCTTCTAGCTGTTTATACCTCAACTTCTCCTCCTCTCGCCTTAGGTGCATTTCAACTTCCCGTTGCCTCATTTCTGCCAACACTTTTGTTTCACTCAATTTCCATTTACTTTCCAGTTGGCGCATTTTTGCTTGTTGAGCTTGGATTTTCTGTGTGGCCTAGTCTGTTCCAATTTTACTACATGTTCTGCTTCAGCGTCGGCTTGTTTGCTAAAGACCATAGGGGAGGAGGAGGAGTGGTGGGCTGAAGACCTCTCTGAGATTACTGTCTCCGTGCTGGTGGATCCAAAGATGGACTCATGATCCTTTTTATTTAGTGTCTGCCTTACTTTCTCCTTTTCCATTTCATCATTAGAGACTTTTTCAGTAGTCCCTTGTCTTTTACTCACAAGATCACAAATATCAACTGAGAGAGAGGCACAGGCATTCATCTCTCAGCTATTTCTGGAGTGGAAGTGCAGTTGCGTCTAATGGAATCATAGTGTTGGTACAATTGGTCATGCTTGGCTTTTATATTTTGAATGTAGTTGAATGTTGTTGAGATCATCCAGTGAACAGAATGCCTTCAGTTTTGTTCTGGAGTCCCTTGCTGCTTGTTTCCAGAAGTTGTATGCCTTATTAAAGTCCTTCTCATGTTGCTTAGCCTTCTCTTCACACAGCTCCCAGCCCTCCTTTGCTGAAGTTCTTTTGCAAGAGCTGGGCCTGGATGGTTTATCTGTAAGATTGTCCATCTTTTGTGATCAAAGTGACATTTTGATCGGTGGTGTTCTTTAAGTTGCCTGTGCCCTCAAAGTTCTGGGTTTAGGCTTCTGTGCTGTGTTTTTTTGTTTGTTTGTTTTGTTTTGTTTTGTTTTTTTACTAAGGTTACAAGCTATGCATCAACACATTCAAAAATTCATTGACAAACTGACAATAGCATGAAACTGCAACCAACAACAAAACATAAATGTTGTGAGCATTTGCAGCTACATTGAACGTTACCCTTTCGTGAAAAAAAGACACCATAAATTGATTATAATTTAAAAGGACATAGCCTATACTAAGCATTTTAAACTCTTAAAACCCTTGAAGCCTTTAACAATTTTAGGCTTGTTTTGAGATCCAACTCAAGAGTGATAAGCAGTGTGTTATCCCCTTAACTGTTTTTTATTGTGTCAGTCCAAGTCTCTCACTGCATATTTGGCTGTACCTTTAGAGAGTACTGTCAATTTACTAGTTTTACCTGTGAGCAAAGGCATAGGCTGGGTTGGCTGCTGACATCAGATGATGATAGGAGGTGGCTCAGACCTGTTGGTTGAGTTTTCACTATAGCTGGCCCTTGGCTGAATAAGACACTGAATGTTTCATACTGGTGCTTAAACTTTATATTCTCAATCGAACACAGTGAAAACTATAAGTGGAAATACAAAAAACGAAGAGAGAAAGAGTTAATGTACATATAGGCCTACAAAAGACAAATATTTAATATACAGCCTCTCGAAATATTATAAGGTCACCCAAAAAACAACTACAAAAAAACCCCAAACAGTTAATACGAATTTTAACCAAATTTCAAATACTTTAAAATGCATAAGTACAGCTAACCACATTCAATTAGAAAAATGCACATTTATTAAAAACGCAATAATATTAAAATTCAGACACTAATTCATTATTGACTTATGCGAACATTATAAGAAGCAGCATCACACATTTACAAATGACTTTCACAAAACCACCCAGACAAGCACACAGAGGTTCCTATCAATTGCACAGATATCAACAACTACAAACCTCTTTTTGGTTACCAAAGGGCTGAGCTAAGGATCACTGGAGGTATTTTTGCTTGGACAGTCATCTACTTCCTAAGTAAAACAACAACAACAACAGCACGTGAGTGCAACATTGTAAACGGAAACAATATGATTCAAATACTGCATCGAACATGAGACTTACTCAGTATATGAACCATGAAAACATTGCCAAAATCTGCCGAGGAGAAACAGCAGCACAGACGCCACGTCAAACCAAAGGAAGCACAGGTGTGAAGTAGAGGCGATGAGCGAGCCACAAAGCCTAATTATTTCCTGCCTTTCATGCTCGCATCTCAGCTGACGTCACACCATGAAAGGCTGTTCACGAGATGGCAGTCCAGGGCAATTTTCCCATCATTTACACCCATTTTGCTCCAGTGTACCCCTCCCATAAATATCGAAAGGTCCCTAAGCAGTACCGCTTTTGTCCACACATGTCGCTACAGTTAACCAAAACTGACAGTTCCTTGGAGGTGCTTCAAAGAGGACTAATGTTACTCATTTTTGGGTATTTATTTTTTAATCCATTTTTTAATCAATTTTTTAAAACACTGTGTGCAGAGCCACCTGAAACAGCCCACAGGGATTGCTTCTAAATGTGTGTACCTCATTATTTGAGGACAGAAAAGCATAATAGCTCTCTTTTAAGTGTTTTAAAAAATATTCAGTAGCTTTCCTGACTTTATTGCATATTTTTAATTATTCTATTTAAATGTTCAGACAGGTCACACAGTTCACAATGCTTTGTTAAATCCTTCACACAGTCCCTGTCTGCAAAATAGTATCCAAAAACAGTTTGCTGCCGTACACTGAAGTCTTTCAGAAATTAAAGTGGCATGCAGCTTTACCTTATCACAAAGCCTGGGGTTACAGTTTGATGCTGTGACCTAATTTCTTCCCTCACAGAAACACATTGAAAAATCCTTTTCACAAAATAACACAAGAAGCTGAGAACTGAAAGTTGTCTCTCTGTCCCACCTCTGCAGATGGAGCACAGCCAGAGCTCTTCATCTTCAATGAGTTGTGTGCTCTGAAGGACGAGCAAGGGCCTTGCAAGGCGATTAAGGACAGATTCTTCTTCAATGTGGACACAGGACACTGTGAGCTGTTTGAATATGGAGGCTGTGGTGGAAATGCCAATAATTTTGAGACCTTGGAAGCTTGTGAGGAAACATGCGTTGTCTCAGGTGAGTCCCTTTTGCCGAAACGTACAACTAGCCTACATTAAAACATTTGACATGCAGCCAGAGATTCACCTTGTTATATGGTAAATAAGCTTTAGCAGAGAGCAAGAAAAACCCCAACATCTTTGACAGAAAATGATCATTTTTATTGATAGCACTGTACACAAGACAAGGATGTACTATTGTGTCACATCCTCATGTTGTTGTTAGCAAATTATTGGTTTTGTTTTCAAGGGCTGGTCCTTGTTAGACCTTATAGGCATCAAATCTTATTACAGTCATTTTGTTGGCATGAGGTTTAAATAGAGCATAGGGAGCACATTAATTCTGAGCAGTTTTCCTGAAGGCATCTGGTTAATGAACAATATGGGCACTTTTAAGAGAGTCGGCCAGCATTGTATTATTCATTAGTTACACATACTCAAGTGATGACAATGTGAGGATTAATTAATTAACAAAAAACAAATAAGTCTTCAAGCTTTTGGACTTCGACAGTTTTGTGCCTCAGCTGAAACTGAATTTTAACTATTTTTAAACTCACTCTTATAATGTGTAATCTGAAACACCTGATGGAACAAAACACCTCATTACAGATGCTGTTATCTGATTGTAAGCAATGTGAAAGTGGGAAGGGCCATTTGGTTACCCTGACGACAAGGCTGACCTCGTGGTTCTCCTACTGAGGCCAAACCATGGATGTATTATAAGACCTGGATATGGCGCCGCCTCTGAGCGGGCACGCCGATTTTTCCCAGTGGCTACTCGTGGTACTGCAACAAAAAATCCCATGCGGCCCAAAAAGCATTTTTCTCATTGACCGCAATAGTAAAAGAGAAG
>JAQLOL010000005.1:23939653-23972152 GCA_029783665.1 Naso thynnoides | reverse complement strand
AATTAGGCTTACCATTAGTCAGAGGTAGAAAGAGTACTCAAAGTTTTTACTCAAATACAAGTACTGTTACAGTGCTGAAATATTACTCAATTACAAGTAAAAGTGTTAAAAAAATACTTAAGTAAAAGTATCAATTACTGTTTTAAAAAATTACTCAGTATTAGTTACTGGTAACCTTTTAGCTGTTGGTGATGAATGAATTTCTCTTCTTTCTCTGATAAATGATAAAGTGAATGAATGAAAATAACTATGGCAGTTTAAAATATATATATATACACAGTGTTACTGTGGGAAGGAGTTGTGGCAGTGGAGGTGTCACACTCGTGAAAATTTTTGTTGTGGGTGTTTTTGGATCATGGCCGGCTGTACCTCTCGCTCTGCTTCTGCTTCACGTTGTTCAACAGGTGCTGCTGCTGTTGCTGCACCAAATAAATCTGCATCTCTAAATGAACTCGTGGCTCCTGCGCTGTGCAGCTGTACTCATCTCACCTCTCCAGACGTGTGGCTGCTGCAGCACAGCTGTTTTTCCCGCTCTAAATGTCAGGGTTTTAATTGGCTGGTTTGTGATTGGATAGTTTTATTGGTTAGCTATGTGATCTAGTGCCAGTTTATTTTTCTGCCCATTGATCACTGCAGTTGTTTTCGAGCATTGATTTTTTTTTCTTTCGTTTTTTCATTTTTTTTTTTTAAACTCAGTAACGGATGTGATTTAACATGTAGTGAAGTACAATACTTAAAACAAAACCTCCTCCAGGAAAAGTAAAATTACAGATTATAAAATATACTAAAAAAAAGTACAAACACAAAAAACTACTCTATTACAGTAATGTGAGTAAATGCAATGTAAGTAATGTAAGTTTATAGGGAGTGAAAATGCCACATGAAAAAGGTCTAATTTAGCTTTTTGCCTCACCTGCTACTGTGGCAGATCAGTGAACATTCATTTTTTTTTAATCTGCTTCTTCTGAATTCCACATAGAAGGCTTTAAAATTATAAACACTCAGTCACTGCTACTAAGCAAGTAGAAATATAGAATATATCACATTATCATGTCTCTGTAATCCACTTGTCCTGTCATGGTGGCATTTGACTTGATTTTTATTACCTGCACAGATAACATTTGGTCTGTATATGGCAGGTGGTTGTTGCCTTTTTTTCCCCCTCACATTTGTGTAAAATATATTTTCTAACAAATGTAAGAGTTATGAACTTAACATTCAACCTTTGATAAAGGTTTTAATTAAGGGGTTGCTGAGAAACGTTAATCTAAAATACTGTGCACTAATCTAAGCCCTACATACATACCGGTCCACAGCAATAGCCAGGAAACTGAAAATGGAGCCCATAAACGACATACACAGCAGGGAGTCCATCACGTCGTCTACTTTCCTCTCAAAGGAACCTTTCTTCTGCAGCTGTCCTACGTTGACAAGCACAATCATGAGGTTCTCACAGGTTTTGGAGACGCTGGCAACAGTGTTGAAAGCTGCCAGGCTGCAGATGAAACAGTACATGGGCGAATGGAGGTTTCTGTTCCATATGACGGCCACCACAACCAGCAGGTTCTCGGCCAGGCTCACGACACCGATGGTGAAGAAGAGAGGGAAGGGAACCTGCACTTCCGGGCAGTCTGACTTGCTGATTGTGGAATTGTTCATAGTTTTCCAGGGGATGTTCTGTCAAGATTAAAACGATGATTAACTTAAAGACACAAGTTGTAGGATTTTCAATACTGGTTATATTTCTGAATCAGTACCCTATTCAAGAGGGGTAAAACAAGAATGGCCCTTGTCACCGTATTTATTTGTATTTTCAATGGAAATCTTAGCCATTAAAGTGAGATCTTATGTGGGCAACGAGGGGCTTGAAGTTAAGAATATGCAGGCAAAAAATTTCTATGTATGTCGATGATACTGATTTCCTACTAAACAGCAAATCCTCCTGTCTGCAAGCTCTTCTTAAACTTTTGGCAACCTTTTCACACAGGCACGAGCGCTGCGCATTACAGCCGTTCCGTAAAAGCTCAGCATATCGCTCTCAACTTTATTTCAATGTTACCTCATTCAGTGATATGAAAACACTGAACATTATCATAGCGAAAGTTAAAAAAACAGACATGGCATCACTTTTAGGGCCAACTCCCTCAGTCCTTGCCATGGTTGACAAGCCGCATCGATGTCTGCTGTGATTTTACTCCTTGCAGTTTTCAACGGCATCTTGTTTGTAGCCTTCTCCAATTCTGTCAATCTTTCTCTGCTTTGTTTAGCAGGAGAAGCTCCTGTGGGTACAGCTGGTAATGTGGCTAATGTTCTAATATTATTCTCCTTATGACTGGCTCACTCAGCCGTAGCACTCTTTCTCACAGTTTCATACTCTGGTCACACGTAATGCACATGCAGAGTGTGTCTGGTGAATTCTTTGGGCTGTCTAAATTGACTGGATGGACATATTACAGCCTTGCTGCAGCCGCAGAGCATTTTGATTGCCATCAGGATGTTAAGAGGTTTTCAACAAATATGACAATAAATGACTCTAACCAGAATTGCCATCACATCATTTTAGTTTTTCTATCTTGCTTTGATCTTCTACTTTGTGCACAGTGCAGCTTAGAGTAATATTCCCAGAAATTCAATCTGACCTAAAATGGCGGTTGTGTTCTCAGCCGATACAGTGCGATGCACCACTTCCTCTGTTAAGTAATCCCCCAGCTAAGGTCAAATACCAGTAAACACCCACAGGAATGCAGGCAGCAGGCTGGTCCCTGTAGATGGTTTGTCACTTGTCACAAAATGTACTTTTCACATAGGATTTATTTTTAGATGTTACTGGTTTTGGCACAGCTGAGTCGTGATATACAGTCTCTCCTCTGTCCTCTGCTGTTGAGACAAGAAATGTGCTGCAAGTAATTGAAAGTGTTTTTGTTAGACAAGGAGTGTTTGTACTAAGACACTCAATTATCCCCCCCCCAAAAAAAGCATAGAAAACTGTGGAATGACAAGATATTAAAACACATTTCACAAGCTTAAATTCAGCACGAACCTCGTAGCATTTGTTTTCTTTGATGAGTAGTGTGACCTTTCATCCAAGGTCTCACAGCTCATCTTCCAGAATATTCCCATTCCATTCTTCTCCTATCCTACAGTTATGAAACATTTAAATAAGAAAATTTTCTTGTCAGCATAATCGCAATTAACAAAAGAAATATTGTGCTATCTGCTTTGAGTCTGAAATCTTGCAGGGCTGCAGACTGAAGATGATTACAATAATTATACCAAGCTTTATCCAAAACCATCTGATCTCTCTTTTCCCTGTCAACCCCAGAAGTCTCAGTGTTTTCAGAGGTATCAAAGGTATCAAAGGTTCTGAATTAAACCAAAAAAAAAAAAAAAATTCTAACTTTGCAAACTTCATAATTTTTACTTTTAGAAGTATCATACAAAAGCAGAAATGCAGAAATGAAAACTGGTAATCTGATTTAGCTGCGGCTATAGATAAAAGTGCAGTCATGAGAAAGAATTCCTGCAGTGGTTTGTTTTTCTGTCAGAATTTTCCGACTCAAATAATGAAAGAGGAGCCACTTCTGATTAACTTATGCCTGTGTTAGCAATATTATTTGTTAGCAGTGTGGGAGTAGCACACCTTAAACATGTCATACAGATAGAAAAAGTGATGAGGATTCAGTAGCAGAGTGCCAATCCACAGAGCAACAAGTTATAAAATGTTGCTTTTCCGGAAGGTTTACGTGTGTTGATTCTGGGAAATAGAGCTTTTTCTTTTTTCATGGAAGACATTTAGCATGTCCCAGCCAATTCTCCCTCCACAGAGCTGTGCTGCTTCATAAATTATCATTCTGCTAGGGTGAAAAAAACATTCCAGCTTGTTTGTGTTTCCATTAACCAATCAGAATCGTCTTCAGCAGCACTAGGGACAGGATGCAGCCACACTGTTCTTGCAAAATGATCACACTGTTAATTATGCTAAAGGAGAGTTAAGAGCAGCGGTGGGGAGTAGCTACATATAACGAAATTACACAATTTGATTACAAAATAAATTTAACCGCAATCAGTTAGTGTTACCAGGAAAAATATGCAATTAAATTACAGTTACTTTTTAAAATGATTATGAAAGCTTAGGGTATTATTGAATATCAATTTTGTTGCTTTGGATATTTTTGATGTGTACAATGCCTTCTTTTTCCATTTCCAGTCAAGGCTGTTTCATAAACTTTGATGCTATTCTGATGCTTTTGATTGTTTCTCTTGTTTGAATGTTTGAGTTCGCAGCGTCCCACATTTGCCAGTTAAATAAATCCATATTGCTGCTCAAAGCTGCCAGGCCATTATGTCTATGGATAAAAACACGTTTTAGGGCCAAAAATAAAAAAAAAACCCAGTTTATTCAGAAATAAAAAAGAGCTCAAACTTGACAGTGCAATGCAAAATATGTTTAGCAACTGATAAAATGCTATGACATCAAAAATTTCCATGTCAAACATGACGTAGCCTGTACAGTAACTGCAAGAAGCCATTTTAAATAAAGTTAAGTAAGGCCTTGCCTGCCTCCAGCCTTCAAGAGCAAACTGTTGAGTACCATAGCAAAGTTAACACACTGTCTGGTTTAAACATTTGGAAATTATAAACAGTTGAAAACATTCATTAGAAATTTAGAAAAGTAATCAAAAGTAATTAGTTAAATTACATTGATAAAGTAACTGAAATACTTACATTGCTTATTTCATTTTCAATAGGGAAATTTGTAATCTGTAACCTATTACATTTCCAAAATAACATTCCCAGATAACATTCACTAAAGTTTTTATTATCCATCTTGTGTGAGGAACTATGTCCGTATCAAGGTTTATGGATAAAAATTCTATATTTGTCAAAGTGTTTCAGTTTAGTGATTGAAAGAATGACAAAACACTGCCAGTGCCTCAGCTCTGCCAACAGCTCTGGTGGAATTTAAATTGTTTTGCGGTTCAAGGTGCAAATATGAGTCTTCCTCAGCTTTTCACTGCACTTTGAAATAATTGAAAATACCTCAATAACAATGGCCTGACAGACAAAGTTGTAGAAAGGTCAGTTTCATCTATGTTGTTTACAGGAGTTATTGACAACATGATGACAGAGAGTGAAATTATCTCTACTGGTGGTGCAAACAATTCAGGAAGTGATTTCATTGTGCTTGGTGTGTGTGTGTGTGTGTGTGTGTGTGTGTGTGTGTGTGTGTAGGTGTGTTTTATTACAGTGAGAACAGATTAATTACTTCCTCTGTTTTATATTTTGCTTTTAACTGGTTTTATTTTTACTTTTTCAAGGTGCTGTTGCTCCCATATGTGGTTCCAATTAAAAGATAAATCACCCATTTTTTATTCTTAATTGTTATCATCGTATCACCATCATCAAGACAAAAATGCTTTGATAAATACAGGTTGAAATCTCACGAGTGTATTATAACACATATTAGGAAAACAAAAAGACGAGAATAAAATAAATATGTGACGGGAATCATCTAAACCAAATCTATGTCCGGGTAGTCCAGGTCAAACTGGCACATAATCAATATTCAAATGTCATTTACCTTAAGTTCAAATAAAGCTTTGGGGTAACACTTGCGGCAATCAGGCAGGTAATTGATTAAATGAATAAATGAAACTGTTTGACCATAAATTGTCATTTCTTCATGTGCACACATTTCTCCACATAGACACGCTAGTACAGTTTCATCTGCCTACCCATTAAACTAAACCCCTTATTATTTATTCATGCACATCTACCTCTAACCTGAGGGCATTAATACTGAATGTTTTTACCACATTTGCATTCTTTGTACTCTCTGTCTTTGCATGTCAGTTTTTTGTTTGTTTGTTTTTTTGCTTCAGGGCTCATTATAGTTTCATTTATCTTTTCTCACTGACTCATTATCTGTAACACCAAACTCTTCTACATAAAGGAACAGTACATGGATTCTGTTTTCTCAATAGCGTTTCCTTAAAATGGGAGCAGAAAAACTTCAATTTCCCTGCAAACATACTCTCTTTGTACTGAACAAATGACCAAATGAAGTATTAGAGCTTCCTTTAACTGAACTGTCAAGTGAGGATAATACTTTCAAAGAGAAAACACACTCAAAGATGCAGGAAAGAGTTCATCAAGACATTTCAGGTGCATAGACTTAAACCATTAATGTCCTGCTGCAGCCTTCACTCTGCTGGTTTTAAGATTCCCCCAGATGTTGAACCTGGTTGCAGGAATTTGCTCCCATTCAGCCACATGTGCATCAAGGTCTGGCTTACAGTCAGTGTTCTATTTGCTTCTACGAATAAATACTCTGTCCACACCAAACTGGAAAAGAATATTTCTCTGTGGACTTGGCTCAGTGTTTACAGAGACAATGTCATGTTGACAAAGAAAACTGTTGCCAGAAATTTGCAAGTCAACTATTGACGAAACTTCAGCGGTATGCCACAGAAATGGGATTTTTCTCCATTCATGTTCATTAGCACTGCCATGCCAAAACAACTGCTTTATATTGTGGGTGATTCACACAAATGTGTCAAAGCTGGTTTGACATTTCACACAGGAAGGGCAAAACAGCTGTCATCATAGAAACATCCTCCCCAGAATGCCAGCAGGACTCTAAAACAATATGTTGGTTTGACAAATCCCTCTGGCAGCGTTAGTGATTATAAAAGTAGCAAAGGAGGACATTAATGTGTGGTGGGCTGATTTTTTTTTTGGCACTTAATAATCAAAAACAACATTTCAGATCTACATTGATATTTAATTTTGCCATTCACGTATACAGGGATTTCAGTTTTCGTATATTCACAATACAGTTGGTGATATTTCTTTTTGTCGATATGTAAAATTGTATGTCGACGAGTCATTATGCCAGCTGTAAATATCTGTGATAACGTTTTAATTGACATTTCTAAACTCCAGTCCAGAATTCCATAATGAAATTTTAAATATTTAAATATTCATTGTGACTCCATAGTGGACATAATGACTAATAGAAATAGAATTTCACATATCTGCGTTTCAAATTATGACTACAAACGAAGTAGTTTGCAGATATTCACATAAGCATTTCGGATAACTGCTGACAGATTTTTAAAAATATAACTAAAAATGCAAAAATCATTTACTTCAGTTATGACTATTAACAAATAGATTGTAGACATCTCAAATGAAGACCTTTTCATTGAAAAATTCCATTGCAGGTTACACAATATTTATTCTAGATATTTAAAAAAAAGCAATTCTGAATATCTGAAATTAAACGCCCAATATACTTGAACAACAAAAGTGACATTGTTTTTCCAAGAAGAATTTAATTCTGAACACCTAAAGTGACTGTAAACGTCATTGTGGAACATTAAAATGTTCTTCATAACCAGGAAGATTTGACTCAGAGATATAGCAATTTATACTTTTTAAGGATTTTCAGATATCGTAAATTGAATTCAAATCAAAGTTGTAGTTATCTTGACATACAAGTTTATTTAATTATTACTCTCACTAGTGAGAATGCAGGTTTGACAAGGAGAAATGCTACTATGGATATCTAAATCTCTAACTTCAAGAAAGGAGAGCGGTCAAATTGAATGTTAAAATATATAGTTGTACACAAATGTCCACGGACAGAGGAGATCATAGGCAAAAAGACGGGTTAGCAAACCATCAGTCATTAAAACAGAAGACGGCCATTTCTAACCCTGAGTTGACAGTGTTTATCTGTAACCATGGTAATGAAAGTCTGCTAACCTTGTCTGAGTAGGTGACAAATTTTAACCCGAACCATGATCTCTGAAAAAGATAAGCAGGTTTTTTTGTGACTAAACCAAGCCAAACCATAACAACTGTGTTGGTACATCATTAAAAAGTTTTTTTTTCCTTTTTTTTTGGTTTTTGTTAAACAGTGAGTTGCAACAGTTTTGGAGCACACAAACAAATGATGTAGCTGCTGACAGGGATGTCTGAGCAGAAAACATTTCTTTGTGTCATTTTGGAGAGCATGGGTCTGTTTTGGAAAGATTCAAAAATTGTGAATGGTTGTTGGAGTGGTCTCCTCAATGGTGGAGCAGGATGTGCTAATGGCTCTGCCTTACTGCCACACCTGGGGCCTGTTTCACAAAGGAGGTTCAACAAACACTGAGTGTAACCCTGACGTGAGGAATAAGATGAGAGAGAACTTAATTAAACCTAAAGGAAATTCTTGTGCCAGATTGCTCCAATTACAGTTAATGGTAACAACAATAATAATCATGCATGATGCAACAAGTGCTGGAAATTTATGCTGCATTCACGTGGAATCAGGCAGACGTCAGGAGACACTTTGATAACACGGGAAAAAACAAACAGTCCGCCAGAATGGAAGGACAGCAAAACAAAACACTCCCGACAATGTGTTGCTGCGGTGATGTCGCAGGCCTATTGTTTACCAAAAATTGAAAAAAACATATTAAATGAAATAATTTTTTGACTACTATTTTATGTAACTTTTCTAGTTGTGCATGTAGCTGTAAAACGCAGCTTTTTCTTAATTTTCTATTGCAAACTTAACATAAAGGTTAAATTGAAGGAAAATCACCTTTGTGCTGATTGCCCTCCATGTGACAGCTTTTCGTTTGACATCTCAGGACATTTTTTTTGGCAGATACAACTCAAGGCATTATTGCACCAAAACAATCAGCTTCTCATTGTCAAGATCAATCATGTTTTCTCCTTGCGTGGGGCGTGTGAGGATTAACGTAACATCCTGTTGTACATTCCACTGCAGAGGACAGCAAAAAGTAAAAAATATTTTAAATTTGGATGGCAATGCCGTCTGCCATTACTGTTGCCAGCATTCTCTGCTCTCATTCCGCTCTCATTCTGTGTAAATGCAGCTTAAACCTCTTTTCTACATCCCAGTGGGTTTCCCGGACTGGACCACACTCACTGGGCCTGAAGAGTGTCGGAAATAACTAACTCACTAAATAATATACTGTTTATACATAAAACAAGGTGACATAAAATATGATAAAAAAAAGTGTCTATTAGTAAATGCAAAGCAAGAATGTTTTAGTCTGAATAGCAGGAAGTCAAGAAGTGAGAGCAGAAATGGTGATGGATGGAGCTTTAGTTATATCTAGACAGAGTCTCAGCCATTTCCACCTCTGCTTGCAGTCTTACAATTACACATTAACCTCAGATCTTTGCTGTGAGTTTACCGTGTACTTTGGATAAAAGGTTTCTAAGACCATGGTTGATTTGTTCTTTCTTTTCAGGTTAGACACTGTCAGATATTAATCTAAACATTCATTATGCAGCTATATTAGGCTTTAGAAACTCCTATAGGCCTATCTATGTGAGCATGCACTTAAAGTAATTAACTTGTACAGGCCTAGTCTGTATTCATAGAAAATAAAGACAAACTCTCAGTTTGAGTGTCTCTGTTGAGACCTTGATAGGACGTTGTAAATGTAAGACCTTACATTAAATGAAGAATCATGTAAAAGCCTTACTTGTTCTTCGCTCCTCAGCCGGCAGCTTAAATGACCTTCTTATTCAGAAGCCTTTCACAGGTGATTTGTCTTGTTGTCATCATATTTGTACAGCATTTCACAAAAAGGCACTGATATAAGAACTTAAGTGAACCTATCTTCAAGTGGGTTTTTATGCAGTCGATTGGGTTTAGCAAGCACTGTTGTTATAGCCTCGAAAGGCTGCCTCACCAAGGCTGAGGCTTGTTATTCATTGATTTTTTTTTTTTTTGGTTTGTTTTCTTTTTGGTCAGCAGGTCTATTTACGACATCAGCACAAGGACAGTCAGTGTACTGAGTGACCACCTTCCTCTTCCTCTTCTTTTTTGCCTGTCAGCCAATAATATTTACATGTACATTTTAATAATTAAATTAAATGGCAAGCAGTGATATTGCAAGGTTACCAGATTAAACGTGAAAAGTAAGATCTAACATCTCAGTGCCCATTTATCATTTTCACTGGTGCTTTAACAATACAAAACACGTTTTCTAAACCTCTCCCCCAAACATCTATTGTCCAGTATCTTAGCAACCAAAATTCCACTCGGTGGGTCTGTCAAGCTTTGCCCACATGCCTTAATGGTATGCCTGGAATTGTAGTAAGAGCAATTAACTTTTTATTTAACAAGTTTGTGGGGTGCTCTAATTTTTTCTAATGTGGTGTTAATATGTCTTGCTAATTAGCTTGCTACTCACTTTGATTTGTTAGGTAAGAGGCATTACATTTCAGATAAGCCCTGTTTATAACTAGCACATCTATTGTGTATCCCCCACCAGCATAGATATACATGTAAACAACATATCTGGCCTCTGAGCTACATCCCTGCATGGCCATCATGGTCCAGGATTCCACCCCGTTCAGTAGCCAGATTTTGTGATGCTTTTAGATGTTTTACTAAAAGAAATTCCAAAACCTGTGATAGGGAATAATATATATACATTTTTTATAAATCTGAGGATATTTTAAAATATTTTATATGTATGTGTCACATCATTATATGTCACAATACATAACCCTTTTATTTATCGCCCTATTGTTGTAATTAAAGGTTAGCTTGTGAAGTTGCACTGCATTACACATGGAGGCTTTGACTGTGTCCCTGTTGCTGTGGTTAATCATTTTAGTATAGTTCCAGTTTCAGTTGAACTACCTAGTAAAGGTACTTTATTTTATTTTATTTTTTAATCTACCTCTTTTTTGGGGGGGGATTGAATGAATACTTCACATAGGATAAAGTATCAACCCAGACCATGGTATAACATATATGTGACTGTCCTGACACAAAGTCAAAGCTAACTTCTGTCAGAAAAAGAAAAAAAGACTAGAATAGAATAGGATAGAATAGAATATGTGTCAGTAAAATGCTTAATGTGATATTTGTCACTACGTTACGTCGCTGATATGTGATGCATTAAAAGTTCTAAAATATATCATGTTAAATTTCTCTCATAGCACTAATGTGACATACAGTAAGTTTTGTGCTTGAATTGCTGCTAAAAACACCTGCTGAGCAACGTGACGGGAGATGTGAAATGTATAATTTGTAGAAGGTACTATTTCTCACAGTGGCGCACCAGCACATTGTGCTGGTTGTAGCTTATTCCTCCAGTTTCAAAAGGCCTTTTTTAATTGCTTTAGGTTTGTACTTTTAATCCCCCTTTTGCACCTTTTGTCCCTCTATGTAGTTCTTAAGCAATTTAAATTCTGCCTTGTAACTAGGTTACAGTATTTCTACTCCCTACCTTTTAGTGCTGACAGCAGGTTGCTACGAGCCCTCTCCGCTTCTGCTTCAGTGTTTTCACTTATCTCCCCAATGGACTGTACTGGATGTTGTTGGCTCTTTGAACAGTCTCCACCTTCCTCGAATCTGTAGGAGAGGCGGTGGATAAGCTCTTTCTTCTCATTTCCTTTGTTAATTTTTCTTCATTTGAAGTCATGCTTTCTTATCTCAGGCCCTGCAATTTCAGGTACAACAATTTTATCAAAGAACTTTCCAAACTTCTGTCCATAGTTTTATCCAAGTATGACTGCTTGTTATATTTTTGGGGTGCTTTTAATTAACATGTATGTTGCTTTTTGTATCCCACTTTTAGTGAGACTTAATAAAACAATATATAAAACCTATGTAATATGTATATTTTTACCATAATTTACCAGTTTGCCAAGTTTCATGAGTTTTTGAGCATGTTAAAGTCGCCAAAAAGCCAAATCATTTGTGTAGAATAATAATTCCTTCAGTCACAACAGGTCACTCACGAGCACTGGCGCTCGGGCCCTAATGAGTGAGTTTCAGTGAGCATCAAGCACAGCAACAGTAGGAGGCACAGATTTGATGAGCAATCCATTTGAGGCCACAGTTAATGAGAATCTGCAAGATGATAAAGCAGAAAGACTCCAGAGAAGGAATCGAGTTAGTATCAGGTATTAATGAACATAAATGCAAAACTTATGGGGAGAGACATGAAGACGGAAAGGAGGCTCAGTGTGTCATGAAGTCCCCCAACAGCCTAAGCCCATAGCAGCATAACTGGAGGCTGGTAAAGGCAAGCCTGAGCCAGCCCTAACACCTGGCTACAAACCTGGACTGAAGAAGAGTCCTTTGTTACCCTTGTGTGTGTCAGTGTTGTCAATCAATCAATCCATCAAATTTATTTTTGCATAGCCCAAAATCACAAATTACAATTTGTCTCAGGGGGCTTCACAAACTGCACAGACGTGACATCCTCTGTCCTTAGACCCTCTCACCAGGTGAAGAAAGACTTAAAAAACCCATAAATCGATGGAAAGAATCAGGGAAAATAAGAAACCTGTGAGAGAACCTCAGAGGAAGGATCCCTCTCGCTTGGACGGACAGACGTGCAACAGATGTCACATGTACGGAACACAACGACAAAACAATCACAATGTTGCTGCTACATCTTGAGAGTCTATAGATCAAGAGTAAAGGCAATTCTCAAGTAACTTCAGCCCTCATAATTCATCGAGGCACACTGGGCAGCCTGCTTCTTATTGGTTTACCTCCCATGTCCCCTGTCCTGTTGTGGACACCGTAAGAGCTTTCACATGTATTCATTAAGGGATGAGGACACCACTTTCCTTTTCCTCCAGCATCTTTTACGTTCGTCAAACTCATTAAAGCTGAACCTTCATTATGTTTTAGCTCAGATCAAATCAGTAACCAGAGTCTACGTTATGTTCTTGCTGTCCGCTTCCCCTAGGCTCGGGTTATCAGATTACACAAAAGCACAGTGATGAATACATGCACGAGTCTCAAAGTGCTCCCCTCAGGTTCTGGATTCAGTTTCGGGGATGTGAGACCTTTTGAGGAAAATTTTCCGCTCATACATAATGTAGGCTCATTTTTCTTTGTCTCCAGTTTAATTTCATCACATGTGTCTGATGAGACTTGTCATGAGCTAATGTCTTTAGAAACAGCATCCTAAGCTTTGTGTGCGCAGTGGCTGTGTGATTTCTAAGGGTGTTCCATGTTTGTGTGAGCCAAACAAACCTGGAGGCGCCTCTTGTGCATGGATTAAAGGAAATGGTCCCTGGGAGGCTCTGTTTGTCCTTATGTCCTCCAAAGGTGAAGCTACAGTACCTCTTTTTTTATTCTTGTAACACAATTATATTGACACATTCAAATGCCAAATTTTGAATGTGTTGCCTCCCTTTCGAACCAGCTTCCAGTTTTCTTTCGAACTGCTTTTGACCTGTCTTCTACCTTGCATTACCACTTGCTTTTAGCAAATGTTTGCAGCAGACTTTTCTGTTGATCTCCAGTTAGCTTGCGTACTGTGAAAATGTGAGTGTCATGTTGGTCAAACTCAGCCTGCTGCAATCTGTGCCAAAAAAACCCTCTCCCTGTTATTTAATTGGTTTCCAGTGTTAATAAAAGTCCCAAATTAACTTACAAAAACAGTCTTTTATTGTTCATACCCTTTATATGGGTCGTTATCACGGTTTATTGAATAGCCTGAAAGAAAAACTCAATTTGGACTGGCTGGAGGATCTTGTTATTTTAGTTAAACTAAAAATCTTTGTCATACTGTAAGGTTGTTTTTGCTAGTCTTGCAACAAATGATTTCTTGTTTAATTTAGACTTAAGTCATTTCACTAACTTCAGAGTATCAGAGAAGGAAGAAATTGACCTATGTTAACTCCTAGCTGAAATTAATGTTTTATTTCTGCATCAATTGCCACATCTGCAATCAATTTTGCCTTGTAAATCAGATGTCTTGCCTTCAGCACACTTTGTTATTTGTTAGTGAATCTACACAGACTGTGTGAAGGCACTTAACTTACAAAAAAGACATGACCCAAAGCATATTTTTACGCCTCGAGTCTTTTCTCTTTTACGCGCCCAATTACAGTGATTGTATGTTGTGCTCTGAGTGCTGCCAAAATGCATGTGATCTACACTTGTTGCCATGCCTGATGTATGTAAACACAGATGTAGGACTGAGGCTGTTGCTTCTTTTCTGCTAACATGCTGCTTTCCTTTTGTAACAGCACCTTAGCTTGTTGCAGCTAGCTGCTTATGTCTGTTTGCAGGCTAGTGAGCTAATCAGCTAGCATGATAAACAACTGCATTTTCATTCATAGCTCGATACACTTCTCTCCGGCCAGCTTTACATTAACAATCTATCGGCTACGAAGGAGCTGCTGTGAGTGGCTGCTACTGTATGTTGCATCACTGCAGTTGTCCTAATTTGTTTTTTTTAATACTTGTTCTATAGTGTTTCAGACTTGAGATCTGCTCTACTCTCATAGTAGCTCACTCATGTTAGCAGTTAAATGTTTTTGTCACACAAGCCCGAGGCATGCTGAGAAACTCGAGCCTGTTAGTAATGACGTGAATAGCTCACTTGGAGGTCAAGTCTAGGGCCCACAGCAAGCACATGGAGGATATTCCTTGGCTTCCTTGTGGCTGATTTAAAACTGAATTTGACCAGGCTCCAGGGTTATTTCTGTCGTGTCAATACCACTGGGGAACTGCTCACAGGACCCTGTTTATGTAGTCAGACTCTAATACATGCAACAAAAGACGTAATCAGACTGTAAGAAAGAACTTTAAGACAGTTTTTTAGAGGACATCTAACTATCTGCCAGCTCTTCCTTTTTGTTTTTTTAAAAATCTGTATTAAAGGTAGGGACGCAGGCGAGTATTTGGTTCAACATTTTAATGCCGACTACTCTGCTAGTCAGCACCAGTAATACGGTTAGTAATTATTCAGTTAACAATGTAGAACGCTGATTCTGCTGAAGAACTGCTGAGTCACAATGTTATGCAGCCAGCCTCCACTGCAGGCGATTGTTCTTCCACCTCCTGTATTATGAAGGTAAATTTGGTCAATAACAGGTGAGCACCTGTTTCAGTGGAATTTGTAGTTTTAGAAAATAGTCACAAGTGTGTATCAGTAAATTTGAAGTCACAGAGAAAAATGCTTTAAGAGTTGCAAACTTCTAGATTTTTTCCCATCTCCCTAAAACACAAAACTACAGTTAAACTGTAGGCGTTGCCATGCCGACTGGTCAGACAGAATGATGCAAGTCATCACAGAAGTGACTGCTGTGATCTGCTGCCTCCGCAAGTTAATACACTATATTGAGCCTTAATACACAGTACCAACTGAATCCCACAACAATAACTCAAATGTTATTTTGTTAACTTTTGTGAGTTGTCGTGTTTTCTTCATGTAACGTGCACTGACTGTTCATAATAAATGGGTAAAAGTGGCACACATTTCAGTGGAAATGGACTTTTTTAAAAGCTGTTTGTTAACTTTCTTTCAGCCAGTTGTGTTTTGTAATGTGCACAATCTTTATAATAAACAGCACAAAGTGTTGCACATGACAACGGCATTTATTATTGTTATTAACACAATTATTATCTTTGATTATATACAATTATTATTGTTTATGAAATCTGCTCATATAGGAACCATTTCCCTATCCCCAGATAAAATCAGAAAAAACACACTAACACCCATTTAGACTCAGGGCAGTTTTTGTCTGGATAATCGCCTTCCTCTCCCTCTATGCCAGTTTAATGAAATCACTGCACACAACCACAACCATGAAACTAAAATCTGTGAAAAGCAGCCACCAGTTAGGAAGCGAGTGTAACACAGAAATCAACAGAAACCCTGCAGAGAAAGCCTCAGCTGTTGTGTGAAGCTGTCAGCCTGGCAGTGCACTTAATGCACTCAACAAGGACAGTCAAGTGACCTGTGAAAGTTAGCATCCATGTAGTGGAAAGAATTGGTGGAATTAGCTGTATTTTCTCACCAGATTGTATGGCTCAGGTGAGCAAACACTCAGCGGGTTATGCTATTTAGAACCCAGCCTCGAAGCCTTAGCTACATCTAAACATTTACATTAACACCAAGGAGAACGAGGAGCAGCTTTGCAGGTGTAATGCACAGAGCTGGGTTTATTTTTAACCAGTGTACTTTTATCCGGGTATTTGTGCTATTTTTTCCTTTGCGTAGACTAGAAGCTTGCAGAGCGATCCTTTTTCAATGGTAAGACCTGTGTAATAACCTCTTACTTGTGGAACTGCTAACAACACACAAAAAAATCGTGAACCCTGAGAAGACAGTGTTTTTCTCTTTGAGGCGTCTCAAGGAAAATAGGTTTGGTACCATTTGTCAGCCTTTAACAATGCAGTGTATTGATTTCAATGAAAAGTCTTAATCTAAATATAAACACTAACTACACTTGTCAGATAAAGATATTGTAAAATGTATAATATCACATGAATAGGATAATGTATTAAGAAAAAAACAAAGAAAAACTTAAGAAAAGCACCTCAAACAGCACTTTATACTTGTGTGCGCATGTTTACGAGGGCCCGACTGATGTAGGAACTTCTGGTCAATGCTGATACTGAGGCAGCCAGAAAATTCTGATATGCAGTATATCAGCCAGTATTACTGAATGGGGTTATCAAAAACGTGACAAATTTATGAAATGGAAGCAGGATATCTCACATTTTAACAACCTTTATTCCAAATGATCAGTACACTGAACACTTAACACTCAACTTATTAGTTATTAGATTACAGACCTCCCTCTGCTGTACAAACTACATAATTACACCATTTTAAATCACTAATCCAAGCATTTTTTCTGGCCTTAAAAAATGTTTTAATATCAGAGAACACATTTAGTGATATAGATGTATCTGTGATTGGCCAGTATCGACCAATATAATATGGGCAAACTGATATATCAGTCGGACATTCATGTTCACTAGTGTGTTTAATAGCGTTCCTTTTTGAGAGCTATGCAAGTTGTTTTCTCTGTTGCCAGCCTTCATGCTAATCCAAGCTAACTGGCTGTTAGCTTCAGCCAAATTTTGAGCTTTTTATGGTTGCTTTAATCCTCTCATTGAACTCTCTGCAAAAAAGGAGATAATTGCCATTCTCCAAATATCAGACTTTGTATTGAAGAATAATTTTTTTCCTTTTTAGTTTTTAGTTAGCTGGAGGGAAATTAGAGAAAGAGAATAAGATAAAATGAGTTCATGGGGCTCTTTGTGATTACCATTTGCATGATGGAGCAATCGTGAGGCAACTACTAACAGCAGCTGTTAATTAAATTCCGTGTTTAGTCTTGAGGACATAGTTTTGTGATGTAATGCAGTCCAGATATAATAGCGGTGCATCTGTCACCACTGCTAAGCTGTGACTGGTGCCCACTCTTTGATTCTGCGGCTGTGTTTGACTGTTTGTCAGCCTTTACCCCTCCATACAGCTTTATGACTCATGTACCTACTGTAGAGTCCAGGCACTGAATATTTGCCATCATTGTGAATTTGTTAGCTGCTTCGTAATGTTTTCAAAACAAGCATTAATCTGACAAACCTTTTTAAAAGCTGGCATGTACTTGACATTCAGCACAGTATGACTCACCTGTGTAACTGCCTTTATATGGTTGCTTGAAAGTGCTTTTCATTATATTTTTACTCCTCTTATACAGCACATACTGCATGTGGTAATTAACGGTGTGAAAACACACTCTGTAGGACGTTCATAAAACCTTGTAGGCTACTCATAATCTACAAGGGACCTATTTAGAGCATTCTTTTTTTTAATGTTTCTGTCGTTTGACAATTACAAATTGTATTCTCATCATCTGTGCAAAATTTTTCGTTCTTTTTTGTAGTAAAAGTGAGAGAGGTGCAAATGTGGTTGATATGAGATATAATAAATACAAAAATCAGTGTTTACTTATCGTCACTGACTATCTTCCATCATATTTTCAACAACTTTAGGGGAAAATTAGGCCAAATGTTTTAAGCATCTTTTAGCTCATGCTTTGATTTTCTGGCAAAATTCTGCTTTCATGGACTTTGTTTCTAGACACAGCAGGCAGCTCCTAATAAACTCATCATATGCTACCTGCCAAGCATTTACAGCAAACAAAGTGGGCAAGAAGCTTGTGAACATAGTTGTGCCTATAGCAGCTGGAGAGCCAGATGTTTTCTGTCAGAGACCAAAACAGTACAAAAAGCTGAGTGAATAATTAATTCATAGACAAAAATAGGACTCCAAATGTTATTCCTTGTCTGCTGGTTGTGTGGAGGTTGGCAGTAGTTTACTAAAAAACTTACTAACACATAAGCAATTTTGTGTTTTCAACATTTTTAACATTTTCATGTCTAAAAGTGGCCAGAGTACTTTAAAGGTAAAGGCAAAGGAAGCCAAATGCTGGGTAACTGTCAGACACTATTTTCACATGAAAGTCCAAGGCACAAAGGAAGTGCCTTGGACTGCTGTAGTTCTCATAATTCAACCATTTTGATACTAGATGATTTAGCAAAAACCCCAGACTGTGCATTGACCGTAAATTAATATTGCTTCAATGCAGCACCTGCAGGAAACAGTTAAGGTTTGGGAAAGACTGTGCTGTTAAAAATGATGGTCTATGCATGAACGATTGGTTTTCAAAGGGACAAGAACTTCCAGAACCCAACCCCCACTACTGTCTGATGTGCTATAAAAAGGGCACACTATGTTCTGAACTTGCACTGAACGTCGCCATTGGAAGAATATCGTGTGTGACAGAATCTTTCAATATTCATAAGTCCTCTGGATACTGGGCCTGCATGATGGCCTTTAAACATGGCTAACAACAGGGCTCAAATGACCACCATGAATGGTTGTGTATCTAACATCTCACGTCATTAAACAATAGAACAGCATGAGCCCCTTCTTTTTATGTGAGTAGTGACACTTGAATGCAGTTTTTTCCTCATTTCAGCACCATAGTAAGTAGATTCATGTGCTCGCCCTGGTAATGAGGGCATGAACACAATGACATGTAAACTGCAGCATCTGGGTTGTTGTCTGTGCTGTGACCACTGGAACACAGCCCCCCTCTTACCACGTTAATGCAAAGGATATTGCATGCATCAGCCAGGGTGGGTGGATTGAGAGCTGAGGAGGTCTGTTCATGCAACAAAGAGGACTCCTCCCTCACATCTGTGTGGGATTGTTATTGTTTTCCCTGACATCTGGAGGTGCCCTTGGCAACTTGGGGGCTTGCATGAGGTCTTCTCTCATGTCCGGGGCTTGGTAACATCAATGGCTGAGATGTTAGTGACTAATTCGGTCACATGGGAGAGATTATCTAAATGTACAGCTGATCCCATGGAATATGCCCACCAACTATATTTGGTCTTGTTGATTGGGAGAGGAAGCTCAGAGATGGAAAGTGTTTCCCCCCCTTTCTAAAAGCTTCTCTTCCTGTCTTCTCCTCCTGTCTCTTGTAATCACGTGCCCAGTGTCTCTCACAGAGAGCGATGGGTTTTCTTAGAACTTCAACTCTCAGAGACCCTGTTCTCTCCGCTCAGTCATCGGCTGTCATTGTGTTAGCAAAATGACAGAGAACAGTGAAGACCACGCTGGCTGGAAACTGACCCCATTCCTTCCACCTTCTTGTCAAGATTTCCTTTTGAGAATCATTAACCTTTTAGGGATTATGTACAGGTAGAGCTTTTTTCAGACAATAATACATACAAGAAAATAAAAGAAGAAGTGAGGAAGCCAGGCATCACAAGAGCTGTAATATTTTAGAACTTTGCTTTTAAAGTTACATCAATGCAGAGAATCGGTAACATTTTATAACCTCTCTTTGATTCTGCAAACATATGTATGAGTCCACAATTCAGCTGGAAGCTGTCTCGCTCATTAGTCTGGTGTGATGTGCAGCCCTAACACCTGCAATCCTTCAGCTGTTTTCCAGGAAATGCTGTAAATGCAAGCGTAGCTGATAAAGTCAAGGACACACGTTGCCTGTGCTGCATGTAGAGCAAAGCTGGACCCATCAGTATCAGGTAAACACGTCATGATACTGAGTGTGGTGACACAGACTGGATATGTGTTAGTTTGGGCACATGTGATCCTGTGCTTATCATACCCTGGATTTTTCAGAGGTTTCTGGTTCCACCATTAGACTGATGACGAATTACAAATCCTGTCAGAAATCCACATGATGGGATACAGCACACATATGCAGAGTGTTCAGAGATCTCAGTGGGAGCATTACGCTGCCAGGGGGGTGGTGTGTGTTCTTACATCAGCACATTGTATCCACTTGTTCACAGTTTTTTGTGACACTGAAAGCAACTGAAAGATGTGATAAGAGGAGTCTTAAATTTGTTCTAAAGAGAAAAGTTGTGGTCTTTTTTGGCCTCGATTAGAGGGGGAACTCCATTCTCAACCCTTGATCCAGCTGAACTGTTTCATTCACCAGCTGTCTGCCTGAGGTGCTGGACAGTTTCCCAGCAAATGAACATGGCAGTGTAAAGGCTGTAGCAAGAATTCTTCTAGAGATTAGAGTTGCTCCGATAAAATTTTTTCCTTCCTAACTCCAAAACTCAAAGTATGGTAGTGTCTGATACTGAGTTCTGATCTGATACCTGCACATTGAAATAACAATTCCTTTAAAACGTAAGTTGTAATCATAATTTTAACTATAAAACAGAAGTGCAACAGCACTTGAACATTAAAACTTATGGAGATCTAATTTCTTACACTACACTTAACTAAGCTAACTGGGAAGTAGCTGGGTACTGTTTATTGATTATATGGTACGGAATCAGTGCAGAGTGGTACTCACCAATACTAATACCAACATTTTCGGCGGTATCAGAGGCATTTCCAGATACTAGGATCGATATCAAAACAACTCTACTAAGCAAGATACTTATAAGATACTACCCCGCTGGCCAGCTCTGTGTTTGACCTTCAAAGACTGATAACAGAGTTGGACAAACAGTGTTCGCCTTATCTATCTCCATATATGCTGCTTGATGCATCAGAGAGCTTATAGTAGCGGATAAAAGGAACATTTTTCTTGGTACTTACCTAAAAAAACCCAATTATTTTAAAGGGTCTACTTATTTCTATTTGACTTGCAGGAAAGCCATGCTACTATTACATATGATTACCATGCATATGAAACATCTGGTATTAATCTGTCTTGTCAAACTACAGTTAAAAGTCTTGGTGGCAATGGTGGAAAGTAAAACTGACAATATGAGCGATGAAGAGTGAAACACAGGGCAGGAACAGCACAAAGGTCACGTGTTTATTGTTCAGGCCCTTCATCTCTTCTCATGGCTTTTCCTCTCCGTAGTTAGGCCTGCTTCCTGCTATAGAATGGGGCTGTCATGATGTTGCAGGCCCTGCCAGCCTAATGGACGTCCGAATGCCATAGAGAAGAACTTAGAGTATGGGGCGCCAAATATCTGGTGAGGGCAGACAGATTTTTACAGCACTGCTCTACAACTCTGTAGGGACAGTGGGAGTGAAGCACAGGCCAAGCTCTGGCACTAGATGAGAACACAACAGCTGTTCTGTATCAGCTGTTATTCCAGGTATTTTTCAGATGAGGTGATGTCAGTGCTTGTGCTAAGTGTACGTGACTAACCACTTCTGTGAAACCCTCCTAGGTACTACAGGTAATAGTTGGACCACCCACAGTTGCCATGGTTTGTGGTTCAAATTGACCCAAACAGAAAAGTAATCAAGTGTTTTGCCTCTGCGGAGGTTTGACTTGAAATTAGCAAAGAATGTTTGAGGAGTTTGTGATTTTCTATTTATTTATTTGCTGTTGTTATTTTTAGAGAGTTTGGATTTGTGAATCATTAATTACAGTTTTATGTTCTTTATCTCTTGCTGCAATGCCTACATGTGTGTAATGGTAGGAAAAATCATTTATGGATGACATTTTGATAACCATTATCTTGTGTTTGTTCCTGGCTGCTTTTCAGTTTAATATGATTTACAACCTGATTTACTCAAATACTCTCTGACCTGACATTGTGTCTTTAAAAAGAGAAGTGACCACTGTAGCCACTGTTCAGGATCATTAGATGAAATGTGATTTGTATTTTTTAATTTTATTTATTTATTGGTGGAAGCAAACTCAGGATGACTGCAAGTTCTGAAAAGAAAAGTCAAAGAAGTCTTTTAAGGACCTAAATCCACAATGTTCAAAGCCATAGAAAACAGTTTGATTTTATTCTTGCCAGTTGTAATGTATTAAAATAAGCCTTTCCAACAGACCCACACACTAAAATTAGAGAAGTTTAAAGTCGACTTCCTGTTAAATGTAGATTTGTTCATAGCCAGAAACACAGCTCTGAATCACAATGCTGACATACTGTAGAGATTCTAGTTGGGAGTTCTGCTGCCCCTAGTGGCCAAAATACTTTAGTGCAGCTTTAAGGTAAGGGAAACTTCATATTAATGTTAAGGTACAGTATGAACTGGGTTGCAACAGAGCTGGTTTGGGACACAGAATTAAGACCATATTCTCTGTGTAACATTCAGAGTCATATGGTTTGAATAATAAACAGCTTTTATGAAACCAAACTTTCTAAGACAACTTGCAAAAAGTTATGTCTCTTTGTCTGGTATTAAAGAAATTCAGCCCCAACAATTTGTACTCGTCGATCCCAGTCATTGCTCTGTGTTAACACTTCAAGAGAGCCCCCCCAAACTTGTTTGTATATGAGTTGTCCAGTGTCACCCTTAGTGACAAAGATACAGCATGTGTTCTGCTGTTTACCACTGACTGTTAAAAATATAATAATTTATTTTCTTCCATATGGCAGACATGAACAAAATGTCCTGCTGGAAATTCCCATAACAAATTGATTCCGGTTGGATGGGAGGGGTCTGGATTTTTTCTCTACCATCTTTAGGTTGAGCTGAAAGCTGCTGTCTGACCACTGAGAAAGAAAGCAAAGAACAAATACAATGAGATGCAAATCCCATCTATCCGTAAGCATTGTTGGAAGAGCTGTTAGGAAAGCTTTCTGTGACGTGTGTTCAGTGTTGCTGTCTGACAGGATATATCCTCTGTATCGTTCTGCTGATGTATGAAACGCAGCCGCTGCCAAGAAACGGCTGGGAAACTTGGCGGAGCGGAGCGCCATGTGCACATCTGTCTGTGTGTACATGTGCACTGCTGTGTGTTTGCATGCATGCATGTGTGACAGAGCAGCTGATCTTTTCCTGGCTGTTTCTAATTCACCCATCACCATAATGTTTTACAACCCTGCTTTCAGTAAGCCCCTCCTCCTCCCATCCTTACTCCAGTGTAATGCAGTTTTAACTCTGCGCAGACTGGAGGGGACACTGGGCTAGTTCCTCCCTGCTGCAGAGCTGCAGGAAGACTCTGACTGGGTCAGATCAAGTGATCTATTGACTGATCATCTCCTGCTTTGCCTTCTTTTCCTCTTCTGTCAGCCTGCTGTAACAAGACTGTAGTTTTTTGTCAATGGAAATGAACCAAGCAGTGAATATTTGAATTATCCAGCTGCGTTTTACTCACACAAATGTATACAAATATAATTTTTTTTAAATGGGATAAAAAGTGTTAGGTGAAGCATTTTCCATCAGTTTGCACCTCTGTCAGCTGTCACAAGGTCCCACAATGAAACTCTAAACATGGGTCAAATTGATCAGCAAAGCATTCAGCTGTCACAAGGTCCCACAATGAAACTCTAAACATGGGTCAAATTGATCAGCAAAGCATTCATCATAGCGCCTAACAGATACTCATTAAATAGACGTAAGCACAGAGATAAAATGTGAGCTTTCTTATATTTAATCAAGCATTTTGTCCTCATCAGCTTTTAAACAAGGCTATCCACCGTTTTTTTAAATATCAGAGTTCTCTTACATGGCTGGATGCAAACTGTAGCCAATTTTGCACTCTGAGCTGAAGGGAAAACCAATTGTCATCCACAACGTCCATACTTTTCTTTCATTAAGCAGTTGGAAAAAAGTTGCAGAAAGTTGAGATCTGAGCTACTCGATGCCTTTTGTCTTTCAATGCCTTGTGCAGTCGTCATGACGACTCTGTGACATTTCTTCTACACTACAATGACAAGTATTCACCTGTTCACGTGACGTGATATATGAGAATAAAATCCAGTGCCTGTATTAAAAATGATTAGCTTTAATACACAACTTCTACTTACATTACATGCCAATTTATAGAAAATAAAAGTGTTTTCCTGAAGTCAGAGGTCCTTAATCTTGTCGTTTCCAGCCTTTTTCACTCTTTTCATTTTGCGGTGTTTGTTTAGCTGCTCTATTCCACCCCATTTAATCAGACTTTAGAAGATACAAATACAATTGATGACCTGGATTCTTTGGAGTTTGAAAGATGTTATTAAATATCACATCTGTATAATAAGTAATCCACTCTGAACGGGCTGTGCCTACATGTGTGCCACCCTGGCTTCTCTCTGTTTCTCCTGCTTAGAGTAAAAACTTTTGTCACAAAGTTTCACACTGAGAGCAAAGCTGCCACAAGACTTTGGCCTTTGGATTAGTATCAGGTATTCTAATGATGCCAGCAACCTATCTCCGGTAACTTTGGATTCGGCTATGGGACAAGTGAGTGGTACCGCGGTATATTTATGGCAAAAACAACAAATAAAAAAGCAGGGATTAGATTTTAAGACAATACAGTGGACCCAGACAAAGAAACAACCATGGGCTTCAAACGCAAACCAAAAGATGTTTATCAGAAGCACACAGAGCCTCCAGAGGCTGACGACAATGACCTGCTTCCCTTTAAACATTAATTTAAACAGTAATCTAATATCAGCTGTAGCAGGCAGGTTTGAACTAAAGATACTCATGCACCTACCCAGAGTTATGCAGAGTGGATTTGTACGAGTGTGTTTCAATTTGAATTTGTCTCATGATTCTTGAATTTGTGCGGCAGGCAGCAGTGTCACCTTCATCAATTAGATGTATGACACACCCGCCGACCAATTTGAAACTGCTGCTGTATCTGGGAATTTATAATATGAAGAAGATACAGCTCACAAAACACACAGCAGCAGTGAGCTGGTGTGTTGGGAAGTGGAGCTCTGTTAGATCAGTGGAATTCTGTGTAGCTGAATTTAAAATGCTTGATTTCTGAACTGTGTAGTTCTTTGGTCATCGAGAGAACGTACAAGCATGGTGTTTGTACAGCACATTTAGCTCAGACTGATGTAGTTTGCTGTCAGTGGTGGCCTGATGCAAAGGGGGTTGACAGTCAGATGTACTGCTCGTTAAACATGTTGGATTACGACAGATCAGATCAAGTTTGATCAGTGTTGTTGCTACTTTGGGACTGTTGCTGATTACAGGAGATATATTAAATTTAAGTAAAGGTCGAGTCAGTAGCACTGTTCATTTCGGCTTGTAAACACAAGTTAGTCTCCTCCTCCCAGCTCAACGCCACCACAGTTGTCATAGCGTGTACTTATACTGCTTGTACCTACACAACAAGCCATTTAGCCATGTAGCAATATTACATTTGAAGAGTAAGATGATAATTTAGCAGGCTAGCACAAACTACTACCACTTGTTGTTCCTGAAAAAAATTATTTGATCATGTTTGACTTCAACAACTAAATCTGGTCAAGAAAGGTCAACACACTCTATCAATATTTCATCAACAAGGACTTGGTTAACCTTGTCTGTATCTGCTATTTTATCCAAAAGTTGTTTTTAGTTTTGTTTTCAGTGGCTTTGCCCTCCCTGTGAAGTAGCAGAAGGCTTTCTTCCTCGTGTGGAGAACAGTCACACACCATTTCATGTCTCTCTTCTAATGGCTGTCTACCTGGCATTCACTGTAATGTTCATTGCTTTGCTTTGAGAATCTTTAATTGCTTCTGTGCGATGGTGATGAAACCAGCACAAAAAATACAACTTGAAGGTCATTTTAATATGCTATATGAGTGTTACTTTGTTGTACAATTTGTTAATTTGGTCTGTACAAACAACCAACAAGGGTAAAGGGTTTTGATCTCAGGCATATGATAATTGTGGTGGTAAAAGATCTGTGGATGCTGTCTAAATAAGTCTGTATGTGTGTTCTGTTCCCATCTTAATTGACTCTGAAGGCAAATACAACAGCAATGTTAAGGTAGATTAAAGCCACTGGGAAAAACACTTATTAGCAGCAGGAGAGATAAGAACTGCCGTAAAACAACCTTCATGGGAGGATTTTAATTCGCTTTGATGACGGAGCTTAATCATTTGTTCTCCATTTCAGATCCACAGCTGGTAAATTATCAACCAGCTCCGACATGGCCAAAAGGAGGATGGAGAGCATCGGGCACAGTAGGATGGTGGCACTCATTCTGCTGTGCAGTCTATCAATGGTAAAATGGCCTGCATGCAAACAAAAAATATATATATTTTAGTTCTTGGTTTTCGTTCAGTATCATGTCTTTCAGTCAACATTCATTACAGAGTGCTGCACGAGTCAGTTTTTTAAAACCCTCACCCGCCCATGCCCGTAGAGCTCCGAACCAGAACCAACTCCTTACGTGTCATTATATCTAAGGCAAAGCTGCGCCCACCCGTTCCCATTAAACACACACACACACACACGGGCTACAGCCACTCACATGGAAGGGGAAGGAGATGAAGACTTCTTCCTCGATACCAGCGTAGTGCTCGCTGTTAATCCTGACGTTCTCCCGTTCATTGCCCAGCTGTCTCTTTTTGGAGGGGGGGGGGCTTTTTGTTCTTTTATTTCTTGGACAGGACAGCTGGAGAGTGGACCGGCGACACGGGAGAGAGAGGGAATGACATGCAGCAAAGGGCCACAGGTGGAATCGAACCCGTGGTCGCTGCAGTGAGGGCACAGCCTCTGTATATGGGGCGCCTGCTCTACCACCTGAGCCGCCGGAAGCCCCTATTGCACACCTTGTTTAATTTGTCTTATTCTGAAAAACAAAAATAATATTTTTGTTCTCACCTGCTGCCCACTTGCGTGTCGGGCCCATATCTGTGAATTTATTATGTATATTTTTATATATTTTTTCACTTTTGTTTTTTATGTATATTGATTTCCTGTGGGTACCCAACCTGGTGCAAGACAGTTCAAACTGGATATCGACCCTTTTCATACAGTACACAGACCTAATTTGAGAAAATGTACTGAAATTGTCACTGAACTGTTCCATGAAGTACCTTTAAAACAAGAACTGAAAAGATTTATTTATGTTTTCTCGCATTCCTCACAGGTTTGTGTGCGGGCGAGCTTGGAGGTCAATGAAACCCAGCAGCATTCAAACAACGTCTACCATGACATGGGACTCACCAGGAACAAGATAGTTACGGCACAGTTTGAATGCTATCAAAAGATAATGAAGGACACGACACACAACAGAGAAGGTGGCTTCAGTTTCATGTCTCTGAAATTTAATGCTCTCTGAGCTGAACAGCAGAAACACTTCTTAAAGCAACAATAAAACAACAAAACACATATCTGACAGTGTATTTCTTATTTATTGTTAAATATTTAAGGTCTGGCTGACATCACATAGCTCCTAACAGCATTTCTGTGCTTTCAGAGCCCATGTGTAACCGCACATGGGATGGCTGGCTGTGTTGGGACGACACTAAGTCAGGTGTCATCTCAGAGCAGCACTGCCCGGACTACTTCCAGGATTTTGATCCCTCAGGTAAGATCAGTGCCTTTTAGTATCTGCAGGCATGTGTGGTTTAACTTTAAAGTGGCTCCTAAGATTTAGCATCACTCTTCATGAAAAAGGTTAAGTGGCTTTCACAGAGACGGGTCAGAAAATAAAGGTCACAATCAAAGCAGCAGAGGTAGAGAAATCCTTAGTTTTACTTTGGGGCAAGTTCCAAAAAAGCTCGATTCTACACTTCCCATAATGCAACTTGATGGATCCTGTCAGTCTGGTAAAGCCAACAATTTTTCAAATCAAAATGTAGACTTCTTGCAGTGGTTTATTTGTTGAACTCCCATGACAATTAAACTGAACTTCATTTGTATAAATGGTGGAGTGCCCCTTTAATCTGCTGTCTGTTTTCGATGGAAGCTTTAATAGGCATGAACTCATCGTGTTTTCATGTGTGCAGTGGTGTACATACATGAATATATTTTTGAATCATTTTGTGTTGCTGGAGGATTCAGAGCCAAACCTTGAGAGCAGCACATCATTCAACAGGATATGAAGACATTTAATCAGATTCAGTCCCTCTAATCGCTGCTGTCAGTGGTTTCATGTATATTTAATAATGTGTTTGTTTGTCTCAAGGACTTTCAGAACATGATGTGAACTTTTTATGGGGCTATCGGGGAAACTTTTGAATCCCTTTATGTGTTTTCAGTAGCACTCTTCCCATTGGTTTCTTAATGGTTTATTGTTTTTCCAACTGCTCTACTGCAAATAGTGAACACAGATATGTCCCCTAAGATTCAACAGGATTGAAATATTTCTATCAATCAAGTGTGTATAATTTTTACCTGCAGAGATGGTCACAAAGATTTGTACCGACACTGGTCATTGGTTCCTGCATCCAGAGAGCAACCGAACGTGGACCAACTACACCCGCTGCAATGAGCACACCAATGAAGGCCGAGTGGTGAGTCACTGTGTTAGATTACATTCAGTCCAAGGCAGGAGGAGTCAGTTATAGAAAGCCATGCATGTTTAGTTTTCAGCAGCCCTCTCAGTATTTTTACACAAAATTAGAGCAGTTGAGGAGCAGTGACATCATCAACACTGTTAAAATGGTGACCAATGAGCTTCTTTTCATCTTGGGGAAACAGTAGTAGAGTGATGGTGCAAAAGCAGGTGAACTGGCTGTTGGCTGAATTTTAATCCACATTCCTGGACTGCACAAACGTCGATGTCCGTCCTCTCAAACAGTGCTGACTTGCATTTTTTAATTACTCAAGAGGGAAATATGAAAAAAATTACTGACGTTGGACTTTCCGCATAATCACTCAAAGAATTTACTGTAACAAGAGCTTTATAATTTATCTCCCTCTACCTTTGTACACAAATCATTTCTTGAATTGATGCAGTCTTTTTGAGCTCTATTTTTAACTTTATTTTATTATTTTTAGTACTTTTATTTTCCACCTTATGTCATGAATTCTCTTCACTGTATTTTCATCCGTTTATTTCATTTTTACTAGTGTCATTTTAATTATTTTACATTCAGGATGACATTCTACCCCTGCTTCATGTACCTTATCTTATTTTTATTGTTATTATCAAGTTTGTAACATTAATAACATTAATTCTCTATTCCTGCTCTCCATTATTGTCTTTTGTCTACAGAAGCAGTTGGTGCATGTATTGTCTTTGTTGTTAAGCACTTTGAGCTGAGGGAGTAAACAATATTTTCAAATTAGATAAAAGATGTGAGCTTTCTTCAAGAGCATTTTTAAATCTTCTCACAAAACAAGAAGTCATTAGGAAATCCAGATAATCTCATTTGCATCCTGTTTTTCCTTTGTAGACTGCAATGAATCTTTTTTATTTAGCTCTCATCGGACATGGGCTTTCACTGACGTCTCTCTTCATCTCCCTCGGAATATTTTTCCATTTCAAGTGAGCGAACCGACTTCAACTCAACATGCTTTAAAACCAGCTCGTTCTTATTTTCCCTCTGCATGTCTTAATAGCAACTTGATTCAATGTCGCATTTCTCGCTTGCAGGAGTTTAAGTTGCCAGAGGATCACTCTCCACAAAAACCTCTTCTTCTCATTTGTTCTGAACTCTGTAATCACCATCATTTGGCTGACAGCAGTGGCAAACAACCAGGAGCTGGTGCAGAGAAATCCAGTGAGTTTATGTATTTATTTATAGTTTTTCATTATTAATTTTAAATCATTTTTACAGCCCTTTTGTAATCCTTGATTCAGTACCGAACTGTGAATCAGGATAAAAGCTGCTGTAAAAGCGGCAAATTTGATTCTTCATTTTTTGTAATAGCTAAATTAATTCACTTATTTGAAACATACTGCACAAGAAAAAAATGGAGGCAGACTAAAACATATAACAGCCAGCATCTGAATTCATTGTGTGTTTTCCCTCCTCAGACGAGCTGTAAAGTGTCCCAGTTCATTCACCTGTACCTGTTTGGCTGCAATTACTTCTGGATGCTGTGTGAGGGAATTTACCTGCACACTCTCATCGTGGTGGCCGTGTTTGCTGAGAAGCAGCACCTGATGTGGTACTATCTCCTAGGCTGGGGTACGTCTGGATAACGTGTGGTATCTGTGTCAGTCGCTCTCTCTGCTGTCAATCATTTATGAGGCAATGATGGACTCAATTTCTGAAATATAAAAAACTTCCATTTCAATTTCGGATATAGAAATACTGCTTGGAATGTCCTTCTTATGTTCATTTGTTTTGCTGTTTGTTTGTTTGTTTGTTTTCTTTATTTTGCCATCAGTCCTGTTGGAAATGATAACATTGTACTTGCCAAATCTGAAAACATCAACTTTGCTAAAAAAAAAAAAAAAAGTCCAGCAGGGCTCATTTGAAAATGGTCAAATTGTTACCCAAGCTGTGCTGACATGACTCACTGTTCATAAATGTGTGCACAGTTTTTCTGGACATTTAGTAACATTTTGGCTGCGTTCATCTTTGGCTTCACCTCTCGAAATCTGGTTAAACGTTTGACTCGTTTGCTAGTTGGTTGTCCAACTGTTTGCATCATTCGACTTCGTTGTAGCAATGTAAGTGTTGCCACATTGCAGCTATGTGCTGAAACTACAGGAACAGCATAAAAAGTTGCATTAAAAAAAACATGTGTATTTCAAAGCAACTCTGACAACAAGATTTATGAGCCTGTAAGCTGTATGAACAAGCTGTATAAACTGTAAGTGTAAATATTATTGTATTTTTGCTTGTTTGCAGGCTTCCCACTCATTCCAGCGACCATACACGCCATCGCTCGAAGTCACTACTACAATGACAAGTAAGCACTTAAGTGCATCCCCTGTTGCAGTTGATATTAGGGCCCAACTGATTTATTGGGTTGCTGATATTATAGGGCGATATGAGTCCATCCCAGATATGTCTTTAGTGGCTTATATGCTCCAATATAAAAACTGTTTCTTAAGGTCAGAAAAAACACCTGGACTAGTGATTTAAAATTGTGTGTGTTATGTAGTTTGTCCAGCAGAAGATGGTTCATAGTTTAATAACTAGTAAGTAAAGAGTTTAAATAAGTGAAGAGTTTACTGTTCACTGTGCACTGATATTTAGAATAAAGATTGTTACAATGTAAAATATCCTTCCTCCATTACATATCTTGGTCACAAGTATTTTTTAACTACATGCAGCCAATATTAGATATATATAATGTCGGCTGATATACCAGATGTTGGATTTTTATTGCCACCCAATATCAGCATTCGCCCCAAAAATACCATATTGGCTGTGCCCTTGTCAATATTACTCCTTAAAGCAATTTAAAAAGTGAAACACGTGAAATTATAGCAAAACAAAAGCAATAACAGTCGTGGTGAGATATCTAAATAAAAATGCAATGAAAAAAATAATGCAAATCCTGCCTCAGATGTTAGGCAGATGTTTGTCCACCACAAAATCACAGTAATGTGTCTGTAAACGTGATGATGATTATCTGCTGTTTATCTGCATCTTGCAAAGTTCAACCTACAATTCAGCTCATGTTGATAGCTTTTCTTACCATCCATCCTCTGAGCTGTTCATGCTAATCGATTCTCAGAAAATCTATTGATTTGCATAATGGCTCAGCTGCAGTGTGATGCGTTGATACTGCTGTTTCTCTGCTATAGCTGTTGGATAAGCTCCAAAACGTCACTCCTCTACATCATCCATGGTCCCATCTGTGCTGCTCTTTTGGTGAGAACTTTCACTCTTTTTCTCAATACCAAACAAGAAACTGCAAAGTAATACGACAATTGTGTTTATTTACTGGACTGATTTGTTCCATATTTCTCTTTTGCTTGACTGTTTTTGTTACACAATGAACTGTTGACTCTTCCGAGTGGACGCTGTAGGGGGTCTGAGAGCAGGACACAGTTTCCTAGCACGCATAATTGTGTTTATGTTGTGAAATCAATGCATCTGCCGGAGGAGGATCCACCCACTGGTCCCCAGGCCCGTGTTGCATTCTAGGAATTTACCTAATCAGTACAGCTGGGCACGCTGCAGAGAAAACTGGTCCCTTGAGACTCAGGCAGGACTGAATGTTTAGCACCAGACACCATTACAGTGATTTGTTCAGCTTTCAGGCACAGAAAAGGTGTTTGTGTTTTGCTCATGATGGATTTTTTGTTTAAACCTTCCTCATACTCAGCTGTTTAGGAAAAAAAATATGTAGAAAGTTTTGGGTTTTTTTATCTCAAAATAGTAAAAGTTTGCATTGGGTAGGGCAATATATGATATTTTAGAGATGTTATGAGACTGAATACCGTCTAAGATTTTTGGATGTTTTCATATTGTGATATGGCATGAGTGTCTTTTTCTGGTTTTAAGGGCTCCAGAGTGATGTCATTGTGGAAACTTACTGTTCAAGCCATTTAAATAGTTACCTTTACACACTTTGACATCATTTCCCGTTACAGGTGATTTATTAAAAATCTCATTGTGTTCATAGTTTTAAAGATCAAATATT
>JAQLOL010000005.1:23920227-23934841 GCA_029783665.1 Naso thynnoides | reverse complement strand
GCCTGCCTCCACCTGAAGTCATCAGATAAACTTTCCAACAACTCTAAACGGTCCTGTGTGCTTGTTGTGACTTGTTTATTTACCATTTTATGTTATTTACAGACTCTGTCTTCCTTGCTAACTGCAAGCACATTAGAAAGAATGGGATCTATCATCTTGTCCATAACTTTGGAGGGAGGCAAAAAAGAAAAAAAGTTGGCGTATCCCTTTAAATCTGCAGAGGCTAGGCTGAGCTCAGATAACAGTGAGAAAACTTAATATGATCCCAGGAGGCTGGTTTGAATGACGCATGCATGATTTTTTAAGATTGGTTTCGATATTGTCGTTTCAATAAGTCCAGACAAATCAGTAAGTGCTTGCTATTGATGAATTATTGGTGGCTGTGATGACTTTTATTACCTCTGAATCAATCCCTTTGTAGTGCAACTTCATTGTTAGAACTGGGGCACAAAATCTACGTTCCTTGTTTGATGCATAAGTGCATCGAGTGCAGTAGAATCTAACATATTTAGCTGAATCAAGTGAGTATCTTTGTGCAAGCTAATCGAGCATGGATCTGTTGCTGGTGTTTCAAGGGGCCTTAACTTGGAAAGTCATTCACCTTATTTGGCAAACTCCCACAGCTGAAAGCCTCTTTAGCTTTGGTGGAATGGATGCATTTTGTCTTTACCACGTGCAGTGTAGTTGTGCCACAGAAGGATTGCTTCACAACTAGTGAAAGGAACAACTGCAGCGACCAACAACTTGTCCGAAAATATGTAATACAAGTATTGTATTACAAGGTGCAGTGTAAAAGATTTAGGGGGTGTGCAGAAAGTAAATAGATATTAATGTTTTTATTAGCCTATAGACCAATGTTAGTAAACACGTGCACACATCTTGGTTGCAGAAAGCCAAAAGAGATGAAGACGGCTATTGAACTACTCTGTTATATGGCTGGATTTTAGTTCTCCACATATCACAGCAGACTGATTGAACGTTAACCTTCCTAATATGAAATGAGCACTGCAAAGTTGGGCATTTGTGATTTGTTTATAGTTCCAATCATCTCTTCCAAGAGCTTTCAACCAAAAATATCTGTCGTTAGCATGACAAGGACCATGATTTGACAATATTATGGAAGATTTAAGGTCTTTTTAAACAGTTGTGCCATTCTGGCATCCCACTGCAAAACGTGACATGTGTACCACTTATGACTCTTTTTGCAACTGTCACGCTCAGTCGAAACTGTGCAACATTAGTGTGATGTAGTCTGATAATTCACCCATAATCGCCTGAAAATAAGAATTGCTTTGTTTTTAATCACTTTAAAATAAGCTTTTTATATCTTCAGGGAGAGCAGGTTCTCTTCTAACTAGTCAGTATTGCAACAGTAGCCCACAAAAAACAAATCCATCACTTGCTTTTAAAGAGGGACATTTTTTACAATTTTGGATGCATATGTACAGTTTGTTAACGCAGGCGAACCTGAACTCTTCTGACAACAGTTAACCACCTGATGCCACTAAATCCTACATAATGGACTTTGGGATGGAATTTTAAAAAGTCGTTTAGCCAAGTGATTATTACGAAAATCTCTGAAGTGTTTTACCTGATATTTGTTTGGTGTACAATAGACATTATAAAGGAATATGCATTTAATCATTTAATGGATGCATTGTTTCCAGATGATCCTTGATTTAAAAGTTAACCATATTTACATTTTTTGGGGGGTGATATCCAGCATTTTATTTTATTTTTTTTAATTTTATTTATTTATTTTTTATTTTTTTGCTGGAGCCACTACTACCAAAGCTCTGGCCTCACTGAAATGAATAAACACTGCATTTGTTTTTCAAGCAGTGCTAATATTAATCTGAACAGACTTTTTCAAAAAAGTACATTTAATTATGTTGTTACATCTCAAAAGAAATTGTGCAGAAGCTGCAAAAAGCATTTTTGCAAAGCATTTAACTGAAGTAGACTGTGTTTAGACAGAAATTATTGCAAGTATGTACAGTCGTGCTGTGATTTTATCCACCCAAGGCTTTCATCATTTTAACACATTTTAATACTTCAGTCACAATGCTGGAAACATAAGTCATGAATAGCTGATGTAAATATTTTGGTAAATTTAGCATCTCTGAGGAAAAGTTGAACGTATGTGTGTGTGTGTGAGTGTGTGTGTGTGTGAGTGTGTGTGGGCATGATTTCTAAGTTACAGTATTTATGAGTATATTATTCTCTGGAGCATTCAGCCATGAAGCGACCGTGTTGGGACACTGACAAAGAATTAGTTTGTTCTCGTCTGTTATAAAGAGGGAGGGCTGGGCTCAGTAGATTCAGTCACCTTTCTCTTTGGTTGTCTTGTGAAAAGGACCACTTCCCTCTGTGTAAGCTCTCAATGCCATTTCAGCAGAACACACACAAAGGGAGTTCTTTGTCCTGTTTGCTGACCTTTGGTCTTCTCCTAAACGCCTGTTGATCTGCAGGTGTGTTTAAGTAAGAAAGCAAAACCACACACCCTGTGTCACAATTGTTTGTGTTTAGTATGTCTTTTTGGATGAAGTAACTCTGACTATAAAATAACCTGTTAGTTTTAGATATGCAGACTAAATTTACAACCCTTTAACAAAATGTCAGAAAATCTTTTTTGTTGTTGTTGCTTTGCTTTCTCTTCTCATGCTCTTTTGTTAGATAATTTCTGGAAAGTCTCAGTTTTCTCCTAATTTTTGAATGCAAAGCCGTTTGATTCTGCATACAGTGGGAAAAGTTGCATATTTTTTAAAGGACTTTTTTAATTTCATAACTTATTTTCAGCATTTTTTTGTTGGCTGCCAGTGTTTGAGGTAAAGGGTTAATGTCAGACATAAACATATTTACAGTAATGTCAGCAACAGGGGTTGTGTGAGTTTTGGCTGAGGTATCTTGTAAAAGTTTATTAAGTCAGATCTGTAGTACAGTTTTTTTCCATGTGTTCATAAAGTATACAGCCCATATTTATGGCTATCACAGAACCTCCCTTTAGAAACTGATCAATGACAGCATAATGAGTTACACTAGTTACTTACTGTGCAGCGATGAATCGAAATCATTGACAGTAACTTCATCACAGCCGTGGAGAAGCCTTCTAGTAAATGTAGTAACTCTTACGTTGTGTCTTATGTGTGGAATATTTTTACATGAGTCTCAAAGTTTGTGAAGGTGACTCCTCGTAAAGTTTGACAAAAGTGTTATGGATGATGTCTGTGGTCTCTGTTGATACTGTACTGTACTGAACTTCACACTGCTGTTTGAATGTAACTGGTTGTGATTTATTTTATGGATGTGAAACACACATACACACGTACACACACACACACACACACACACACACAAACACACTTTCACTCACATACATATATTTATTTATATACTGGTGAATATTCTAGCTTATAATATATACGTATATACTTTCATACAACTGTGTGTCTCTGTTTTACTGTTTCACTGAATCAGACAATGTTGCTTCTCTGTGTGTGTCTAATCTGATACAGTAGAGCAGAGTACCAGCCTTCAGCCTTGTGCTCTTAGTTTTTTAATGCACAAAAATGCATAAAGTTAGCTTTTCCTTTGGACGTTCTGGAGTTTGGCCAAGACCAGTATGGTGCATTGCTATTAGTCCATTTTTAAAATGAATTTTTAAGGAAAATCTTAACTGCGTCAGTGTCCTGTGGTAACTGTGTCCGTACACAAAGAGCAAAAACAGCTTCTCTGATTGTGTTATTTAAAGGTCCTCTCTCTTCTTAATATTCAACCAGGCAAGCAGATGTCACAAGCAGAATTATTCATGTTTGTCTCACTGACTACACACATTATGAGTTCAGTAAAGTCCGCAGGATCACAATGGAGTTCCTTGGTTTAGCTGGTTTGACACCTCTGTGGCTCCAAGGTCAAGCGTCGTAATGAGAAACATCTGCTGCACTGATGCACAGCAACTGTTAAAGGCAACAAACACACTCATTCTTTGTGTCATTCAGATCCTCTTTGGGTGGGTGAGAAGTTTGAGAAAAGCTTGTTTAAACAAGACTAGGTTAAAACCTAGTATGTGTCTGGTCCCGTTTGGCCAGTGTGCTTTAGTTAGAGGTAATATATAACATGAGCATGTTTGGATATTAGTAGTTGTTATGCAGTAGTCTTAGTGAGTCAGTCAAGATATCATAGTATGAACAATGTAGCTGTGCTTCTAGGAACAACAGGGCTTTTGCATTTTGTGGCGCAGTGAGAGGGATGAAGAATTCTGTAGGCCTGTTAGCTTTGCTGTATTTTTCATAGATGAGGCTAAATCATACACCACACAGTGCTCAGGTACTTCTGAGCACATTTCCAAATGTTTATTTGTGAATAAAGTAGTGCTGTCAAGAGTAAAATATGCGTGATTTCCATAGCTAACTCACAATTGATAGCCAATTAATTGCTTCTTTTTAAATTATCAGCTCTAAATGTACATGTAAGGGATATTTTTCAAGTTGTCAATACTCTTATCAACATGAGAGTGGAAGAATATGCTTGCTTTATGCAAACGTATTTAATAATATTGCAATTTTGTCATATTTTATTATTATTGCATTCCAAATCAACGGAAAAATACTGTGATATATATTTGATTGAGTACTCTGTGCTCAGGCACTTGAGTCGCTTAAATGCAAATTAGCCATGCACTGCAGGATGACTGCCAACAGATCATCATGACTGGACGGGAATATTAATGATGTTGATGAGCAAACAAACAATAAAAATGATTTAGCTTGCTCACTGTTGTGTTGGTGAAGCTGAACCTGCAGGACAAACTGTGATGGTGACGATGGCGAAGGAGAAACGTTAAGCAGCTCAAAGTAATGAAGTGGTGTCTGAGTTCATAACATGATTTGAGCTGCTGACTCTGTTTTTAGCTCACTGTAACTGAACTGCAAACATCGGCTGCTCATTGGTGAGCTAGCAGGAGGGTTGGTGTTTTATTAGGAAAGCAAATATTTGCAGTACATGGCCAAAATCACTGGATCAGATATCGGAGAGAGGAAAATGTACAATCTGATACAATTAATTAGCTTAAACTCTCCCATAAATGCCTAATTAAACTATGCACACCATGCCATAAAGAGAGATGTCAGCACAATATGAATTAGCAGCATGTGTCACGAGACTAATTTAAACGGCTGGGTTAAGCAAAGTGTTTCCATACAGATGTATTATCTATAGCTTTATGTTTTACGAGGGGGAAAGGCTGTATGGAACTGATATTGGTATCTGCAGATACTGAATGCTATTTCATCAGTATGTGAAAATCAAAAGCAGAGTCTGCACACAGTAGCTCCCTTAACATTCATTTTATTGGCACATCCACACAGGTGCTGTTTTGAGCCCATTGGCTTGAAATGATACATACATCAAAAATGCAGGACAACTTAGGGTTCAAATGAATATTATATTAGTAAAACAAATAGTAAAATAAATCGAATGCTGCTCTGAAAGGATATCTTATTATTAAAGGGCTCAGATGAGTCTGGTTCATGGGCTGTGCTGGGATAATGATGAAAAATTTATTGAATTATGAGATTCATTGATGCAGAACTGCTTGATAAGAGGCACCAACAGTTTACTTTGTCACTGCAAATATCACCAACACACTGTGTCCACAAGCTCCAGAAACTACTTTGACAGTCACAAAGACAAAGAGCTCCTAATGGTTTGTTGTGATTGAGTTTTTTTTTTTTTTTCCCAGTATGTGCTCCAAAACAAAGACACCAGCACGGGGACAGCAGACCTTCCATTCTATGTTGAGTCCCCACAAGAATGTGTTCAGACTGTCATTCCACAGGAGTTCAAAAGTTCATTCTCTGCTCTGTAACTGTAGGCTGCAGAACAACACGAGGCTTAAGACACGTTTCCACCTCCAGCCCGCTCTGCATCCCACTTTGAGCAATTCTAACTCCCTATAGGCGAGCGTTTGCTCCCGCTCTGTTGCTTCCAACCAACCTGAGCTGACAGGAAGAATTTGTTTTGACCCTCAGTACGTGCCAGCTCACATCTAAGTCTCAGTATTTAACAGTCACCTATGCAAAGGTTGTATAATGTTAGATTTTCACCCAGTTTGAGGCACACATTTCCTGTGGTTCTATATGAACATAGATTTTGTGTCTTTATCTCCACTGCTGGTGGTTTTTCTCAGCGTATGTGACCTGAATAAATGAGACTGCATACCAGTGTGCAGGAGAGGCTGCTTAGGGCAATGTCGCCTTCACTTTGCTTCAAAAACAGTGATGCATTTGGGTGCTACACAGTCCAACAAAGGTCCTGTTAGATGGTTCTCTTGATACAGTGTGACTGGATTGAAAAAGTAATTTAAAAAAATATATATATATAATAATAATTGGAGCAATAAAACATGTTGACGTGTTCTACTTAAGAGGTAAACAAGTGTGGTGGTCTACAATTTTGTTGAGCACCAAAAATTTGAAGGTGCATCCCACAAACACTTCTACCCTTTTTTGTGAGTATATATTATCTAAATCCTAATGGGCGTATACGAGGTATTTTTTTTTTAAGAAAAATTTTTCCTCTTGTTTCCAACCATACATAAAATAAAAGAGAATAGTTGATTGATCAGCGAATCTTTTCTTCCAGTCTGTGTGCAGTAAAACATTTTGTAGCGTTTCCGCTGACTGACCAGACTGGGAAAAGGCAGATAGTTATCTCTAGTCTCCTCACCGATGGTCTCATTTGTTGATGTGGGTAAAATGAGAGGCATCAGGATTAAATTCAGACTGCTTCATAACCTGTTAAAAGTTCCTCATAGGGACTTTGAGCTGCAGTAAGCAGCCGTTTAGCAAAAATAACCCCAGAAATCACCTGTGCACTACCCGCTCAGCACGAAACAGCAAACAGACACTGACCACATGGTTCACAAAGGACCAGATCTTTCCCTCAACAGTTGGTAGAGACCAAAACAGAGGAAAAAAAGTCCTCCATATCAGCACTTTATTTTTTGGAAATATTGCTAGACTGAATTGTGAGTAAAACAGAAAATCAAGATTGAGAATTTTCTTCAGTGACAGGTTGATTGCCTTCTAGACAAGGAAAAAGAACCTCAGTGGCCCAATGCACTGCAGCCACGAGGGAGGTTGCATTCCTCTGAGTGGTTACGGTATGAGCACATCCCCCCTGACTCAGATGTACAATGGCAAGGCAGGTTTGATTCATTTCAACTCAACAATGCAGGCTCAGCCTTCACTGCAGCAAACTGAAAAAGCTCCACAGGATGAGAAGGCGCCAATGTGTGTGCTTGTCGCTATCTAATCACCCCCATCCGGCACCCCTCCATGACAGCAGAGGAAATGTGGACTAAGGGAGGCCTTTAGCTTAGTGAAAACATTTACCCTGTCTTGTACTGATAGCTGCTGTTGTGTATATGTAGGAGAACAGCCAACTACACTGGAAAGACGCTGAGCAGGAATGTTTACCTTTTGGGAATCTTGGAAATTACAATGAATAGTTTGTGCATCAAAAAGCTTAGGAAATCTGAGTCCAGACACACGTTGACATTATGTTTCTGGTTTTGTTTCTTTTTAATGAAGAAACACTTCCTACAAATGTTTGGGTGGATGATGTTGCAGAATCTTTTTAAAATACCATTAAGTATACATTGAAATAACACTGGCCTCAAGTGTGAAACAACAATAGACTCAGATGTGATCTTCACTTGTGTGGAGCAACAAGTTAAGAGCTTTTAACTAACATTTTCTCTATTAAAGAAAATGCTAATGCGTAAAAACGTGCACTCGTAAACTGATCTGAAAAATACTGCTACAAGTGCTGAATTAAATAATGGCTAAATACAACATTAGAAACACTGGAGACATTGAAAAAAGGAAAGAGAAGGTGGAAGTGTAAATAAGATGCCCCGCTGGCAACTTAGCTCTCTGCTTTTCAGCACAAATATCTTTGAAACTGGGAACTACAGGACATTGACGCTGAATCTTCATTGGGGCGTTTTCCACTGTTGCCAGTGTTCTGTCCATCAGAGAGCAGATCTCCGTGAATTATGGGTCCATCCAGTATTATCCTATAGACCAAATGAGATGCAGCATTTATTCACATTATAACACTTCAGTGGCGTTTACAGGCTTTCCCTTTCTGTTTCCTTCTTTGATCAACTTTGTCCTTTAATTATTATTATCATCATCTATCCATCTATCTTCCCATCCATTTATTTATTGATTTATTGAGACTTTTAAGACATTTATCTTTGTCCCAGTGGCAACAGTCCAGCAAAATAATGCAAACATCCTTTTCACCAACAGCTTCCTTCAGCTCCCTCTAGTTTAGCTGTTTTTCTAAAACCATTCTTCCATGTCTGGCAAGGTGCTCATAAATATATGTCTGCAAAAGAAAAAAACATTAAACCACTGCAACTTCCATCAGAGATGTAATGATACATCCATTGTATCTATGCACTGATTGATAGGCCTATGCCCATGATGAAACTACATCGAGTCGTCCTTCTAGTGTGTCTTGCATAAATCCAAAAAATGTTTTAAAGCAAAAGATAGCAAGAATTTGCACCTTTTATTTAGCATGTCAAACGTTGTGTAAATGTATTTTTTGCACTTATAAAGGTAAATAATTGTAAATGTTACTCAAGTTCATCCTCCAGTGTTCTGGGCATGTCTGTTGCATCAGCAGCGTCTCTTCACTGACGGCGGATCATGGCAGGGAAGCCACAGGAAAATCAAAGATTGAATAGAAGTCTTGAACTGAATGTCAGTGTAGTTCAGTGTATTAAGCTTTTTCAGTGTTTGACCTCCTCTTCAGCTACACAGAAACAGGCGTTTTCTTTAAGTTAATTTATTGATTCCATCTATAATGAGCATCATATCGTTGTTAAAATACTGTTACACTCCTACTTTCCTTTCTTTTAACTAAATGCTAGCATGCTCGCACGTTTAACAAAGACGGTTCATATAGTAAATATCATTCCTGCCAAACATCAGCTTTTTTATCATCATGTAAATTTGTTGATGCTAGCATGTAGTGCATTTAGCATGACTGTGCTTAGGCCTGTTAGCATGTTTACATTCCTTCATATTTTCTGTCTCAGTGAGGTAACTGGCTTGGCTGTGAAATCTCCAGTTTATATAATTCCTAATCTGTTCTGATGTTGATATAAACATCACTACAAGTAATTAGCTGCCTCTTACATTCTAATGTCAAAACCGTGTTTATGTAATTTGCTACTTGATTTTTTAAACCCACAGTGTTCACCACAGCTAAACTGGTTTAAAGAACAGGCTCTTTGGATCATTTTAGTGTTTACTCGAGTAGTGAGTGTACCAGGAAATTGAGTCTGACCTCGCTAAGCTCACTGGGAGCAGTTTTTTTCTGCTCCCAGTTTATCTCTGCTTCCCTGATTGAACCCTCACAAACGTCTTTTTTCCCCCTCAGCTTCCCAGCAGGGGCTTCCTCAGGATTATAGCATGGACAGGTGCAAATATCTGAGAGTCTTGCTGTTGCTTCTCTTCCTCTGACTGTGTGTGGGGTGAGAGATTCAACATGTCTCCCCATTCCTTGGAAACACCCCCAGGGAGCTTTGTTTTACAGGATGTGACATGGTGAATCAGGTCAATGTTTTACGCTAAAGTTAATTAAAGGAGTCTATAATGACATTTTAAAATTACACATCAAATAAGGAACATTCTGAACAAACGGGCCACTCTACTGTAAGAAGTGTCACAAAGGAGTGTTGAAAGCCCCTCATTTGCAGGTCAGACCGTGGTGTTGGCTGAAAGTTGGAGTCAGCTCAGGGAAGAAGAGCATGTATTATAGAGAGATGTGTCTTTACTGAAAAGCTGTTTGAAAGGAATTCTTTAGTCAGACGATGGCTGACTGAGTTAGAGGTGAACAAACAGGAAGCTTGTATATAGCTGAAGCTAGAATGCTCTGTTAGTTGATCACTCACTGATCAAGCTGCTGATTAAACTACTGACTGCATTACAATCTGTCAGGACTGCAGACAAAGTCAGTGCCTCTGAATGCATGCTGAGCTATTAACTGCAGATATGGAGATGTTTTTGAATTTTAGCACAAGTATACAACACACATGCTGCACAGCTGGAAATGTGTTAAATGCTCTTCTTTATTTTGTGATTTCAATTTGGATTGGTCTCAAAAACAGAGGAAGATTAGGTGAAATATCAATAAACAAGTGGGTCCATTAACGTATCCAACCTGCTCAGGAGAACTTTTCATTACAGAAAATTTTCTGTGAGCATCTGGCACTTTATTGGTTAATTTGTGAAACTGTACTGTGCCCACAGGTCTATATCCAGCCTGAAGAGTTTCCAGGAAGTAGTTAATGCACATCAGCCAGAAAGATATTTGGCGTCTGATGTCTGGCAGTGTGATGACAGGTGTATAGTAACAGTGGCACAGACACTGCAGAAAGTGTGAATAGAAAGATAAGCTGTGACAGCTTTTTGCATGTGTGTAATGGGAGCTTTGTGTGTCTTGTGCATAAATGAATGTGTGTCCCAGTTTTGTCTGAATGTGGCATGTCTTAAAACGTGTGTATGTTGTGAGATCGAGCAGCGCATACAAACATCCTTACTGAGAATGAACTCTGCCTTACATTACCCCTAACAAATTTCCTACTGTGCAGTTTTACAATCTATACATGTTGTGCGTTTGTGTCCATGGTAACGAAAAACAAACTCACTGTGTGCTGTAACAGTCAAGCTCCCATGTGCCCTTGGATTTGACACCAGGGGTTTAGAGATTTAACTCCTTGCTAAATCTGTCGCCTGGAACTCAGAAGAGATCAGCACTTCAGCTGACACCGTAGCATCAGCACAAGTTCAGATCCTGACAGGAGCAAGAGTAACTCCAAATCTGCTTTGTTTGTGCTTCACCATGAGCCATTTCTACTTCTTAATATAAATTTGTTCCACATACCTAAGTAAAAATATTTAAAATTACAAAAAAATACTTAAGCCAAGATCTTAAGATCCTAAACCACAGACATGCATACTTCGGTGCTGTCAGCATGACACTGTTTTTAGTAATGCTAGCAGGAGAATTCCAGGGATTGTAATGTCATTTGGTCATTTTGTCCATCCACCAATTTGATCCAGACAGGAGTGTCCAGATGAGACTGACTGCCGAAGACGAGTCCCAACAATGATGAGGAGTCCCGACAGATTGACAGAGTTGTACAATATGAAGATATTGAAGTAGAATAAACAGTTTATTTTTATTTTGGGGCAAAAAAATCCATATTAAACCTTTCAGCATATTGTAATTCGGGACACCTGACTTCTCCACCTCTCCTCTCTGTATGCAGAACGTGAAGGGACTTTTTTTTTCCAATTTATGGAAAATGTTAAAATAATGCAGATACAAAGAAAAAAATAAAAGGTATAAGCAACAAAAGAAAAATTAATCTTTAGCAACATATAAGCAACTCAAGTGATATCGTTAATGTTCACAGGGGTAAGAAGAAGTTGAAAACTTCTCTGGTCCAACCCCCTTTTATTTTTATACATTATTCATAGAAAATTAAAAGTCAGTTTAGAGCAATCAGTGTCCATGATTTTAACACAGCTGGATTTAACAAGTCAACCCTTTTGGAAAAAAACATCAAACTGTTAACAAACAGAAATTATACAAACAGGAAGTCACTGGTCCAGCTTGTAACCATTTAATATTTTGTTTCTGAACTTTTTTTTTCTTTTGTCTAACAAGGGTCAGTTCAGAGAGCATGTGTTTCTATTGGCTGTTCTACAAAGGTAAAAGCACATTGATGTTCCCTAAGCTAGTAAAAGCCTGATACATTGGAGGAAAAGTTGCTCTTCTGGCATTAGCAATAACTGCCAACATGGCAAAGCAACCAAAAAAAGGAAGAGCGATGTTTCAAGTAAATCATCTAAAAGAGAGAGCCAGTTGACCCCCTCAGGCTGGCCCACACCACTTAGTGCTTTCTCACACCCCTAACTTTTGGGAAAGATTGGAACAAAGCTGCAGATGAAGCAGAAAAGTCAAGCACATGTGATCTGGATGGTTTTAAGCAGGTTACCCTCATGATGGATTGCTGTGAAATATGCTACAGATGTTAATATTCTCCTCAAGATGAACTGCAATAACTCTGGTGTTCTCATGACTTTGCATGTGTTTCAATGATTTTAATATGCCAAAGACTTTTTAAAGACTTTTTAAAGACCAAATACAGTACCTGCTAAGTTAAAGACATTCCTCCCATTCTCAGCTCTTCAGTACGCACAACCCTAGGTGCTGCTAGCATGGCTTTAGACTCTTGAGGCTCTATTTTCGTACCGGCACAAAGCTGGTCTAAGTGCAGTTACAGGCATATCGGTAATTTTGTGCAGCACAAGTGGCCCCCCCGACCCCGCCTGCACCAAATTGCTATTTTTGTGAACAAGGCTGAGCCAAGATGGACAACAGAGGGCAGGTCGGTTTAGATGCATTGTCACAGTGCAGTTTCGGTGTCATTTTTGAGGTGAATTTGCACTATGCTTTTTCACCATCCTGAACCACGTCTAAGTGAGCGCAGCATGTGGGCAAGAGTGTGCATGAACTGGTTTATCCAAAGTCACATAGTCGGGTTTGATAAAGGTCCTCTACATTTTATTACATAATCAAATTCTAATTTCAAATGCAACCGTTTATTTCGGTTAATCATATAAATTATTAAGTTAACTCTGTTATGCTGCATTGGATGTGAATCAGCAGTTGATGCACGTCATGACGCAGCAGCCGCTCTGTCAGTTGAATGCAGCCACCATGGATTTGAGACAGAAGCTAACATACACGTTCCTGTATTTAGTGGCTAAGAGCATTGTTTTTACAATTACAACGGTTGCATTCAGTCAGTCATTTTGGTTATTTTTTACATGTTCATTTAAGCTTTTTATTCATTTTCCATACTGTTGTTTCTCTAGCCTTCATCAATCCATTTGGCAGAGCAATAAAATGTAAGATTGCAGTGAAAATGTTTTTTAAAGGAAAATGGAAACAGTATGGGTTGAAGAAGAAACATTTGTTTGATAAAAATAGCTTGCAAATTTTGGAAATTATTTGATCTATATGTTTTCAATAAAATTTGCCTTTTTACCTTTAAACATTTTAGGAGAAAAGCCTGGAGGAAATTGCACTGTAATTCACTAAACAACACAAATCTGCGAGTTTTCTGGCTTCCTGAGATTTGCATTTGGATTTTTGTGAGTAATCATGGACAGTGTTCCTTTTTTCTCCCCTTTTTTGGATGAATTCATGCCTTTGGAAAATAAGCTGCTGGGGATTTCTGTTGTGTTTTTCCCCCGCATGCCTCTAAGATTTAGCACAAAAAAGGGTCTGAAATGCTTTGGGGATCTTTTCCTCAATATTCACTTTGCAAGTTTTTCTCAATTGAAAACTTTGGAATGACCTCCACTACACTTTTTTTTTTTTAGATTTTTACAACTAAGGCAATTATGTTCTGCGTTTGATATCACAATTTCCTCATAAACCTCCAGTTAATCCAATTGATGTATTTCTTTCTTTTAACCCCGCTACAAAAGGTGTCATGTCCAACCTTTGCGATTTCATTTCAAAATCTCACTGTCCCTCATGTCAGTTGAGGAGCAGGATCTCAATTCTACTTTCACTGATGAGACATGATTGGGTACACTCCTCCTTCATGCATGCTCAGCATTCACTCTTGCAATTTAAAGTCGTCTACATATTCATATAACAAAACCAAATTTGCTTGCATGCATCCTGATGTGAACCCACATGTGAGAAATGTAAAAGTCCAGCCTCACTTCTTCATATGTGTTAGTAAGTTAAATTTTGGATTTCAGTCTTTTAGTCTTCAGACTACTTCCAAAACGCTTAAGCATCAAAGTGAGCAAAATCCCTTGTCAGTCATCTTTGGCATCGCTCCAGACCTGGATTTGCCAAAAACTAAACACAAAGTATTGGATTTACTTATCTACTGGCTAGACAAGCGATGTTACTTAAGTGAAAAGACTCTGTCCTTCCTTCCCACTCACACTGGATTAGAGATATTATGCTCTGCATGAACTTGGAGAAAATACGTCACACTTTTCAGGGTTTAGAGAATAAATTCTACAGAGTATGGCGCCCATCTTAAGATTTTGTGAGAAAACCACCACAGTTACCTCTAACTAGCTCCACCCCTCCACCCCACTCCCATTTATTTATTTATTCATCTATTTTTAATTCTTATATTTTGTTAGTTATTTAGTTAGTTAGTTAGTTTTTGGTAGTTCAGAATTTTTGTTCTGTGGTCTGCTGTAGGTGTTTGTGTTTGGATAGATGAATGTTGTTCGGAAAAAAAAACGTTTTCCCTGTACAGTTACTGTTTTATTCACTTTTGTCAATCAATAAAAAGACCTTTGAAGGAAGAAATCAGCTGTGACGCACCTTCTAGTTGTCTATTCCTCCAACCTTGTCTCTGTGCCAGATTGCACCGTAGATGTGCCTGCGTACCTATTCGCCAAATTATGAAAAGATTAAAACACCCACTTGCACAGTCAGAATGTAAAATGTGTCAGAGCTGCGCCCAGTTTCACGAAAGTAGAGT
>JAQLOL010000005.1:23885388-23902834 GCA_029783665.1 Naso thynnoides | reverse complement strand
AAAAGTTATTTCTTTTCAAGTGCAAATCCAAAGGAACAAAGCAGCCAACACAAATGAGCAGTGAACATTCTGTCATTGCTTAACTGGTCTCAGTGCAGTGTTGAAAACTATTGTGTTTCATTAAGTCTGCATCATCAATATTTGATATGAACAACTCATCAAATGGCTACATGTGTAGCCATTAGTGACCCTAAATAACAGACTTACCACCCTACTCTGCCCAGGCATTTTTAACTTCTTTCAGCTGTTTGAGTTTTCCCTGAATTTACTGCTCCGGTCAGTCATTTTAAGACTCTTCTGGCAGCTGTTTTCAGCAAAATGAAACCCATGGATGCCACATTTCTGATCAACAAGTGACCAAAACAAATGGAGAAAAATCAAGAGGCCATGAACTAAACAAACCAACACAAAAAAATCAGCTTCTTTTGAGTATGAAATGAATAAAATATCAACAAATGTTTCTATAAACCTTGAATGCTTTTGATTTACCAGCACTTCTTTTTCCTCTTCTTCCTCTTCTACTATTTCTAATTATTATTATTATTATTATTATTATTATTATTATTATTATTATTATTATTATTATTATTATTACTGTTATTATGGTGGTTGTGAATTTTATGTTTAACATGTTTTATATGCAGTTCAATGTGCATATATATTATCTTTAAGCCAACTCACAGTTTTCTTCTTAAGCGTTTTGAGGTTGGTCAGGTCGTAGATTGACACAGTCTGATACTTTTATGATGTTTCGAATATCAAAACCTGTCAACTTCCACTCTAAATTATTCAGATTCTCATAAGTAAGGTACACATATTTGACAGTTTTGAAATTTTGGGAAACTTTGGCTGTCTACTACATACTACGCATTGCATACTGCACACTGTATGTATTGTATTACATACTGAATACAAAAGGAACAATCAGTATGCTATCACACTGCAGTACACAGGCAGGTTGCCCAAAATGCATTTCACACAAACATGCAGCAATAGTGAAATTCTGTTTTTATTTTCATCAAACTTCACAACAAATGCGCAGCCGGGTGCTGGTTGTGAAGTTGCATTGCATTGTGGGAAACAGTAGGCGATGTAGACTAGCCTGATGCATGCTGAGGATTTCAGGATACAACCAGGAATTTTTTGGCATTGTGTTTAAATACAGCACACTACTACTTTTTGGCCAAATCAGTATGCACTGCTAGGACAGTATGCAGTTATGAAACAGCCTTTGCGATTTCCATGTGAACTTGAAATAAAGTTTTTTTTGTGTTTGAATCAAGTTTGGCTGCACAGCATCTGTTCTCACAGCACCATCAGTGCTTTGATGAGTTTTGAAGAAACAATACTTTCGAATTTTCTTTGGCTTCTTTGTAGTTTGAAAGTTTTTGACATTCCCCTTTTTTTTTCAAAGCTTTTGTGTTTAAAAACATTTCACTGTAACGAGTCCAGCTCCCCTCAGGTTTTGTCTGTGTAGTGACTGTGTAGTCTAACTGTCATTACACTGTGATTTAAACAGCGTTAAAAGAAACATAAAACAAGTGTCATGTGATTAACGTGTAGAAACTGGAGTGTAAAATGTAAATTGAGCCTCATCAGTCCTATACAAGACTTGTGTCTGTGTCATTATTGGGTCCTGGCAGATGTTTTGGTAGTGAAACTGGCTTCAGAACAATGACTAATGACATGCACTTTTTCTCGTCTTCCACATAGAAAGAGTCAGGGTCTTTCATTAAAATGTTAATGATATTTCAATGAACAGATGGTGAAAAGGGCAAACAGCCAAGATGAACAAACACAGGAGGCCGAACTACTGTGTCGAATTCCTGCCAAGTGTGTTGTTCTACATGTTAATCACCAGAAGAAAACCATAGATTAGGTTTTCGATGAAGGCAACAAACATGGAAAGTGATGTAACGTGCCAAGAAATGATCAGGGAGAGTAGCAAGACAGAAAAACTACCAAGACAAACCTGACTGACATTTATTATGACTGGCCGGCCACTTTCTGTTTGCTGCACTGCACAGGGACAGTTTTGCTCAAGGGTCAACAGTTCCGAGACTCTGGGAGAGATCGCCTCCTTTTACTTTGCAAGTAGTTATCCCATGTCAGGAAATATCTTTGGATCTTGCTGATGACATTTGGAGGATCAACAGGTGAATTGAGTTCATGACAAACCAGTCAAAACTGATATCCCAGGTTTCTGTGACAGTTATGATCAAGATGTTGCGCTTATCTGGATTCTTCACTGTCGTGATATTTTGGAGCTGATTTGATATGTGTTGCAATTCTACAAGTATTGTGATTTTAGATTTTTTATTTCTGGAATTTTGTGTGCTCTTTTTAACATTAGACTGAGGGAAAGAATTAGTTGAATATACATTATGTGATAAAATATACACTAATATGCTATATGTGGCTGCTATCTGTTGATTCATTACTCCCTGTAATATATGAGGCGCACACAACCAGAGTGAATCAAGTGATCACAATAAAAGCTATCCCATGTTTTCAAGTTGAGTGCTTTTAATGTGAAACTTGTTTATTGCAAAAATCTGTGACAGATGAACCTTTTAACTGAACATGAACAGACTTTATGTTTAGACTTTGCATTAACACGCATGCAGCAATAGAATCATATTCAAGAGCAAAAACATGAGGAAGAATCCAAGCAAACAAGAAGAACAATATGTCTGATTTCCCTTCAGGCAACAACAGAAAACATTTGGTCTTTGCAAGAGGAAACAATGTAGGCATTTATTTGCATATAGAGCGGAGATGTGAGATCCAATCATTCGGGGTCACTCGAGACACATCCAGGTACACAGTCTAATTCCAGGTGAGACCTGGCATACCTACAATTGTCCACATGTGAACGAATCATCGAGGAGGGATGTCCATCCCAGGTGTAAACAAAGTACAAAGAAAAGGAATTTGATTTCATGAAAAGAATGATAGCTTTAAGCGTACCTTCCCATTCTTGCAGATGCAGAGACAACCTTGTCTCTGCATTTATTTTGATGAGAAAAACTGCAAATGCAGAGACAACCTTGTCTCTGCATTTGCAGTTTTTCTCATCAAAATAAATTGAGATAACTAAGTATAGCACTGCAGATAACATCACTAAGAGACTTCATGATTTGGTGTCTTTGTTGAGTCACTGCTTGAAAGTTTGAATCTCTTATTTCAGGACCAGACACATGCACCCACACACCCCTGATGCCGAAAACTGCATCCATTAGATTAATTAGCAGAAAACCTGTAGACATTAGCCACAACCACCAATTTCTAGCAAAAATAAAAATAGTACAGTGCCAAAGGTAAGGTTACATATCACCAAGTCAAAACCTGCCTGGTTGTGTCATAGAGCTTCAGTGACATTGGCCTTTAAAAGTGATGCAGCAGACACAAGTTTCTGTCAATAATGAGTCTTTTATTGATCTCTGCACTGTGCACTCAAACTGCTGTCTGGATGAGCTGAAAGCTTGCCCAACTCATAAGAGAACATGATTGTCTAGATACCCTGAACTGTGAAGTGCAACTTCTGCAAGATTAAAAATCCTTGGTGATGCCAGCTCACAGCGTTCCATCATGAAACCTCCTCACACAAAACGCTTCACTCAGGGCAAATCCCCAGAACAAATGTCGTGTGTATGTTTTACGTTCTTTTTGTGTTTACTTTTTTCCTTTGAGTTATTTTTATCAGTGATATTTTGCATCAACATGGAACTGAAAATACTGAATTGCTGCTATCAGAGAAGAACACAGACCTGCTACCTTTTTTCTACATTTTTTAAAAATCCACAGAGTATCCGAAAGGGTCCAACTGACAGACTTACAATGGCTAAAAGCTCCCTTACTTCAGAAAATATTACCTACTTATACTAGAGCCAAAATGCAAGAACGTGAGGAGACTGAGCTGTCTCTGAAAAGAATCTTTATTTTTTAAATGCTGGTTAGGTGTCCATTTAAATCCAAAGAACACAACAAACACAGTAATTACTGAAACTAATAGAAAATTGATATGATTACCACAAACAACAAACAAATGATTGGAGCCCTTTTCCATCACAGAAACACACAGCTCAGAGACCAACTCCTCTACACAGGAAGAAAAGACACTGACCAATTACAAGCTCTTCACGATATACACATGCTTTTATATGAGCTAAGACATAATTTACAAAATAACAACACAAGATGATGTGCATTCCTTAAGACTGTAAAAGTCGTTTACACACCGGACAGCACAAACATTGTTATATGATGGATTAAAACTGCACAGACAAACACTTTCATAACAAATGAAACTACAGTAGTAAAAAGACCTTTTCATCAGGTGCAAAAACAGTATGCAAATCTAAAAACAAGTCTCTGTCTAAAGAAGGTCAAGTATTAGTTGCAATTAATTATCTGTGTGTATTTCAACCTGCTTGAACTACTGGATAAGTGGGAATCACCACATGTGGACAGGTACAGTAAGTTGTCAAACAGAAAAGTGTCTGAGATAAACTTTCAAAAACTTTTCTGTCATTGTCTTCTTGTACGGTAACATTGTAATGACTCAGGTCCCCAGCTGTGAAGGCTAGGCAGCTAGGCAAACTTTATAACTGACTCTGAGTTCTGCGATAATGATGATGGACATGGAGAGGACGTGACACTCAATCGTCCAATTTAGTGCACAGTGCTATGGCGTAGAAGTCCCCGAGAGTAGGCACTTGGACACAGTCAGCTCCTGACCAGCAAAGTGACAAGAAATTAAAAGAAAGAAATCAGAAAATAAATTCAGTTTGTGTCCAAACACATGGTGTTATGCTACAGTCACATCAAGAGTAGTTATGGCAAGTTAATTCTGCTATTTGTGGCTCACACACATAACTGACTCCTGAATGATGACATTCAACAGAAATACATTCATACCTTTAGCAAAGTCGAACCCCCCAAAATGTTGGCTTGCTGTTGTGTAAATGTGTTTTGCATTTGGTTCTAAAACACCACAATATTCTAAACAGACTCTAGTTCATTTAAAACTTCCGTCCAGGCTACTGCTGCTGTTTCAGGGCATTATCACAAAGGCTTTGATGTTAAAGGTGCACTATGCAACAGTTTTACTGACCAATAAACAAACAGCAAGACAGAGCTCTTGATACAAGGAACAGCAGTTTGCAAGGGCTAACGAGACTTTTAGATGTACTTTAAATCTGTATGTTTCATTGTTATCTGTATGTTTCAAATGTTAATAGCACAAAAAAGGGGGGACGTTGCTCAATTACTAGCTAAAATTGTTCCAAAAAAGTATCATAGTGCATCTTCAAAATCAGGAGAATGTGTAATGTTAAAGGGGGTAACAAAGAGTTACAACTCAACTCTGATCTTTATGGCCTGTTTTCAGTTGAGGCTAAATGAATTTAAATATTTGGAAAAATAATTTTGGATAGTCCGCCTACAGATTGTTTATAGAGTTTTTGTAACATTAAAACAACATAGCAATTGGCATTTAGCAATGTGGCTGTTTCACCTAAGTGCCTAACGGTAACCATGACCCTAGTTTGAGTCACAGGAAATGGAAGGTGGGTAGAAGCCCTCCAACAATCTAAATCTAACCCTTGGAGGCAGGGCTGTTATGTGATTGCTATGCAAACTGAATGTTAACGCTATGGCGTGTTTTACAATCAAACCAAATTAACTTGACAGTGTCGAATGAAGAACATAAACCGATCAATAGTGACTTGGAGATGCAGGCGTTCTCCTCATTCGTCTCAGTCCAAATTCAGTCACACCGTAGATCATCAGCAGAGTGGGAACATTTATCTCTCCAGTCTAGAGCTTTCATCTCTGTGAGCTGAATGTCAGTTATACTTGTGGTATTGTTTATTTGTGCTATCACTGTTGCCCTTGTCTGGTTGTGAAGGCAGATTTTCTTAATTTAATCAAATCAAAATGACAGTTTGGGAGTATTAGAAAAGATCAGATTTTCAAGGCTGAAACAGAACCCATTTTAGTCAGTGAAAGATCTCAAACAATGAGCTCAAAAACACTGTGATTATGTGTTTTTAACAGTTTTTAAGTCACTTTCTTCATAATCACACATTCACACGCAAACACACACACACCTGCTAGAGAACAGTGCTGATGGTGTCAAAGTCCTTGCTGATCTGAGAGCTGCTTGGCAGTGACTTGAGATATTCCAGGTGCCTCCTCGCATCCTCCTGATTGTGTCTCACATAATAGATGACATAAGCGATCACCATGGTGAACCACCCAAACATGGTGACGAACATGGCCACGTCGGTGGTTTTGTGGTGAAAGTTGCAGAAGTTGATCCCTGAGTCCAGCACCTGGATGACCGGTTTGCCCGCGTACTCCTCTTGCACCGCTGTATGGCAGATCACCTCATTCACCGTCTCGGGGTCCAGCCGCAGCTCCCGCAGGACCTCCTGCAGCGTACACTCACAGTGCCAGGGGTTGTTCGAAAGGCTAATTTTTGCATGTAGATGGGCAAACGCTTCTTTGGGAACACTTTGGATGTGATTGTTTGCCAGATCTAGGACCAGGAGACTGTCGGAAAGACCTTGAAAAGCTCCAACGTCCATGGATTCTATGTCATTGTTGGACAGGTCCAGCTCCTGGAGGTGGTGCAGTTCTTTAAAGGCATGGTTGGGGACATGGGTGATGTGGTTGGATGCCAAAAGGAGTACAACAGTATCTCTAGGAATATCTGCAGGGATTTTTTCCAAGTTGCGAGACATACACTGGACCACGGTCATGCCGCTCTTCTCGATGCAGTGACAACTCAATGGACAAGCCACAACTGCAGTATTTGAAATGAGTAATCCAAAGAGAAAGCCCCAGAAGAGGGCAAAACCATCAAAGATGGGAGCTTTCCTGGACATATCAGGCCCTGGTATGTCCTGCATATTCAGCAGCAAACTCCCACAAGTCCTGTCAGGTCAAAGCAGTCATAGTTTCACCTGTTTCTTGGCATTAAATTGTGAAGATTGCAGCGTCATTAGCTTTCCAGTTGCAAAAATTACACATTTATTCACACAAAAATGAAGGCTTGTGTTGATAGAATCCTTCAAAATTGATTTGACAGAGTTTCAAATAATCTTCTTGAAACAGATTTCAAAAGAGCTCATCCAAAAATTGAGCTGCACACCGAGCATATTCCAGGAGGGAACTGTAATCTCAGGTTTATTGTGAGGACGACGAAAGCTTCAGAGAGGAGCGAGGCGAACGACACTGGAACCAACATGGCATGCTGTGCTCTGGAAGAAACAGAGAACAGAGTTATTCTTGATCAGTTCTTCAGTGCAGCAGACGGACAGCAGCTTGCTATCAGTATACCCGTCCAGATGAGTCAGTTTCTAAGTGCACAGGCATTTACCTCTGTCTTCCCAAATTGAGCCGAGTAAATGCGATCCCCACAATGTTTACAAATGTATAATGTGATTATGGAGAAAATCCATTTCACTCTGGCAAATCTCATAAAGCACCAGGCACACTCATGGGTCATTGTCAGCGTTTTCTCATTCAATAAGGAAAAATGAATTTTGCTCTGCACATGCCCAGACATGACATGAAATCATCCTCTGATGCTTAAGCATTGGAGTGCCGACTGCATATCAGTATTAATTACATCATTTCAAAGAACAAAAACACACAAAACAGACGGTCTCTCTTTGGCTGAATGAGTACAAGGGGTTTTTTGCACAGGTCTTTCATTTCAAGGACTGCTGTCTCTCATTCACAAGCACATGATAAGAATAGCAGCGGGCTCTAAATTTACTCCATCTGTCCTGCAGGAGGATCATCACTTTTGGACTGCGCCCCTTCTGCTGGGCTCAGCTGATCATTCAGTGAGCTCCTTGCTGTGTTCGAGGTCATCCGCCCCATGCAGCCGCACGCGTAGTCTTCTCATATGTCTTTCTCTTTTCCCTTTGTCTTTTGCAGGGGGCACACAAACACACACACTCACACACACGCGCACACACAGGAGTCTAAAATAAGCCCCCTCTCAACAGTCTAAACTCAGCAGGAGGTGCGGACAAGATGTAGCATGTACACTCAAAAGGGCAGCTGAAACAGCCTGCAGTGACGCCATGATACCATTAGCCAGTTAATAGTACAGTGTGTGTCAAGGTCTATACACAGTCTATAATGTAATGTCTGTCTGAACTGTTTGTAATAATCTCTCAAAATGAAATTAGGTGTCAATCTGGTTCTAAGCCTTCATCACCCGAATTTTTTTTCTTTTTTATAGTTTTGAAGGAAATATCATTTCAGTGAAAACAGATTAACACCTAATTAATATAAGTAAACATTAGTGTAAGCTGTTCTCAGTAACATTAAGGGTATCATCTTGAGTGAACATCTAACGGCAAGAAAACCTTTGGCAAAGATTTAAATTTAATCCGCTAATGATGCCGTGCAGAGTAAACACAAGCCTTAACGCGTTTTGCAGCCTAATATTTTACATCTGTCAATAATTTATGTGTTGCTGCGATTAAATCAAAAAACGTGCAGGTAACTTCATCAACAAGTGTGTTTTCCTGCAGAATCTTGCTGGTTAAGAGTTTACCTTGAAATGCAGTGACAGATGTTCTTATCCAGTCTCTGCGCTGCTGAGGAAGCGGAGTTGAGATTTTCAGCGCGGCGGCAGTTTGCTCATATCACTGTTAAAACGACGAACCGCTAAAAATCGACACTAACACACTGTGTTTACAAAAAAGGGCAGTTTGCCACTTCAGAGCGTCCACAGCTAAAGTCAGAGAACAAAGAAGAAAACGGCAAAGTTCCACAGCTGCGCGCGGGGAAATCATCACGTCTTCCAGTGAAATTATTCCTGCGGAGCTCATCGTCATGGTCACACTTGTTGTTGTTGTTGTTGTTGTTGTTGTTGTTGTTGATGGTGGGGGTGGGGGTGGGGGTGTTCCGGAAAGGTCTCGATGAGATGCACCAGTCCGAGTCACCACGCGCAGCTCTGTCCGAACCGCGCGCACATGGCGCCAGAAGGAGTCAGGCTGCGCGCGGATCTGACCGCTGCTCTGCTCCCCGCGTGTGTGTGTGTGTGTGTGTGTGTGTGTGTGTGTGTGTGCTGTCCTCCTCTCTGGCTGCATCACCTGCACCTCCTGCTCTGAACCCCTCTCTCCTCCAACGACTAACAAAATAAAATTTGAATTTTTCTCCTGAACATTAAACAACGAAGACACTTTTATTCTGAAAAATTCCTTTGATAATCACTTTGATAACTGACTTTGGTAAAATGATCGAACCATTTCAACATCGCTTTAATTAAGTAGGCTACTATAAAATGAAGTGACAAGAGTGGTTTTTGGATCAATTCTCATGTAAAATTTCCCACGTCACACCTTATCCATGTTTAATCTCAGGTATTGATCATCTGATCGCTCTATCAGAGGTTTTGAGTTCTGCTCTGTTCTCACAAACTGCATCTTATGGAGCCTTTATGTATTTTACTGACTGTACATCATCCTGTGAATGGAGCATTCAGAAGTGTTCATTTTACGTTTCATGTCCTTTGCAGTTACATTGCAAAGTGCACAGAGTCTAAATCTCACAATTGTTCATGAAATGTACTGTGGTCACATATGAGAGCAGGTTCTAAATATTTCTCCAGGTAACCTTGATTCAAATCTCCTCATATGCCCTCAGAAAAGTGACTTTATTCCATTTGAGCCCACACCCCTTCAAATGTAGGTAAGCTGGTCCCCTTGTTTCAGGTGTTATTTGACTGCAGGTTTCTTGATGGGGCTCGTTCTGCCACAGTGTGTTTGTGCTGGCTGACTTGATGTGTTGTGCTATATTAAACACTGACTGTCTGAACTTGATGCAGGAGAATACACTATAATGCATGTTGGACCCACTCCCTCACTGTGGATATAAAGAGGCCCATGAAAGATGATGGAAATGTGAATCTTATTCTGACATGATTATAAACTAATGAAGACACAATTATGCACAAATATTCTAATTGAACAATAACAAACAATGCCTGTCTGTGTCTGTGATACTGGCTCTAAGAGTTTTTTATATTCAACATAAAGTGTTTCAAGTAAAGAAACACTTTGCAGATGTTCACAGAATCTCAGAGACTTAATGTATGTGACCAACCTCTTTTGTGGTTTTAAAAAGTGATCATAGCATCAGCTTTTAAAGTTATTGTTTACTTGTTGTTGTGTATTAGATTAACACGCAATCTTTTGGTTCATGTTTCAACAGCTCCATAACTCACTAAGTTTGTCTGGGACATTCTATTAGCTGCACAGGCAAGTGAGAAAGAACCACAGCTTTTCAAAGGCACCATAAACACTGACAGCAGGCCGGACACTTCAGTCTCATATCAGGATGTGACAGCTGCTGTTGAGGAAGTCCACTGAAGAAGCAGTTCTGTGATAAGTAATGTCCCAATGTAAACAAATCAGTGAGACACACTGAAAAGAACTGGATCCTGAGTAAGATGTCATTTCTTTCCTTTTGATTTTGATCAGATTCTTTTGAGCGTTTGATAAATATTTGCATGTTTTGGCCCAGGTGCAGGACATTTACATGAATCAAACAGCCACTGACAGAGATGGCAGTGTTGTGTGAGTGAGCTATGATATGGCAGATGTGAGACATTGTCTGTAGGTAGGTGACTTGAGGAGGAAGACAAACCCCTTTGTTAGCAAAAATAACAAAATACATCCTCTTAGTTAATCTGAGACAGTGCGTGGACAGAAGGGTTCTTAAGCTGAGCATCTTTGTCTAGTGTTCCTCACCAACTGATCTTCTATCTGAGGTTTGTGTAAGTTAGAACCTACAGCTTGGTCCGCAGCCTGAGGCATCAGCAGCCACACTGTGCTGTGTACTAATAATGGATCCATGGTGCTGAAGTGGCATATATATTTGAATTTGAGCCTTTTTCTCCAAGTCCTGCCCCTTCTATCTGTGGCATCTTGGGTCTTTAAATTCCAAAAAAATATTTACCATAACTCTATACTTTAATGTCGCCTACATAATCAGAGTAGTAGTATCATCTTAAGTGTCAAAGATACAAGTGGAAACATGTAGACGTGAAAAAGGAAGAGGATAAAGACACTACTGGCTGTAATATTGACATAACATTACTAGATTTTTTTTTCTTTTTCTTTTTTTTTTTTTGCATTTTCTAGGAGACCTGACTTTATAAAAAGTTTTATACTACAGAGTAAATAAGATTTAACTAAGTTGGGTCAGAGTTTGGGCCATTCCTCTGTTTAAAATTACCAAATCAATTATATTTCAAATTTACCTATCTGCTTTATATAGCAGAAGTAAGCTCCAGTTGTCATGCACTGTGTAAAAATGATTTGCCTTGTTTGGATAATCAAATTTCAAAGGTGATGCCATCCTAGCAGTTTTTTATGCAGAATATAAATAGTCCCTGCACAGGTGGCCAACAGCACTTTAAGCCAACAGCTTTAATTTTGCAAAATTGGAGTGAATTGCCTACAGCATTGTTCAGAGACAGCAAACACAGCAATGGAAGGAATTGTATCTTAGGATATATCTGCTGAGTTTGATGGGTCCCACACCAGCAAGTATCACCCTTTTGCCAGACTAATGAAAAAGTCATAGTAAGGTGTACTGGGGGTTTCCTTCTTCCAAAACACACACGTCCTTAAACACAACATGTGGGGACTGTGGTGGTCAGATAAAAGAAAGTCAAGGCCAGTAATCTGGAGCACAGTTATTTTTGTTAGCAGCAGAAATACCAGGCGTTTGCTGTCAGAGAAATGCAGCAAGTTTTCCACGTCAGCGACGTTGGCGAACCTTCTTCAATCACTATAAGAGAACAGGCAGAGAGAAAGGGGGGTGGGAAGGACTGCGAGTACGTGGCAATTCATCTAGATGAACAACAGCACAAAGGTTTACCTCCATGTCAATTATCAAGATTAATGCAGCCAAGGGAGAATTTCCTCTATGTCAGGAAATTTTTTTTCCTTCAAAAAAAAAGAAAATATTTTCCTCCTCAATTCTTTTGAGAGTGAGAGCGTTTTGTGGGACACTATGAATAAGATGGCATTATTCCACATTATGATTAACACCCTGGTGAAGTGTTTCTAATGATCACCATCTATTTATATTATGCACAGTTTAGGACAAATTCAACGAGTCCCTGCTTGTGACCGTCCAAGGGACGAGCGATAAAAGCCCCAAACGCTGAACACATCCATCCAGTTCTGCCAAGAACCAGCAGAGATGCACCACTGATGTATGACCAGTTGGTTGTGACGTTGGAAAGGACTGATGTGTGATTTAGCATGTGTGTGAGTTTCTGTATGCATAACTATAAAGTCTAGGACTTGAGCAATTTTTGGGACAGATATCGTAGTTGGAACACCCGTTTTTCTTGGGTCAGTGGCTGGAGTTATGGCTAGGCTTCATCCCCAGGACAAAAAAGTGACAATATTAGTTTCCTTAGTTCTTTATTTTTTGCATAATAAAATTGAAAAAAAAAATAGAAATATATAAAAAAAAGTAGTCTGAGGAATGGGTTTCACCAACTAATCCACTAGTCCACTATTACCACTAGTTGGCACTGTAAGCAACAGACAGCTAGTTGATTTGTTCTTGTTGATCTTATTTTCTTCTTCTCTTGGTGGACTATTTATTTTCTTGTCATGATTTAAAAAGTAATCCTGCATAGTTTGACATGGCACAGTGAAATGCTTGAACCCTCTGCAATACAGAATAAATTTAATTGTAAAGAAGAACCTCTGTCAAATTCAATTCGTTTCAATTCAATTTATTTTATTTGGGAGGGACAGTGCAAGTTAATGAACATAACTGTGTGCAAATCAGCAACGTAAACAAGCCAGATTGTAGCCTTTGGCTCATCTCCGTGTGTTGTCCCTAGCAGATGTTTCCTAGATAAAACACAATATAAACAGATAACCACATTCTTAAAACAAGATTACAACAGTAAACAGTACATTCAATAGATGCAAAAGTGCGGACATGTCTCTAGTACGAATGATACAAAGTGCATTTAGTCTTTATAAAGTGCATATTGCGGTACATTGTACCATAAAGTGCAATAATCTGGATTACAGTAAAGTGCAGTAGTCCTTAAATAAACATGTTCTACATCAATCGAATATGCATTCAGTAATGTAATCAATTTGATTTGATTTGATTTGAAACTTTATTTCGAACATGATGCATTGTATTTAAAAAACAAACAAAAAAGAAAACATAAACAAAAAGAACAACAACAATAGAAAAGAAAACAAGAAAAAGAAAACAACAACAAAAAAAGAACAGATAAATAATTTAAACCTGCTCGAACAGGAGTAGGATGAAGTAAAGACTTATTTACTCCTACCCCCAATCTCTAATTAATTTTTACTCAATAATAAATTAGTATATACAGTTATACAGTATATACACGTAGAATAGATACATGTAAAGATGTACTTTACTTCCATAAACGCATATATAATATAAATATGATAAGATGTAAGTATAAATATACACATAAATACCCATATAATGTAAATATAAGTTAACATGTAGATATTAACACATACATACTTGATATAAATACATTTAAATATAAATATATAAATATGTATAAAAATTTAAATTAAAAAAAGGAGTTTCTTTGTGGTGTGAACATGATCCAATCCTGATCCGCCCCAACTGCAGAAGAACTGCACATTTTTGGACTAAACCTGCTGCCGTAGCCAGCTGCCCTGAGCATTACGGGCTGAGGACGACTTTGTAAACAAACAGCTAGCAGTTTGCTGTGACACAAACATGGCTCGAGGGTTGACCTCGAGCAGCGACGCGATACATTGCCCTCTTGGTTTTTGGGCAGGCGACCACAAAGTGGAACAGCTTTAAAAAAAACACATAAAAATCATGAAGTGTTCAAAATGTTTAGCAAACGGCTGAAGGAGAGAGGATTTGACTAATGTGATTTCTGACCAATGAATGGAATGACAGCTCCCACATGGCTTTTGTTGATACGTTTCGGTTTGTTTGGAATTTTTGCCCGTGTGAAACCAAACTGAACCAAAGGAAAAATGGACCACATGAACCGAACAAAAGGTGTAAAAACAGGCGAGAGGAGAAATAACTGGGAGAGTCTGTACTCCGAGTTACTCCTGCTGGTTTCTAGTCTTACTCATGCCCCTGTTGTGAGGATGATTAGTGTTATTTACATTATTGAGTTTATTGTCAGCTGCCTGCGCACTGCTGCCGCTCTCTCTATCTTTTTCATTAGCGAAAAGCCTCCCAGCTAGCTCTGATGGAGCGCCCAGAGGAAACATCATGCTCTTTGATGTTGTCCCGTTCTAACAGATAAACAGACTCGTTCTCGCACCAACAAACTCCCAGACAGCCGCAGATTGCTCAGAGCCCCTCTGTGAATACCAGCAGCCAGCTTTCCTTCGCCTTTGCCTTTTCAGCCTTTGTGTCTTTCCGTGTTTAACCTTAGTTTGGCGTTCTCTGAGGTTTTTTCCCCCTCTCCCTGGCGTTCGGCTCGTGTTTCTTCCCTTGTCCTCTCATCCGTCGGACCACCTGCTGCTGGCTACTTTGAGTCCTGTGGTAAAGCCTGTTTTTGAAAAGCAAAGCGGTGCACAAGTCATGCACAGCTCGAACAAATTGCTGAATGGGTTTGTGCACAGATTTTTTTCCCCTCTCGGAAGATTTCCACATCACATGTTCTTTTTCTGTCTCTCTGTCTTCATTTTCTAACAATTCATCCCCATTTTGCCTGTTTTTATGTCAGTGCTGACCAAGTTCTTAAACGTATTCTCAGTAGTAATCTATGAAATCCTTATCCGTGGGTTTTTGTTTTTTTTTCCGAGGGACTGTATCTTTGGTGATAAGCCTGCAGATCTCTCTTCTGCTTTTGCGCTGCTGTTTTTAAATTCTGCTTTGCAACCAAATAGTCTCCAGAGCTGCTTGTCTTCGTTCTTTGATTTTTTTTTTTCTCTTTTTTGGTGATGATTTTTTTTTTTTTCGGTATTGCTGTTTTTCTCTTATCTTTTACAGGCATGGTGGCTATTCCTGCTTATGTGAACAACTTAGATCTTAATTTCTTTTTTTCCTGCCAAACTCTGTTTCTGATGCCGGAAACTTACTGGAACTCAGTGTTTCTCACCCTGTGTACAAATGATTATTTTCTGTGGCAAGGCAGACGTTCACAGCAACAAATGTAAAAGACTCAAGTTAGGATTTGGATTATTTTTGTGTGTTTATATAGCTTTGAAAACTTTCCTGAATGACTTCATTCAATGTTTATTGGTCAGAAACGTTTAGTTACACTCACTTGTGGTTTTCTCCTCTTCTCATTTGATCCCTGTCCTCCTCTTCCTCCTCCATCCAGGCTTTCCACCAAAGATATCGAATCTCGGAGTGAGTCCCTCAGTCTGTTTGACACTTTGAAGTGCAACCCTCAGGCCTTTTACAGCCACATGACCAAGTACGTTTTGCCCACTGTGGAGGGCACAGACCAGGGCCGCTTGCTCTACTACTACACCCTGCTGGACGCCGCAGGCTGTGAGCCTTACGTCACCACCACCATCAAGCCAGCCTCACATGTCAAGCTGCTCAAGAAGCTTCGAGCCGTCGCCAGCGGTAAGAAAGTGTTTTTCTTTCCTCTATCGTTGCAGTGCAGATGGCACCGCCACTGCATAGCTGGTAGGTAGTTTTACAGCGAGGACAAAAAACCTGAACAATACATCTGTTATTCGAATGAAGCCCCTGAACCGATGGATGCAGCTGGCACCTGAAATCTGATCCGGTCGTTTCTGAATGAAGCACAATAGGGATGTCGATGATTAATGTGATATTCTAAAAAGTGTGTTGTTATTACACAAATCATAATATTGTGTAAATGACACAGTGCCTTGTCATCCTTTCCTTTCTGTTTAGTAGGTGGCATTAAGGCATCACAACGCTGGTGGTCACCTGCCATTACACAGAGGCGAAAACATTAAGAGTAATTGTTCTTTATGTAGTTATGATGACAGATTCTCACCACCTTCTTACTCTACATATTTTGAACTTAAATCATTTGCAAAAAAAGAGAGAAAGAAAGAAACAATAAAAAGGTTAAAGATAAATTTGACTAATAGATTAAAAAAACAACAACAAAAAACTCCTAATATCGCAGTAATGTCGTCATCGTGAATTCCCATGGCCACAGTCATTGTATAATGAAAATCTGACTTCATGCCAGTCCAAAAAGACCTTCCACTAAAACCAGTTTATCAGATCTGCATAATCTTTTTAATAACATGTGATGGTAAACTTCCAAAGTTGGACTTTCTTCTTGTTAATACAAAAGCAGACTTGTATAAATCATCTATGCAGGAGGTTTATTTCATATATAAACAAATGAATTTAGTTTTGGTCAATAGTGGCACCGCAAAAAAATCTAACTTGCATGCTGGCCTTACACTAAATGATATCGGAAGTGATTTCAAAGCCACATTTTCCCATTAGTCGAATATTCTGATGATTATTTTTTGATTAATGTAAAGACTGATTTTTCGATTATTGTTTTTTTTTTTAATTGCTTAAATAATATAACAATGAATTTACAATAACAACATTTTAAAAATGTGTCATTAATTTTTCAATAGGCTAATTTATTTAATTTTCTCTTAAAAGACAAACTATCACAGAAACGAAGGATGCATTGCTCAATGCTTCTTTTCATTCTGTAAAATGCAGAGAATGACACAGTGTTTATTTACCACGTGCAGACACATATTAGTACACATGGAATGTAGACTACGGTCAAGCCTTTGACTCGCAGGCTGCATCGAACATGTGGCAGCTCAAACACGGCTGCTGCAAATTTGCCTTTGATAATTACCAGTAAATATGGCGATGTGATTTTACTTTACACACACTCTGCGAGAGGGAGATAAAATGAAGAGAGATGCTGGACCATCCCGTCCCTCTCCTGCTGTGTGTTTTTATTCTCTTCATGTCTGGGAAATGTTCTACAGATACAGACATTAACCATTAAAACACAGTGTAACAGCAGTAAAAAATAGGCGAGAAGCCATTAATTATTTATAAAATTAATTACATGGCCCGTCCACTTTTACTCAGGCCCAGCCACATTTTATTTCTTGCTAAGCCACTGGACCGTTGAAGCCATGTTTTTTCATACATTGCCGGGCAAATAGAAACATTTAACAGCTGAATAACAATGTTATATGAGAATGTGTAGTACAACGTTACATTAACAGCAGCAGTGGTGCAAAAATTACTTTAAACATGAACCAAAACCAAAACATTTAACATAAGAAAACTAGTTATGTTGCACAGGTGTTGATAATGCTAAATAATGCCATATTAAACCCTGATGTGGACAGAAAGTAAACACGGCAATGCTGTCATTTTTGTTGGAAAATTCTGTTGGAGTTGCAGAGAGAGC
>JAQLOL010000005.1:23873484-23884051 GCA_029783665.1 Naso thynnoides | reverse complement strand
CGAGGGATTTCCCATGATGCACTGAGCTCCTCAGTTTCTCTCTTCCTACTCTAACTGCTGTCCCAGTGCATGTTACTGACTGCATACTTTCTTGCCCCATTTCGGAAATCTAACAAGGAGAAAGCTCAGATATTTGTGTTCAAATGTAGAGTGGAAAATTCAAAGGCTGTCAGAAAACAAATACACAAGTACAGATTCCTGAAAAATCTACTGAAGCAAAGTGACGAAGTATTAAAGTATAAAACTTCACCAGTAACAGTTCTGAAATATCCCGTTTTTTTATTGCTCTATAACAACTTTTGAGCTTTTTTGATCCAGTTTCTTCAAACATCCCTTCCAGACACATCAAAAGTCTTATAAAGCAGGTTGCTATAAATAATCAGAATTTGCTTTAGTCTCTATTCAAAAAAGTTCAGTTAGCTTACTCAAAATTCTCCAAATTATTTTATCTCTCATTGGTAAATTTAGACTCTCTTAATTTGACTGCTGGACACTGAACAGATTTAAAAGTTACATATTATCATAGATCAGAACTGATCTCCAAATCTGTTGTGATGTCCCAACATTATCTATAAGATAAAATATTATTCTACATCATATGATGTGGAAACAGTCATCTGGCACCCAAATCTGCACAGATGTCACTGAAGCAACAAGCAAAATACATTTTTGATTGGAGGGAGACCTTAAGCAATTTAGGGTCCCAAGTTCTCTCTTCTGTCAATACTGCGGTTTTCAGTTGACAGTCTCTGTTTACAAAGACTCATTTAATTGACCTTTTCTCTGTGAACTCTGGTTCTTTCTAGTTTCACAAGCTTGTTAAATGCTGAGTAACTATTTGCATATAAGCTGAAGCTCAGCTTGCCCTCTACTGGCAGGAAGAGGGTTTGATTTCCTTCAAAGGTCGAAATTTTATTTTGAAAAACACACATAATCTCATGTATGTTGATCAAGGTTTCATTTTAATTTTGAAAAATAAAGTATAGGCTGAATATTTTAGCATATTAAACACCTCAATTATAGCTTTTAAGTACTTCACTGGACAAGCAGTGTCAGTGCTCCTCCACAGAATTGAATGAATCAAGGTTTTGTAATATTCAAGACACGTTTCCAACACAAGTTGCAGGAAGGAATATCTTGATATAAGAGAGATTAGAGAGGTCCAAGGGAAAAAAAAAACACAAACTTTATTCTCTTTCTTTTTAAAAAACATTTCAGAATCAATCTCAATAAATAATAATAACACAATACAGACTTACAGGAAGCAGATCATCAAACAGAAACATGACACATTCCCTCAAATAGCACCAAGTAGTGCTAACCTTTATTTTTTTGCTGCTCTAACACAGAAACAAAAAAAGTGTTTATGTATCAGTAACAACAAAAGCAACAGAAAACAAGAGTTCTTGCACAACGATGAGCGCATGAGTGAAGCATGATAATGACAGAAGTGACGATCAGAAAGGCAACGAAGATGTTGAAGCATGACTGCGTCTGCCTGCACACAACCAGCAGACATTTGAACCTATAAACGATAAAATACAAGCTACAGAAAATATTAAGCTACTTAATATTTAAAATGCAGCAGAAGATGAAAGGTTTTAAACGGCACAATAAAGTTAGCCCTCGATCACCTGCTCCTCAGTTTGTTCATCTGAAGCATGTCTGGATGCAGTCAGATAAAGATTTACATTCGCACTGTAAATACGAAGAAATGTGGAAATGTTAAATGTATTCAAGCGAAGCAGCCTTATTTTGATGTAGTACTGACTCATGACCTGCATTTGTATAATCTGTTTTAACCAAAAGCCAAGAATCTAAGCCTGAAGTGCAGTGAAGCAAATAATTTATTTTTCATTTGGAGTTATCATTGGAGTAATGCATTTTACAACCTTTGGAATTTAAAATAGCAGCTGCTGCAATCAGTACCACACACAGCCGTCAGATTAACAGTGATTGACAGGCTGGAGCATCACGTGTGAGTGTGGAGTGATAGAGATCTTTGCTTTTCTGTCTTATAACTGCACATATATACATAAGGTCATTCATTTGTTTGGAAAATAAACAGGAAATCCTTGTTTTAAGGGTGTTTTTTATTCACCATAATATAACTCTGCATGATAATAGTGTAATAACTGTAGGTGAAAATTTGAAAAAAGGTCTCATCTGTAGCAGACCTCAGTTTAGGAGAAACCTGTCCGACTTTCTGAGCATTTCTAGAATTCACCGATCCTCATCATATTCTGGCTTTTATTTCAAGTGCCTGATTAAAGAGGCATTTATAAAAGTATTCAATGCAGCTTCAATACAAGGGTTATAGTGAGAACTCTGCAGTGAATGTATGTGGCTGATCTGGAGCAGCAGTGTTCAGCTGCTTTATGAATGCTGACTAAGGACACACTCACACTTGGCCCAGTTGTCCTGTACTGTGCTGAAGCGTGAACGTTCCCCCTCCCCTCTCCCCCGCTGGCCCACACTCACATCGCTCCAGTCCAATGGCGCCTGAGCAAACTTGAGCTTCTTGATCGATGGAGAATGACCCATGTTTTTACCCGCATTTTTTCATCTTGTAATAAAATTTTTAAATTGTCCTCTGGTATTAGCGAACTAAAAGACAATCCCGGATTTTTCCACTGCTCTTTAGCCGGACTTTTTTTGCTGTTGTCTGCCTGAATTTAAGGTGAATCCTCCACAAACAGTCACAATTATACCGGTGCTCCGTGCTTGTGCTCGTGCATGTGCATCCGTACCGTACTCACGCCCACCTCTTCCAACTGTGCAAGGGCTGACAAAGCGTGCCGTGCTCGGCAGGGAGGGAGCACTCACACTAGTCGAACAAACTGGACTGTAGGGGTCAAATACACTCAGGCACGGTACAAATTGCCTAGTGTGAGTGCACCCTTAAAGACATCCCAAGTTTAGCCTGCCTGGTTAAAATGCAAACTGTTAGACGACGAGAGACCTGGACATTGTAAATACTGGGCCCAACATTGTTTGTGACCCAACAATTAATAGCTGGTCAAATGATCCGAAGCTGATTTTAACACAATTTTTGCCACACAAACACAGTAATGAGATACTTGAGGAACTTTTCTGTAATTGGTGCTAAGATATCACAGTGACTTTATATTTGGTGAGCATTTTCTGATTGAGCTGTCTGTGTAAATGCATATGTCTGAATCATTTGGCACAGCCATAAATTTATCAACTTCCTTGTCCGAAGTCTCCAAATTTAAGAGCTTGCGTGTGAATTGAACAGGACATTGTCATGTCCTCACACTGCTGAACACAGAGCAGCCGAGTATTTCCAGTTTGTGGGAGCAAATGTCACAACGTCAAAACCTGATTTCATGGACATTGCACGGTGTTCAAATGTAAAAACAGCAAATGATGTGCAGACGTTAGCAGTTAAATCACACTGTGAAATACATTCAGCTTTGTTTGAACAAAGACACAGGTTGGGCGTGCAGACGAAAGTAAGCCAAGCTAACAGCTGGAAGAGGCTGAAATCATGCATAACTAATGAGATACTGTGTTAAAAGTGAGCAGCAGAGTGAGTCACACATGCATATATATGTGCAAGGTTCATATGTTGTCTGCAAAACCAACAACTGGTTCACTGGAGATTGTATAAGTGTTAAAAAATGTGTTTCCAGTGTTCCACACGTTAAAGCAGAATTGCTACATCATGGACATCTGGAATGACTTGTTGCCTTGCGTGTTAGGAAGAAACTAAATAAAATAACAATTGACAAACAGCATCTTGCTTCCCAGGAGCTTTTCAGCCCCTCTGACACACACGAAAAATTTAAATCACCTTTATGTGAGTACAAACACACACCAGACGGTGCTCAGACCTTTTATAATGCCCATGCCTCTTTTACATAGTTGTTATGAGATGGCAGGTTCAATTACATGATTAAGTGTGTGTGTGTGTAGCAAAGGTGAACAACGTGTGGTTTATTTAAAGCATGCATTTGGACTTCGCTCGTCACTGCAAGTCATTTGCTTGGCTTATTTTCATTTCCCCATCCAACCTTTGAGTCACTTCTTACAGGAAATGCGGAGAGATTAATATTTGTACATTAGAGCAGGTACTTATTGGCCTGAACCCACGAGGTCATTTCCAGCCAGGATGATACATTGAGATTATAAATAAACTATTCACGGCTTGTTCCTTTCTCTTTCATCCTTTCGTCATTCATCAACCTGTTTGATTTTTGGAATAAAATGGAAATGCAGGAGGATTTGTGTTGCATGCAGATCATCTGAGGCATACATATAACACAAAGACAAAGAGGCAAATGTCTACAGGCGCACAGCAAAGCAATGGTTTTATCCATTATTGGATGTGTAAGGTAAATATCAGTAAAGCATTGATGCAGGTACTGCAAGAGTCTAAATATGGAATTCTATGGAATTCTGTTATATCAGAATTAAAATATGTGTCAATATATTAGAATATGTGATAGAAAAAATATCAGTCTTTAGGTTCACTGTGCATTTTCTTTTTAGGTGTCTGAAGTGCAAGAAAGAAAAGTTTAAAATATGAAGTAAAACAAAGCAGCACAGAGTGTGAGATGCTATGAAATGTATCAGAGTGACAAAAAAAAAATAATGTGACCTTTCAAAAACGAAACAGCAGGGTTTTTGGAAGGCATGAAGAGTCCTTGTATAGGTGCATATACATGTTTACAGCAAATAAATGATAAAAGTTAAATATCAGGACAATCAAACACAGAGACATAAATGAACTAGTTGCAATGCCTTTTGCTCAAGGGTCATGTGATGCACTGAGGGAAGATGGGTAGAAATTAGAGTGTGCCCATTCCAGTGACTTCAGACGTCAGCCTAGAACAGTTCAGGGAAGGCGGGTGAGGAGGAGAGAGAGAAAGAGGAAGGGTAGACAGAAAAAAACGTAAAACAGCTGTGAAAGAAGCACTTTTGCCTGAAAGTGAAAGTTATGCTACAGTGACCGGCTTTGCGTGTGGACACCTACGTTTTATGCAGATTTGACATCATATTTTCATTGCACCCTTTCACTGGAAACATCTATGACTCCTAGAAATGTGCTAACATGACCGTGCAGAGCTAACCCCCCCATGAAGCCATGCAGCGGACAGAAAAGAATGGCAGTGTCATGAAATGTCCAATGGAGACATAGTTGTATTCTGTGACAGCGGCATCACATCACTCTTCTTCCTAACAGCACTGTTCGAGTGAAAGTCACGTGTTCCTTTTTTAAATTGCCTTTTTGTTTATTTTACTTTATTTAAAAAAAAAAAGAGTCCAGACAATAACACAATAGGAAGTAATAGGCTAATATATCTAATATATTAATGACAAAAGAAATACAATAATATATTTGGAATCATACATGCTACATAAATACTTGACAAAATGTCTTTGACATTTTGGGGAACACGATTATTTGCTTTCATGCACAAAGTAAGATGAGAACATTTACACCTTTCTCATTTCTGTATGTTAAAGTCAGGAGGTGGTTAACTTAACTGAGCTTAGTATAATTTAAAGATAGGGGAAACAGCTGCAGGGGTCCTACAAAGGTAGCAAAGCCTGCCTGGTGGCACTCATACATCCTGAACTTAGCAAAGCCAAGGCAAACTTAGAGAAGTCATGAAATTATATAAAAGTAGAAGGTTGAAGGTTCAGATATCAGTGCTCAATAACTTTAAGGTATCCACAGAAATAACCCTGTGCCAAGTTGTATTGTAACATCTCCAGTCAAAGAATACGTGCTTTTGGTTTAATTTGTACCCAGGTCGACTTAAAAAAAGGGCAATTTTTCTGGTTTTGCATGCAGCTAATCTACACAAGCATTCTTCAGTTTAATGGGACATGTGATTGGCCCTCAGCAACAAACTACCAATCCACAGCAGCAACAAAATAAACAGTCTTCGGTGTGTTAAAATTGACAACAGTGTATTACGGAGTCTGAAAGTAAGCTGATGCATGTCATGTGATTGGTTTGAATTAATATATTGGTGTCTGTGTCACTTCAAGGGATCTGTTTCTGGCAGTGGTATTGAAATGTTTTAAACAATATGCAGCCGTAACTGACCTTCACTCTAGAATAGGAATCAGTGAAAACACTTCCAGTTTCAAATATATGCTGATTAAGACTCATTGTTCACAGAAATTAAAGTGCATACTAACCTTGTAGTTTTAATTATGATGTAACAGCTCAAACTTTTGGCTGTAGAAGCACCGTCGGACTGTTCTCTCCACTGATGATGATCCCATGATAAACCGCAGCAAACAAAACCATACAACCTGCCTGAGTCGCTAACTCAGCTTTATGAACGACAGAGAAACCTTCATAAGACCATAAATGTGCTCCTGCAAATTGTCTGTGTTTCCGGAGTTGGACCATAGCTGCAGTTAACTCACCTTTTGAATTACACACCACATGATTTAAAGCCACATCCCTAACAGTGGCTGTATGCAGTCCTCTGCTGCATCTTTTAAGTTTGCCCGGAAGGAGAGATCCAGCAGAATATCAGTATGAAGTTATTCTTTAATTATTGAGCATGAGATGTGCTGGCCTGCAGATTTTGTTCCCTCTGGGCTGAGTCAGGTCAGCTGTTTCCCCTTGTTTAAAGGCTTAGCTAAGCTAAGCTAAGTTAACATCTCCTGGATCAGAGCTGAGAGTGGTTTTCTGATCACAGTCTAGGCAGAAAAAGAAGGAATAACTGCATTTTTAAAAGTCCAACATCTTTAAAAGTTACATTGGCTACGTCCACTTAAAAGAAATCCCTGTGTTGTTTGTCTGACTTTGACTAAAGGTGTCCCAAAGCCTAATGCTGCAGTGTTAAGCAAAACAAAGAGAGTTGTTGAGGGAGAAAGTTCCATGGGATAACACATAGAGGTTAATTGGTGGTTTGGATGTTAGCCTCTGCAAACAGAAGCAGATTTGGGATGACCTCAGGATGTAGTCATGGATGAGGGGTCATTCCACATGGCAGCCACGTCTCTGAACCTGCCATTAGAGTTGTGGGAAAGCAATAACGGTTAGTCAGCAGACTGCCCCCTGGAATCCCCCTAAGAAGCTGAAGACATAAAAGCTTGTTTGTTGTATATATGTGGGTTCTTCTGCTCTGTCGCTGATAACATTTGACTTTGAATTGTTGGTAGCCTGTGGACATCAGTGGGGTTTCATTTTCTCAGAGTGGTGGATAATACATTTATTTTTTCTGTTGATAATGATTTGGTGGTTTCAGTGGAGAGGAGAAAAAGAGACAGGGCCATTGGAGCACAACAAATAAAAATATGTTTCTCAGTATTTCACTGGTATGTCTCAATTTCTTACCATCCAGTCTCAATGAGTCTTGGTGCGCAACAGATTTTGTTAGTAAGCTGCATTATTATTATTTTTTTTGACATGCTACTGTCAGCATCACAGCAACTTTGACCAATATGTCAGATTATTATCAGCCAATATTGGCCAGTCGCAGAAATATTGGTACCCCCTCACATGTGCAAATACTAAAACAGTTTTTAAGGCTAGAAAAATGCTTGGACTAGTGATTTAAAATGATGTTTTCCGGCAGAAGGATATCCTCTAACAAGTATTTGTTGATCACATTCAGCTGATATTATTTATAAAATATTGGCTGATCATCAGATATCGGAATTTTCTTACTCCCTACTGTTGCATCAGCCCCAGAAATCCCATGTTGGTCGGGCCGTAATTTATACTGTGCAAACAGATCTCAGTGAAGTGAAACTTCCCCTGGTATCCCGTGCAACACAATGTGAACACCGTCTGTGTTAGTTTTGCAACAGAGGTTGCAGTTGGTCATTTCAGTCTCTTTTGCGGCTGTGACCTGACTCTCCCCATTTCCCAAGTAAAGGGTCAATAAAGTCTTACCTTGAATGGCCTATGTGCAAATAGATAGTTTGACACCTTTATCATGAAGGTTTTAACTATTCAACTCCCAAACTGAGTTTGGCATTACACATTCATTGTTCATTTATTGACTGTATTATTTACAAATCTGCAGGTTCTCTTCAGTGACACAGCTAAGGCCACTTGTCTCAGTAACTGGCATTGCTCACATGAGCTACTTACTTGTGAAGGGTGTGTTGGCTAAAACCTAATAGATTTTTTTAATCAATCAATTTATCAATAAGACGGAAATAAGAACAAAAGTAAAGAGTGGAACAACCAGAAAAACAGCAGGAATGGCCACATATTTCTTACAGTATCTGTCTCTGGTCAAAACCTGGTAATGTGCATCTTCAAAAGTATCAGCGTCATGAGTGTAAGAAAATAAAGAAAGAACTTTTTCAACAAGCATGACAGAGAGCGGTTTTCTCAGACCGCGACTGTAAGCATGCTGTTTCGGGTATTTCTTTTTATCCTTTAGACTGTGTTGGAGCCCAGCTGTTAGAGTTAAGGGGTTACCTGGCATTGATGAGATACTGAGCTAGGCTGATGTTAGCGGGGGTCCCTGTGATGGTGATCTGGCGCTCTGATGAGCCCTCCATGGCATTGGCAATTTTGATCTGCGCACCAGACATCTGTCGAATCTCATTTATTTTGGTTCCCTGGCGTCCGATAATGCAGCCTATTAGCTGGAAAAAAGAAAAAAAAAAGGTAAAGTGTCTTTGAACCTGAAGCAAGAGAACCCTCTGTGTTGTCTTACAGATTTGTACCTACAGTAACAGACGTTCAAAAGAAAGTCCAATGAGTGATGACAATTTAAATCCCATCATTCAGAAAATTAAGTTTGATGAACGATAGGATGGTCAGTAGGTCGGCAAACTGGCGTTCTGCTATGCCAACAGCATGAAGTGAAGTTTGCAGGATCAGTGTCGGTAATATCATTTGTTTTTTTCATAATATTTAATACATTTGGGAGAACATGGAACAACATCACCTAAGCGTGCTTCTCTATTTGCAAATGTTTTCCTTATCCGTTAATTACCAATTAAAGTTGCCAGTAACCCTCTTAAATGTTCAGTTAATAAGATCAATGTGATCTATGACAAAAGTGTGAATAATTTCAGATACTACACTATAATACATCCTCTCAACAAAGACAGTCATTGGAAAGTAAAGAATTTTTAAACATAATTCTGTCTATCAGCTGTCTCAAGAGGGCTTCACTCACATCATTAGGAATGGTGAGTTCATGGGTGCTGGCTGGTGGACTCGCATCCAAACCTGAATTGGGAACAACAGGATGAGAAAGGAAATTTGACTTCAGAGCTGAAACCTTTCAGATTAATATTTTTTTAGAAAACATAGCTATTTTATTTTTCTTTCCTAAAAAAAATTAAATAAGATTATTGATACATTGCTCAAGCTCAAATCTGTGCATTAAGTATAAGCTGCTGCCAGAAGGTTGTTAGCATAGCTTAGCACAAAGACTGGAAATAGATGGAAACAGCTAGCTTGATTAGCTCTATCCAAAGGTAACAAAATCTGCCGACAAGCAAGAACACAAAGCTAAGCTGCTAACCATCTCCTGGCTCCACATACGGATATGACACAGGTGGAATCGATCTCCTCAGCTAATTTTTAGTAGCATTGACAAAAATAAAGATAAACAACATGTCTCCACTTCTTCTATATTTACAGAAATCAAGCCAAAATACTCCTGGGCCATATTGCACATAAAACTAAATCTGGCACCAGAGCCTGTGCAGTAGTATCGTAGATATCTCCAGAAATATCCCCAGCTTCGGACCATCACCACACACAGTCTTGTTCACTGAAGACACAGAGATGCCAAGTGGTACCAATGTAATTTTACAATTGGCTTGCAAACCTTTGGCCATCTTAGACAGAGGGAAACAAAATATCCATTTTGAAAATGAGAAAAATTAAAAAATAGCTAACTCACTGTAATGATATATTTTGGAGGAAAAACAATATTTTTGGTCCACACCTTTCTAAAAACCCAGTGGATGAATTATATCTTTTAAACATTGTCTACATTTAAATGTTACCAATGTACCCTTTAGAACCAAAACGTAGCAGGCAATGAACACTCCACAACAGCACGATAGCAACCACCTTAAATTACGGAAATCATCTTTGACAACTACTTTTTTGTGGAATTTATGACCTGTACTGCAGTCAGACACCAGAGGGTAGTCAAGATGTTTTCTGCTGCACTTTTGATAAGTTGTCAAGTCTTCCACCTTTAGTTCTGCCAATGCTTGGTTGCTAGCCAGGAGAGCTGCATTCCAGAATCAATTGTCTTGTTACAAAAGTGTCTAATGGTGTCTTCAAATGGGGTCACGTTTAATGCATTCATGAGAAGAGACCATATGAACACCAGCCTCTTGTGGTATTCACAGAATCCTGTGTCAATTTTTTTCTGAAAACTTCAGGTTTTTGTGTTGTGATGTGTTTGGCAGGGAAATTGAGAGCTTGTATTGGCCCGTACAGGACCAAAAGGTGCTACGCTAAGTGTGGTCAAGTTGTTTATCTGGACATAAACTGTCACCTTCGTCATGTCGTCTCTTGTTCCTCCACGTGGCGTTTAAACACAAAGTCACAATGTCACATTTCCACATAGAAAGCCAGCAGGAG
>JAQLOL010000005.1:23802433-23812900 GCA_029783665.1 Naso thynnoides | reverse complement strand
AAAGACATAGATGAGTTTAAAGGAGGAGTTTTTTTGTTTGTTTTAGTAGATTTCGATATGAGGATAAACAACTTGACATGCACCGTCTTGTTTTTGAGGGGTCCTCAGAGACACACAAACAAGACATAAGAGACGCATAACAACACACACAAGAGCTTTCCACCATCCTAAACCACACCTACTCCCTCTGTTTTGAGTGTCATCTGTACAAAAGTAAACAAAATAAACAGAGATAAGTTAAAATTTAAATTAAAAAAAAATATTACGAGCAGGGCAAAACAGATCCTGCAGAGACATCTCACGCCCTGAGCAGACAAGAGTCACACTGTCCCCCTTGTCTCACAGGCATGAGTGACAGAGCTGCTCGACAACGATGAGCAACGAGATCAGCTGACAATCAAAGTGCCAAAAGTCCCCAACAAAACGAGAAGATCTCTGAGTTACCTTTGCTCCCTTCTCGCCTGGTTCTCCCTGAAAATTCAAACAAGAAGCAGAGACGAGTTAGTTTGATGCAGAGACGTAAACTGTCCGTGTTCAGCTCTTACAGTTTACAATTACTGATGTAATTCACTGTTCAAAAGTCGCACACAAACACACACACACACACACCACACCCACCCTTCAAAGTAGCAGGTCCTAAAATAAATACATTAAAAACTGCAAAAGACAGTCATATAGAAAATTGAAGGACCTGCAGCTCCCTCTAGTGTTCATTTGTGTTATGCCACTGCTCTTGTCTTCACTCAATACAGTTACTGTCATCAAACCTTCAGAGGGACAAACAACTTTCAAAATGTTTTCTGGCATCATTGTCACCCCACAAACTGCATGACAGACATTAGACTGGAATCTCTGGACACACACATGACACCAGCATTTTAAAAATGGTGCAAACCTTCTCTCCACGCACTCCTACACGTGAGCTGGAGCTAAAGCCGGATTCTCCCTTCGGCCCAGCTGGACCTCTGTCTCCTGTGTCTCCTCGCTCCCCTCTGTCACCTTTTTCTCCTTTGGCTCCGACCGGCCCTGAAGACAACCGCAAAGGACAGAGTCATTGAACCCTCATGAACAGACCTTTCAGAAATGATTAATGTTTGTATCCTGCATCCAAGACAACAAACAGGACATTTCCTGTGCCCAAGAGAAAAGAAGAAAGGAGAAAAGGAAGTGACTTTTTGCTCAATGGAGTGAGAATCCCCGTGTCCACGGCCGTGATTTAAAGGTCACACCTGCATGCATGAGATTTGTTTTCTGCTTTCCAGCAAAATTGACCTTAAACTTTTTCCATGAATGTGTCACTTTCAGCAAAGCTTGTCAAGGTCAAGGTCACATTTATTTCTAAAGCTCATTTAAAACATCCAAAGTTTACCAAAGTGCTTTACAGGAACATCAATAAAAGTACCATGCAATATAAAAGAGATATAAATATCAAACAGGGAAAATGATAATAAAATAAAACTAAAATACATATAAACACGAGGCAGTACAGATGTCACAGGTAATCAGGTCTGGCTCACAACAGGTCCAACAGCCAAGGAGAAAAGGTGAGTTTTTACAGAACACTTAAACATCTCCAGAGACGCAGGAAATGCAGCCCACTGTGACGTTTGTCTAAAAGTCAAACATCTTCAACTCTGCTGACGTGTGCAGCAAATAAAGTCCACTTCAAGCCCACTGTTTGTCAGGAGGTTAGCGGTTCAGCTTCAACCATGAAAAGTGGATCTCTGCATCTGAACAGACACATGAGCTTTTACTAGAGACTGAAAAAAAAATAATGTCACACGTCAGAGCATCAGAGCCCAAGTTTACAGGAGAAACTGGTCCTGCACGACCAATCCTGGTTATTTCCAAGAAATGAAAATCTGTCAAGATGTACCAAAATTGTTTTCCTGTCCGTTTTTCCATCTTCTCCCTCTTCCTACTTTTCTCTCTTTACTATAGCTTCCTAATTTCCATCTTTCTTTGCTTTTTCAAAGGATTATCGCCTGAACAGCCTTGGTTTATACACCATGTCCATCACCCTGCATTAATTCCAGAGAATAAAACCCATAGATTTATGCATTTACACCCCTGTGGGCTTTTTTATTCCATGCAAGGTCCCGCAAGAAGAGTACACATGAAATGAGTAAAACATCAGAGCAGAGGTTAAAAAACGAAATAAAAGTCAGCGGATTTGGACACTTTAACCCCTTTCCACCCACCTGGTGACCCGGGAAGTCTGGGCTTAGAGTCCACAGACACTGAGCTACCTTCAGAACACAATGCGAGATACAGTGTAAAATTAAAACCAGTTCAGGTCAGTTACACAGATGCCGCAGTTGTTATTTTATTTTTGATTTTTCGAGTGTGGTTCGAGCCACAAATTAGCAAACCACCATAAATAAAATCAGATACAGCAGCAACAAAACACTGGTGGAGATACTGTAACTTACACAGGCCTTAAATGTGTCAACATACAGTGTTTCACACCCTGCTTTGCAACATGTTGGTGTTAAATATGAAGCTCTACAAGATAAACAATCTCTACAAATAACATTTTATGCATCTGGAAATCCACCAGGTCCTGATCACTCTCATTCAACACTGGATCAGATGCTGCGGCAGAGTCGGTCTTCAGAGTTTTTCTGTTCATTTTTACAGGGAAAGAGTGTTTACAGATACTTTCCTCAAGATACTTTTCTCTTCAAACAAGTTTTTTCTCTATGATGAACTTCAGTTCACATCCAATCATGATTGCTGAGTTCCAAGAGACTTCAATCTTTGTTTTACTGCGAATGTTGATACTTAATCAAAGCCACATTTACTTTATATGCTTGTACACCTTATTTTGCTGATAAAAGCACTGTATGTCATTAATGTTTGATGTGTTGTTCATGCCGCCACCACCAGATGGTGTCACAGTGGAAGAAAAAAAGAAAAGATTTTCACAGTGACTTTAAGGTTGGTTGTTTTTTTGTTATTTTCTTTTGCATGACAGACATTCCCCACGTGAATAACTTGTGCATACAAAAAAAGTACACAAATTATGTTTCATATTCCGTGCGTGTCGATTACTGAGTGAAATTTGATTAAACATTTTCAAGTCATCATTGAAGAGAGAACACAAAGCAAAGACATAACATTAAAAAAATGGACGTCTGTGATCCAAACAGAAACCGCTGCAGTAAAAAAAATACTTTGCTGTGATCAAGTAACGGGCAACACCCTCTCTGCTCATCACAGCTTCAAAGTTAGCATTACTCCATATGTCCACTAGATAGAGACATGCAGCCACGCATGGTGAAGAAATATGCGCTCTGTCAAACATTCTCTCACCAGGTGAGCTGCATCTCGTGTGAGCCTGTGGAAGCACAGTGTGTGTTTCCAACTTTGAAAGTAAAGTCATATGTTTATGACAGACGGGAAGACGTCTGCACGAGCAGAGGGCTTGTTTTTTACTCACAGCACAGAAAAGATTCAGACTTTAGCGAGAGATCCTTGAATAATGTAAAGGAGCTGTGAGTGTGTCCTGATAAACTTACCTGTTGAAACTGACACCTCCTCCTTCCTGATCACTGGTGGCTGCTGGATGGGCCGGGAAGATGGAGGAGTCGTCTGCAGGGAGAAAAATCCAGGAACACAGAGAGACATGAATTTAAAAAACAAAACAAAACAATGGATGATATTTACTGAAAGCTGCACTAAGCCTGCTCTACATTTTAAGAGTCAGGCTGCTCTGCATCGTCCCTGCGTGGGAAAACATCGAGCTTGTTAACTTTAATCCCAAACAATCCTACAGAAACACTCCATTCACTCACACTGCTGTTTACAGTTGGTGCAGCTGAAGCTCTCTTTTTCCCAGCTCTGCAGCGACACAGCTGAGCCAACATGTGCAGGCAAAACACGAACAGAGCGAGACGCTTATGTGTCGATCTGCTGCTCAGACCTTCCTGCTAAACTATGTTTATGTGAACATTACGAAGAGAACACAGCTGTGACAGTTCCGTCACTCAAACAACCTGTGAATTTAAAATGTGTGTGTGTGCGTGTGTGTGTGTGGTCATCTCGCTGCTGCCACTCCAAACTCCGTCATTAACCTGCAGCTAAACTTCTTTAACGCCGTCAGCAGTACCCCGTCCTCGCTTATGATCGGCTGAGTCTGTCACTGACGCCCCTCTCATTCCCGATTCTGATCCTCACCTGTTCCCAATGAACCCGTTTACCTGTGCAATGTTCCAAACAGGTGTTTTTGAAGCATTTTACAACTCTCTTAGCCCTTTTTGTACCAACTTGTTTGGAACATGGTGCTGCTGTCAAATTCAGCTTAAGTATGAATTTACAAAAATCACTGAAGTGGACGAGGTCCCTGCATTTTTCTTTTTGTAGCTGTTACCATTAACATATTTTACAAAATACTTCTTTAGAAATGTTAAAGGGAAACATTTAAATCTGGGAAATGTCCTCAGTTTCACAAAAAGTCTTTATGCTTACTTGAGGTGGTTTTGCCTTTGTTGAAAAATGGTCCGTGTGCAAAATGAGAAACAGAAACAGATGTGTTGAATAAAATGTGAGGTAGCAAATATTTATCAGCTGTTTTTGCTCCCCAAAAGAAGAAGCAGAGGAAGAAGCGGTTTCTGCCATCTTCCTAAATATTCCCCCAATGCACAAAACATGGCTGCTAACAACAACAACAACAACAACAACAACAACAACAACAACAACAACAACAACAAGAGGTATGTTTAAATGCGTTGATTTCACGACTTAAATCTATCCTGGGAAATCTGTTTTTGGGTCAGTTTCAGTTGTTTTCAGACTGCCAGGACAACTTGTTCTGTTTTCAGTGTGCAAACTCTACTTCTTCTACTGTTCACTACAGCTATGCCTAATGTTGTCTTTACCGCCACCTTCTGACCAAACTACACTTTGCAGCAAAATTTAACACTCCTAATTTGCATTTTCTTTTTTGCTTGATTTCAAAAGTTTTCTTATGATTTGCTTGACATTTAAAGGAAACGTGGCTTCTGCTTGCATTTTGCTGGAAAAGCTTCAGAGTGAAGAGAGTCTGGAAAACAAAAGACAGACTGTCAGTCTCCAGTCTACCAACAATCTTCCCTCACTGAACACACAGCAGGGCTGACAGACGCGACAGCAGGAATGGAGGATTTGGGGGAGGGGAGGTCAGTTCTGCTCCCAAATTGCCTTTGGGGTGAAAAAGAGAGGGGGTGGAAAAAATACAAATACCCCTGTCTGTGGCTCATTCTTCACCAGTGACACACCTCGAATTGTCACCTGTGGAATTCTGGGAGCAATGGGAAGAAGAATGGTGCAGCGGGGGCGGTTGAGGGGCCAAGGGAAGCGTGTCGATCATTAACCAGTTTCCTCTCTGGGAGACTTTTCTCCCCGCCGTGTTGCACAGCACCAGCTATGCTAAGAATTTGGCCAGACCATTACTGATTACTGTTCTGAGTTGATGTATGTATTAATGAGATAAAGAATACGCAGCTTGTACACTCCTTCACCTATCCATCATGGCGGGGGATGACGGGTGGGAGGCTCCAGCCGTTAGAACAAAGTGTTGATGGATTTGAAGCACAACCTCCTGAATATCAGAGCAGGTATGCAGCTGCTTTGGCAATAAACATATTCCACCTCTGCAGCAGCCTTGAATGTTTTTTCCCCTTTTTTCAGCTGCATCAAAGTATCACAGAGGGAACTCGGTGGAATTTGTGGTTAGGATGAAAGAAAAACAGTCAGTTTATTATCAGTGTTGCTGTGTTTTCTGTGCTGTTTGCCCGAAACGCAGTGGATTCAAAGTCATCACAGCTAAAAACTGCAAACGTCACTTTGCTTCTTCTGTGAGATCAACTCGTCTTGAAGGAAACAGAACCTAATCAGCAGTAACTGTAGCTCGGCTGGTGGAGCAGGCGGACGCCCCATGTGTTCTCACAGCGGTAGTACCAGGTTCGATTCCCTGTGGCTCTTTGCTGCCTGTCATTCACTCTCCCTCCCTGATTTCCTGTCCATTTCTTCAGCTGTCCTATCAATAAAGGCACAAATAGCCCAAAACACAGTTCCGAAATAAGGTAAAGAGGATTTTAAGTAACTTCACAATTAGTGCAGTACCTGCTGCTAAATGTGCACAACTAAACCAGTGACTTAGTTTTAAAGTTTAGAGTTTCATAGACGGACACACAGCAAAGTTACACCAGACTCTGGCTTTGGCCATTTTACAAGATAAAGACAAACTTAGCGTGACCGATGGGTTACAGGCTCGTGTCATGACGGACGACAAACTTAAAGTCAATTGAAACGTCTGGGAGGCAAATTGTGATTATGTGGCTGCCCGCAGACACACGGACACGCTGCGCTGCGCTGAGCTCGGCTAACGAGGCTGAACTTGCATCGATTCGATCAGACTGAACTCGGAGGATTATGACGCAGTGTCGTGTGTTCAGCAGACGCACGAATCATTATGCACACATGACAGATATGTCACAGTGATTAGAAACTCTATTTTTAGCAGTTAAGATGATTAATTATTAAGCTGCACGAGCTTTAACAAGAAAACATTTAACCAGATATTTTTAGCATCAATTCTTCACATGGACACCAACATTTGGTCAAGAACAGAGCGGCTGGCATAGCAAATGTTATTTCTAATACAGAGGCAGTTAGTATATGAAAAGTCATTAATTATTCAAAATATTAAAAAGAACAACACAAAGGAGATCTTTTATTGACCACAAGCAGGAACTTGAATATATGATTTATGAGTCTAAATCATTTCCTTTGCGCAAAGAAGAAAACAGGAGACATACTCGAGAGGAGGCAAATTTACGGAACCACTCTTTTACATTTATAGACTAATTATTTATTTATTTATATTTATAGACTTTTTGATTTGACAATAAAAGGATCATTTCTTTCGTGCAGATTTACAGTTTTCTCCGTTTTATTCTGACGTGGGTCTGCAGCTCAACACTTCACTAGATAATATAGAAGTTTCAGACATTTTGGCTGTGTGATTTATTATTCATGACAGTTTCACAGATTAACAAAATGCACAATTACTTTATTTGGATCAGTTTTTACTATTTTTGGGTTGCCAACTTAAGACTCATCATTTTTCCTTCTAGTTCGAGACAAGTCAAGTCTTCAGGCACTGAAGCCTCAAACAAGAACGACTTGAATTCACGTCTCAGGTCTGAACTCTGAGCAGAGTCGATCTTTTAATACACAAAGTCATACATTCGGTCCACAAAATGTTCTTTGTAATATTAGAAAATGGAATTTTAAGTCAATTGTAATACTTCTTGATGGGCATTATAATTAATTTCTAAAAACAACCAAGTCTAGATCCACATGACTACATTTCTGTCTTATTTAATTAATTAATTTATTTATTTTTTGTGTCAGCGTCCACGCAGCTGCAGCTTATTCAAACCTAAAAAGTTTAAAGGAACTGTCTGAAAATATCGCATTTCAGTCGCGTCGCTCTTTTCACGAGTCGAGCTGAGACCTTTGGAACCGATGACACGGACACACACGTTTGCTTCCTCAATGGGTCTGATCAGACGCGACATGTACTCGGATTCGATGTGCCTGTGTCTTGTGACCCATTTCCGAAAGAAAACAAACAGGCTGTGTGCATGTATGAGCCGTGACGACCAGCGCTTCATTTGACATGCGTCATAAAACTCATCCGTTGCCGACCTCGTTGTCTCCGCTCGCAGTTCCACCTTGTCGTCAGTCCAAGCTGAGATGTCTCTAGTCGTACTTTTCACAATCCTCTGTGCATTCAGAATATGAGCAAGTGGTCATGTGATGTGTTCGTCGTGATGGAGGGTCTTTCGAAACACAGCGCTAAATTCCTGTTTCAGTTTTCAAACACCAAACATCGCTGAGGGGAGGACACGTTTCCTCTGTGAGCTTCTCGCTGAGAGGCTCGTTGGATTCCAGCAGTGTCACCATCGACCGAGCAGCTCTGCCATCTATCACCATGAATTCCAGGATGACAAAATGGAAAGTTTCACTCTCAGACTTGCCTCTGCCCAGACTTGCCTTCACTGCAGCAGTTGGGCAGTTGTGCACAGTGTAGGTTCTTCTTTATGTGAGCACACATCAGATGGAAAAAACATCCACAGGTGGGAATTAGATGCCAGCTGTTTGTCTTTTACATTACATTGCATATTACATGATGCTAATAATTAACTACTGAACAGACGGAAAAGCCCCTTGTAAACGCTGCAGGGCGGTAAGCCAGAGGATCAGGCAGTGAGGATGAGGAGACTTCCGACTCAAATTACCTGCCCCTGCCCCCTCCGTCTTCCTCTCTGACTTTCTTTCCATCTCTGTCAGTTCCTGTGCACAGCTGATCGAGAAACCACTCAGAAAAACAAAACCTTGAGGCGGGGGGTGGTTCTGACTTGGATCAGTCTGGGTTCAAATTCACATCCGGTTTTTCTACTTCTACACTATAACTGGGAGTGGGAGTGCAAGCACGCACTGAGGAGGAGGAGGAGGAGGAGGAGGTGGTGGTGGTGCAGGGTGGAGGCAGCACAACATTTTAGCATGTATGGCTATCTGAAGATGTGAGTGGGTGTCTGTGGAATCTGGCTGTGTGTGAGAGTGACCGAGACGAGAAGCAGAGAGAGGAAGACAGGATGACGAAGAGGGGAGATAGAGAGAGAAGACACTAAAGATACATTCAGTCGCACGGGTGACTGCAGAAACACAGAAGGACCAAAAGCGAAAGCGTGTCTGTGAGTAAATGGAACGGTGCAAATATGTGAGGAAGACTCTGCTGTCTGTCAGCATTCTGTTCATATCTGTTAGGTCAGGCCTTCATCTACATCTCACAGGAGCACACACACATACACACACCTCACCTGACACCAGGTAAATCTCCTGCTGTGAAGGTGTTCACAGTCTCTGCTTAAACATTTAAAGCCCAAAGTTCTTCTCGCTGGCAGAAACATTTTGAGAAGATTTTATTATGAAGTCCCAAACTTTCAAAACAATTCTAGGTCTCGGGGCGTGAGGTCATTTCCTCTCAGCTCAACAGTTTTTCAACTTTCTCGAGGGACGACTGTTCTGTCACTTTTATGTCTACATCGTTTGACAGAAAGCTGCTGTGAAACTCTTCTCCCACATCAGACCTGATCGTCTGTTTGAATGGTCCTGAACAAAGCCTCCTGCATCCGTTATTCTTCTCACACTCATTTTCTGGTTGCAAAGCTGAGGTAGGCACTTTAATTTTGGTGGCATCATGCTAACATCCCATAATAACTATTCAGCAGTTTGTAATTCAGCTGGTTAAGAACTCTAGACTTCTCTCCGTGGCTCTGTGTTCATATGATGACGGGGTATTTTGGACCAATCACGGCTCATTTCAGAGAGCGCGTGAGGAACAGTGACGACGCGTCATAAGGAGTAGAAAATACAGGCAGCACGGGACACTTGGTTATTAATGAAACATCATGAAGCCAAAACTGCGGGTAAATAAAGTCAAACCGTGGAAACGGTTTCAGAGCTGAATGATAAATGTAAGTTGTTCCATACCGTCCATCTGTGTTTCTCCACGGCTGGTTTCAGAGGTCTGACTTCCTCATGACCGCTTCCTTCACCTGAAGCCTGAGGGGACGAAGCACACGTTTAAATTTCATCACGATGGTTTTTCATCAAGTTTTTCTGTTAAAAGAACATAAACATGTCGTATCTGGAAATGTTCTGATTGAATTCTTAGTAGACATTTAGCAGGAAAAATCCATACGTTTGAACTTGATATCCTGATGCTAGAAATGTGTTTTGTATTCCTTCTCCTTGGCTGGTTTTCTCTTACACCATCTATTTTAACCTCAGTTAGCCTCTGATCTGCCTCAGTTGAGGTGTAATTCAATTTAAAAAAACCAAACTCTACATTGTCAGTACTTAGTGTCTCATGTGTGCGTCATCGAGTCAAATGCTGGTGTTTTTGTTGTTTCTGACAGTGTACAGAAAACCAAGTATATACTTCAAACATGTAAATATATATTTGTTATTTCAGACAGTGTACAGTACAATGAATGTATACTTATATACTTTATTTTTCTCCAAGCAAAGATTCAGTTTGGTGGATGTGTCTTTACAGGAAAATGGCTTTGTGTGAGGTCATCATTTGAGATAAAAGAGGCATCCTGAAATCCAAAACCAGTCATTTTCACTCAGAATGTGATTTCCCATCCAACCCAAACAACCTCTAAACCGAGAGGTAAAACCTTAAACCTCATCCTGTCAGTAAAGAAAAGGACGCGGTGGTCGAGCAGGCGAGCAGAGCAGCTGCCAAGCCAATATCTGACTAAACAACAGTGAGGGCTGCTGGTGGGCTGCACTGAGGGGCACCTGTGTGTGCGTGTGTGTGTGCGTGTGTGCGTGTGTGTGTGTGTGCGTGTGTGTGTGTGTGTGTGTGCGTGTGCGTGTGTGTGTGTGTGGGGGGGCACTTTTGTC
>JAQLOL010000005.1:23757492-23767936 GCA_029783665.1 Naso thynnoides | reverse complement strand
CTAGCTACAGAGCAGTTCAGTGCCTCCGCAGCTTCGACACAATCAAAACAAGAAAAATACAATTTTAATCCAAAAAGGTTAAACAATGAAACTCTTGAGCTGCGGGTCAACAGCTCTGGATCAGGACAGAATCCTCACGTTTGTGGCTGCAGAGGATCCGTTACCTATCTCTCTGTTTCCTTCACAGGCTGTCTGTGAGCAGCTCTGCTCCACCAGGTGCTTCAACATTCTGCAGTGAAAGTCAAAGTTATGAACTCGGCTTCAAACTTTTCAGTTCAGCCTGATCACACAAGCAAATTCACTTGTACAGGAGTCACATTTGTTTAAAGTACATTTACTTATTTTTTTTTATTTTCCTCAAATCCTCAAATTCTGGGTAGTCTTAGTCTGAGTGTCTAAAATTAAGACTAAATAAATTCTACTGAGTGTTATCGTCACTAGCATTTCTTGTTCAGATTTCTTCAAAGGTCTTTTCGAAACCCCGTCAGCAGCATTCAGCTCTCACTGGTCAAAAACGGCACATTGTCGGCTCACTGACTCACCGAGATCTGTCTCAGGAGAACAGGTCAGACTGTGAGAGGAGGACTCTGGATGCCTGAAGAGTTTCAGCTGGGGAAGTAAGAAGAATACACGGCTATTGTCTGCTCCGAGGCATTCCCCACGAGCTGTGACTGTTCACCACGGCAACTTCCATCTGCGCGCGCACGCGCACGTGCGTGTATGTGTGTGTGTGAGAGAGAGAGAGAGACGGAGAGCACGCTGAGCCCTCGCTTCGACCTCAGAGCTCGTGGTCATTTGGACTCACTGAGGTGGGGCAGAGGTGAAATGAAGGCAGAGATGGACTAAGGGGCAGAAATCTTAACCCAACCAGAACACACACGCCACTTACATTTGGAAACATACATACACACACACACACACACACACACACACCTCCTCCTCCTCCAGACTGGAGTTCACCGTCCTATGCTGCCAGAAATACCATGGCTTTAAGCTTTGTCTGTGTGTGTGTGTGTGTGTGTGTGTGTGTGTGTGTGTGTGTGTGTGTGTGTGTGGCCTCATTTTCTTCTTTCTGACAAACAATGCACCATTCATTCAGAGAATAAACACAACAAAAGCTACAGAAGCTTCAGAAGCTGTGCCGCAGCAGCTACAAATTGCTACAGGAAGAACATTCAGAGGCTGAAGGTCTCGAACCTTCTTCGACATGAATCAAGATACCATGAAATATATTATAAGTAATAAGTATTATAAGTTTTTCACTTAAAAGCTTTTGAAGCAGCAGAATGAGTTGTATTTTTCTTGCTAATGTTGCCAGAATGAACCTTTTTAGAAGCCACAGATGAGTGAAAAGACATTTCTCACCTCTTACCTCAGATAAAAAAAAATCCCCCTTTCAAAATAAAAGTCTATTTAATGAACACTTGAACGGCTCTGGGCTTCTACCCAGCTCTTGTTTTTTTTTTATTTTTACTGAGAATGAAATCACAGCTCTGTGGTTTCACCTGAGAAGAGTTAAAGCATGAAGTAGGCGAAAAGTTTTGGATCAGGAAAAGGTAGGAGGTGCAGACCTTTCTACCTCCTCCACTTAATAAGGAGGCCAATCTTACAGCTGTTGAGCTCCTGAGCCCAGATCAGACCTCTTAGCTAACGCTGCAGTAATCCAATAGGGCTCATCGGCCGCATGCATGGCCGGAATGTGTCCAAATACCTGAGTGTGGCAGGAGGAAAGGGGCGTATTGAAGGGAGGGAGCAGGAAGTGGAGGTAAATGTGCATCTCATGTGAGCCAACAGGTCGACACAATTCAAACACTATTAATGGCACCAAAACCGTTTCAGCCGTCGCAGATTGACCTCGTCTAACACCTCTTCGCTGCCACTGTACTTTTCACCCCATTGTGAATTTCCAGCCATGTATTAAACTCTTGGGAAGTGGGCAGGGGGTCCCCGGGGACCCTGGGGCCCCCGGGGACCCCCTGCCCCCGCCCACTCACACAGACACACCTCACCAGCACTGGTGTTGCCCTGGCCTGAGACACAGTGAGGAGCCTGAAACAAGACTTTGGTTTGAAGGTGGGGTGGGGGTGTTAACTTGCCCTCAGGGGGGAGCATTCTGTGGGGACGTTGGGGACAAAAACTCATCCATCACTGCAGAGTTACTGCAGTTACCTGATCACACTCGGAAAGTTTAGAGAAAACGTCTGAATGCAAATGCTTCGTTTGAGGTTTACTGCACAATATATCAAAATCTCTCCCTCTTCCTCAGGATTCACACACATTGACTGAGTGTGACAACAACATCACTTACATGAAGTCATCATGCTGTCAGGGAGACTGGCACACAGGGCTGCAGAGAGCCCTTCAGCATGCAGAAGTCTTTCAGTGGCTCTTTAAAGCTGCCAACGAGTGAAGCCAAGTATAACAACCGAGGTGGGATGTCGACTCTAAAGTGATCCAGCATCAGTTCCCTTTGTTTCTCGTGCTCGGTCGGATCCCAGTCACTTCACATGCACAGTTACTTGTACACTGAAAGAAGGACGGATTACAAGAACACTGAGAGAATCACTTTATTAACAGAAGTAAGTCGAGTTCGCTGCAGCAGGTGGCGCTATGCCCTGTTCATCTGGTTGCTGTTAAACTTCTTCCAGTCAACCTTTAACTTCACCTATCAAACAAGCGACAAACAAGCTAGCAAGTTAGAACGCCAGCAAAGTCCGTGTCAAGAAGTGAAAACATGGACAGTTTTACAGCGCTGTACACTTCATACGAACGCTACGCTTCAGTTTTTATCAGACGAGCTTTCAGTTTCCTTCCCGGCTTGCTTCTGTGAATTTATGACGTTCCACTTCTGCTTCAATGACAGCCGCAGGAACTAGTTCAAAGCCAATTCAGGCACAGGGAAGCGTAAATGAATCTCCAGCCACTTTATTTAGGCTTAGTGGTCAAACGTCAGGAAATTCACCTTTTAGATTTCAGGGGACTAACATGTTTTTGCATGTATTTAAGTCCAGTTTAGTCTCACTAGCAATAAATTGACTTTTTCTAACATCATGTAAAAGTTCACAAATCATAAACAACCTTTTGAAAATGAAAACACCAACAGACCATTTCCGACAAATCACATCGATGCTACTTCAACAACCTAAACAAGTGATTAGGATTACTCAGATTTTCTAAAGCTAAAAATACAGTGTGGAGGAGTAACTAGTTACACGTAATGTAGTTATTTAATTTAATTCCAATATAAATCTAATTGTAATCAGTTACTGAATAAAAATGTCTAGTTAGATTATAGTTACTTATGAAAATGTTAATAATTACAAAGGGGGTTACATCTGAATATTTCCAATACAAAGCTCCAGCTATATGTTGAATATTATAATAATATTCATTTAGTTGCCTTGCATGTTTTTGATGAGCACAGTGTCTTCTTTTGTCATTCCAGTCAAGGCCGTTTAGCAAAGTTTGATGCTGTTCATTACTTTTGATTGGTTCTCTTGTTTGAATTTCACTGCCACTCAAGCTTAACAACCTGTCTGAGAGTTGCCACCACGTCTCTGGATAAAAAAAAAAACCACGTTCCAGTTCTGGAAATACAAAAACATTTTATTCAGAAATCAGAAAAGGGCTCGAACAGAACAGCGCAATGCAAAACATGTTTAGCAGCTGTTAAAATGCTTTTGACGTCGAACATTTCCATGTCAAACCTGAGGAAACATCTGCAGGTATGAAGCCTAATCAGTGTTGAGCACTACTGTACGGTTAACACTGCCTGGTTTAAATATGTGAAAATGGTTAACAGGTGAAAACATTTGTCAGAAATTTAGAAAAGTAATCAAGAAGAAATCAAATGCAATAAGTTGTCATACTTTGATAAATTAATTGAAATAGTTAAATTATATTATTGCATATTAAATGTGATAGTATTTAAAATGCAATAATATAAACAGTAAAGTCACAATAACTTGATAACATGAACATAAACTGTCACCTTCTGGCTTTTGTGCTATCAAATCTGAAGCCCAAGCGGATCATAATGTCTACCTAATTATCCTTTTTTTCCCCTTAAACAGTTTTGCCTCAGGGTGGCAGTTAAAGAAAGCATTCACAGAGCAAAACGCAGATTCTTTTCAATCATCTGACCGATGGGAACTCGTAAGGGCATGTCAGCTTTCATCAGCTAAAACAACAAAGACGTCCAGAAAGCATCAAGACCGACCTCACATTTAATAAATCATGGGAGACACTGACGTTTTTTCTACACAAATAGGAAACAAATTATAAACAGGCTAAGAAAAAAATGCTTTTACAAGATAAACCAATATACAGAGCAGCTCTAAACCACAGAGCACTGAGTTCACACACTGTGTTCTTGAGCCCTGTAATCTCCTCACTCGACCCATTTTAACTGCAGCTTCATAGCCCATTTCACTCCGACAAAAAACACAGACAACTCACCGAGCGACGAGGGAGCGCTGCAAGAAAAATGCCTTCTGATTCTGTTTGGGTTGGCTGAGGTTTTAGTAAAAGCCATCAAATGTATGTAACCACTTTTAGAGCTAAAAAACCATAAATAAATGACGAGAGTAAGATAATATATTAATCTAACAATAAGACAAAGAGTTCACAGATGTAACACAGCAGTGAACCAGGAGACTGTTTTCCAAACGGTGGGGGTTGATACCTGAGGCAGGTTCGGAAACAAAGCGTCACAGTGCTCAGACTTTTCTTCAGATGGTTTCATCAGTGTTTTCCACCACACGATGAGTGTCTATAGCAGTGATGACTCGGCTCATCAATCACCTCTTTAAATTGAAATCAAAGAAACCAAGCTTTCCTCGGCTGACGGTGACTCACTGATGTTCGGTCTGAATGCAGCCCAATGAGCGCAGTTTACACGCTGACACAGTCAGTTTCTGCTGCAGGTTCACATTAGATTCCATCATTAGTTCTTTCTACCTCAAGGATCCTTTCATCTGGGTTCCCTGTGGGCCTCATGTATACAACGTCTGTTTTGGTCGTTTACAGTAAAGCTGCATATATCTGCTGCTGGAAATTGTGATATGGAAAGTCACAGACTGTGAGACTAAGTCAGGTTAGCTGAGTTAGCAGAGTGGTCTACAACGTCTCTGAGAGGGACAGACTGGAGACAGGCCCGCTGATCCAGGCTGCGGTCACTGAGGGACGTTCTGTCTGGCTGCTAGATGTCGAGCCAGCCTCGCTGACTGAACAGTGAGCATTTAATATCTGCAGTGCTTTAGTCTGTTGCTGTTGAGTAGCTAGCTAAGGCCAAAGCTAGCTCGCCAGCTGCTGCACATAATCAGGCTGATGTCTTGTCAACACAGACCGTGCAGGTGAATTAGCAGGCAGACTTTCATTCTGTGCCCAGCCTGGGCTCGGTGGGCTCATTCAAGTGAACCTGAAGCATCTGTGACGCTCTGTACCTGGCTTCACGAAGGGCATGCATGTTTTCACAATGCAATGTGAAAGTGTTGCAGCTCTGTTCCTGCTCAACTGTTTTGCACAAAATAACCAAACTGCTTAAAATGACACAAGAAAACAGAAATGAGTAGCCTTTCCATGACGAAAACACTTAGAAGTTCAAAGGAGTTTCAGCTCTGCAACTTGCTGTTGCTTGTTGGCTCCAGGAGTCAAAAGGTGCATCATGGTCACATTCCACAACTGGCTCATATCTAATAAAATAGAGGCCCACCTCTTTGGCGTGTAGACTGTCCACTGACAAACTTCCCAGGCTATCAGCATTCTTAAGATTCTCCTGCCACTCATACTGCACAATTTATTGACCATCGAACAACCTTGATGCACACAGAAAATTCAAGCTCACAGCTCCAAATGTTACACAGTGACAGTCACATCATGAATCTGATGCACATCAACGACGTTTCAGTTAAGCTACTCTCTAACGTTCACACTGCGGTTTGGTAGGAATATGTTTGTTTTCGTTGCCCTGAAAGACTAAAAGAATAAACGTCTCAGAATTAAGTCTGGATATTAGTTTGTTTGCTCAAACATCCTCAGATGTTCCCTAAGGCAGGAGAAAACTCGCTCGGATGCTGGACGTGATCTTGGACGGGAGTTTTTTAGCGTCTGACACTTTGAATGGTTTAACTAGGCAGATCATGAATGATCATCAACCACACTGACGCTGAAGTGGGTTAGGGTTAGCTTTTCAGGGTTAGAAAAGCTAAATTTGTTTAAAGAATTTAGAACATATATTTAAGACCCGGTCATCACATAAAGCAGGAATAGGGAAACTTCTCAAAACTAGTTTTTCAAAGTAAAATTTGTGCCTGACGTTGACATTTCTATTTAGTGTCTGTGCATGAGTGAAACATGTCTACAGCAGGTTTCAGCCGAGCTGTTTGATGTTTCAGTGCAGTCAAGATTAAAGTGAAAAGATCTTATTATTTCTAAGCTGCTCTTTGTAATTTTGCCTCTTTTTCATCACTTCAATTGCTCTCAGATTAAAACAAACCCCAGTCTCCTCTACTTACAGTTTGTCAAAAAACTGTTTTTAACACAACCACAATTAAGATTTTACCACAAAAAGTTTTAAAAAAGCCTTGAAATCATTTAAAGGTTTAAATTATGAGGAAACTTTTGTAACATTTCATAGATTTGATACCATCTAGAGATGAAACACAAACGTTTTAACTATCTGACGCCACTGAACTCCTATTTCATTTCATTTGATGGCGCATCAGATCCTTCCTTTCACCATGAATGCACAAATTCTACCTGCCCACACAGGTCCCACATATACCACGCAGCTCAGAATGCTGGCAGAGGTGTAAAGGTAAATGCACATGCTCTCAACAGATTTCCTTTGCATGTCTGTTGGTTCTCTTCATCTGACAGTAAACAACATTACACTGTGAAGAAGCGGGCTGCGTGTGGAATGAGCGCGCATGCACATCTCATTTCTGTGTGAGCCAGGCAGAGCGCTCCGTCAGTCCCATCTCGTTGTCCTTTGTGAGCCCACGAGGCCTCACTCAAGTGCTCAGCTGCAGCTCTGCACAGCACTTCAGCAGCGTGTCAGTGCAGGTCAGCGCTCTGACAGTAAAGCCCGCCTTGGAAGGAAAACTCAGTCACCAAGCTTCCTCTTTGCATGGGAGGAAATCACGGGCTCATGCCACCGGCATTTGCAGGAGACTGACAGAAATTCCTCAGTGAGGACACTCTTACAATTAACAAGATGCGAGCAGGAGATGTGGGCTCCTCCGCTTTCCTTTCCCGCACAGCGCTGTTACACTGAAGGAGACCAGTGACTGAGTCCCTGAACTGACGCTCAGGATTCTCGCCACACGTGAAAGAAGCTCGCAGCTCACAGTCCTGATCTTTCTTACTCGGCGTCTGAGTACCGACTGCATCGTTTTCATGTCAATTAAATCAGGGGTCAGCAACATCTGGAAATCCAGCTAGCTGTAGCATGAGACTCCTACAGAAACAACCCTGTTCTGTAGCTCCGCCCTTCACCTGGCTCAGGTTTTATTTCGTTTGCTGTCTCTCTCTTTAAGATTATCGTCTTGATTCGTCTGTCTTTCTTTTCTTTGGGTTGCTTTGCTGTGTTTGCAGTTGTTGCTGAAGCTGGAAGAGCAACTTTTTCTCCTGGTTGTCCAACATTTTATCAGGCTTTCTCTGGCTGAGGGGACGTAAAGGTGCATCTACCTTTGTAGAGCAGCCAATAGGAACACGCTCCGTCTGAAATGACCTGTGATTGGCTGAAAAGTATCTGTCACATTCTTCATTTCCTAAAGCCTGAATACAGAGGGAGAGGAGTAGAAGTCTAGAGTTGTCTCAGAACACCTGCATTACAAAATGCTGAAAGGTTGTTATGGGATGTTAGCACAATGACACCAAAGATAAACTGCCTAACCCGGCTTTAATCCGGAGACTTTGGCCTTACCTCAGATGATCCCATCGAAAGTCACGCTCTCTGCAGTGTGACAAGTTTTGATGGGGGCACAAACTTTCAGCTTTCACGGCACAACATCTCCAAACACCCTCAGTGAACAGCGTTGGCTGGCTTCATACTTCACCTTTAACTGACACCTTAATCCTCTGAAATGAGGGAAGACAAAGACTGGAGGGAATGACGTTATGCCTGGGGCTTAATCAGAGGCCCGGGGGATACAGTACATGGACAAAGGGGCTTTTCATTAACAACACAATATCAGGGCCCTAAATTAGTCCAGGCCAGACTGGGGTCCAGGGTGCCGGCGTCCACTGTTCCCCCTGCTGGGCACTTCAGCACAAAAAGCCCACAGGTCATGCTCTTCCTCCGTTTCAGCTAAATCCAAGCAAAGGCATGTTATAATCCACATGATCAGGCTTTGGTGAGCTGGTGCACCAACTTGATCAAAATCAGTGAACTTAGTGAACCAGATAAAAAAAATATTTTGACCTCACAGCAGAGATGTGTGAGTTTTTGAATTAAGCTTTTCAAAAGTAACACACCAAGCACAGAGCTTAGACAAAAGAATCATACCTGCATCAATCTCATGTTTCTGTTCAGAGTAACTCCAGACAATGCTCTGTGAGATCGTCGGACTTTTGTTTCAGCACAGAATGCAGACACACAGGCCAGGAGAATTCATTCAGCCTCTCTCACTTATCTGATGAATTACATGCACGCGGGCATAACGCCAAACCAGAAATCTAAAGTTATTCTCACCCCAAGGCATTAAAGAGTGCTGACCTTATCAAGCTTTCAGACTTTCACAGAGAGGAAGAGAAAAAAGAGGTAAAATGAGTCTGAGTGAAAACAAGCACGAACTTTGAACCTTCAGCCTTTAGATTATAAATGAGTCTTTCCTCAGAAAAGCACAGTTTGTGTGTTGAGATTAAAACTAAAAGATTTTTTACCCATTTACTGTGACACAACTCAACGAACGCTGAGTAATCAAAAAAAACAAAGGAAACAAGGAATAGACTCCAGCAGTACAATTATTTTCCATTACGTTTCAGCCAGGTTTGAACATATTTTAGAATTCAAACATGTCTTGTAAAATATGCAAACAACCAACACTGCTGAGAATAATTCTGTTTAGAGCTTTTTAATATTTATACTTTATTGAAGGAAAGCATTGCAAATCTGCATTTTACAAGAATGAATGCTAGTCATGATGAAGTTACCTTCCCCAAATTCTCATTTTTACTGTGCAGCACTTGAACTCATCACAACGTAACTCCCGCCTGTCTGCAACGGTGCTGCGTGAAGTCGTGTCTCAACCAAACGAGCCGAAGACGGTGCCGTTACTATGGATACTGTTGCAAATGAGGATTTAATCCGATCCTAATTTTCAGTATCGTTTAGTGTGTGAGTATGGATTTTTTTTGACAACTTGACACTTCAATGCTGTCCACAATGCAAACCATGATAACGACAGTGGAAAGCAGAAAAATGACAATCCAGCATGAAGTAGTCCCTCCGTGTGTTTCAATGAGAATATATTCCTAAAATAATATACAAAATAATAAGCATCAAAGATCTAGATCATGGTGACATAGTGCTGTGCATTCTGGTATCGATATTTCGTCCCACTTGTAGTCAGCACTGGCTGTGTTCAGGCACCATGTGGAGTGTGGGATCTTCAAAGCTCAATAGACAATCACTGCAGCTACAAGCAAAAAAACTAAAGGTGACTGACTTGAAAAGTGAAAATATGCCCTGGGAACGATTTATGCAGATACACAGCAAATGAAACACGAGTTACATGTTCTACATAGCCAACTGTATTTTTTAGAGTACATGTGTATTTCCTGGGTTGGTCGTGTTGGACGATGCAGCTGAAACGTCTCCCGCGTGGACGAGCAAACAGAGCAAACAGACGTGGGAGGAATCAGTCCGCCGCAGCTGAATGGTACCAACACCTTCACTACTTTGGAGGATGTGCACTTCTGTTGTCACATTCTTAATTTCTTTTCTGCTGTAAAGGGGCTGGACACATGACAGACAGGAAACACTGGTTACAAAAGCTTTACACAGCCAAGTCTATAAGAGAGCCAAAATCACGAGGTTGTAAACTGGAGCTGTGAAACCACAGGGTCCTGTTGGACATGGCTCTGAGTTTCAGTGGCTGTTTCCACCGAGAGAGGAATCTGACCGCACGTCTCCCGTCTGATAATGCCGCTGTATCTGCAGACATATGGCCCCACAAATCTGTCACTGGACCTCTAAATATTTAACGTCCTCATGGATGGCCACTGTTCCTGCTCTCTAAACTTCTTAATGGATGGCACGGTGCCACCTGGCCCATAACGACCACCAGTGAACAGAGGGACCGTTCAATGCCTGCGAGCTCATGATTCACACAACAATTAACCGCCGCGTTCACTTTGCAAAAATCCAGGCTCAGAACATGAGTAAGTCTTCTGAGGCAATGGAATGTAACTAAGTACATATACTCAAGCACTGTGCCTG
>JAQLOL010000005.1:23725900-23740274 GCA_029783665.1 Naso thynnoides | reverse complement strand
TGTTATATGAGGACAGAGAAGGATACTTCACACTGAAAGTTCTGTACTGTAAGCAGAAGGATAACGGAGTGTATGTCTGTGCTGCGTCAAACACAGCAGGGCAAACTCTCAGTGCTGTACACCTGTCCGTAAAGGGTAAGTTCATCTTCTGTAGCCTCAGACCTTTAATTCTGCAAAATTTGACAAGTGTGGATACAGAGTAAAAGCAGACACAACTGCCTCCCATGATGAGGATTCAGGTTCAGATTTACGTTCAGACAACTCTATTTATCTTAAAAAGGCAATTTAGTTTTTACAATCCACCCAGAGCACAAACTCACAGACAGCAACAAACAGCAGAACATCGGGGACAACAGGTCAGTTTCTGAGCAACACAAGGACCAAGCGCAAATTTATTGTTTCATAATATCAGAAATACATAATAAATAAGAGAACCACTCTATAATATATTGCACATGACCACAACCTCAAGAAAGAGACACAAGAACAAACCAACGTTTGTGGTTTGAATGTGTTCATTTAAAGAGGTTTCTGTTGCTTTCTGTCTGTCGCCTTCTATCTGAATACCTGTTTGTAAGTGACGTTGTGCCATGTTCTTAGATCACATTTCTGTCTATTTGATGCTGGATGATGTCAGTGAGACTTCTTCAAAGAAGTGCTCTGAGATCATTTACTGGGGTACAGCCAGACAGGGAGGACACATTGAAAAAAAGTTTTGTGGTGGTATTAGGATGCTTGAAATAGAATATGTTTTTTTTTTTTTGTACAACAATGTTGTTTTGCGTTACTGAAATAATATGGTTGAATATACAGAAATCTTCCAAAAATGTTGAAACCTTCACCTTTAATCTATCATTAACATCAACTTACTCCAAAGATAGATAATATAATGTTGTTAAAGTTACATTCTGGTTTGTTCCAACTTTTTTATCTTCAAAAACTTAAGTATTTACCCGAGGAGTATAGTAATGAATACTATCTGATATTCAAGATACAAGATTGTAACAATATTCAAAATAATGTCTGTACTTATATGGCATCTCTAGAGACAGACTTTTGCTTTGTTGACAAAGTTTTGAAGTTTGAATTAAGAAGACAAGATACAAAAATGCAAAATGTCAATACAAATAAATACAAATAAATGCAATCAATAAAGGACATCACATCAAAGTTAATACGCACAATTATAAAGAATCTAAGAAATAAAAGCAATAATGAAATCACATGAGGGCAAATCTCTTAAAATAGGTTTGAAGAACTGACCTCAGTGGTGATTTCATAATGGACCGATGCTTTTACAAAGCAAAGACCAGCACAAACTGTGAAAAACTCACTAATGCGTGTTGCATGATGCCACATGAAAATGCTTACTGAAGGAACTCACTGGAGTAAATTTAAAGTTTATGACTTTATATCATCAGTCAGTTGAATTCATTGAAACAGCATGTCAGCAGGCCAGTAAGCTGAAAGTATAATCACTGCTCAAATTTTATGACACCAGCTGTGTTCAAAGCAATTCAATCCTCAGTCCATGGGAGGATTAATGAAATGTATTAATGAACTGAAATGTGACCCGAGAGATATCTAAACAGGCAAAGTTCATCAGCTTGAGGTGAATTCCAGCAGCAGTCTGCAAAGTCACTCAGCTTGTGAAGGGTCTGGGGGGGCGTCCATGTGTTGAAGTCTTTGGGAAGGGGATCATATTTCTCACATGGCCCAGAGAAGTCCAAACTCATGGCACCAGCAGTAAACATTGTACTAAGTCCAGCAGAGATCAAGAAAAAACATTTTGGTGGGAATGATGATTAGTGGTGACTTGTGAGTAGAGTTAAAGTTGATTTAAAAGGTAGAGGGTAAATGTATTTCATCAGCTGTTTGTGTGTTTGTTGAAACTTAAACATCCGTGAGATAAGGAAATGAAGAGCTTTGCACACAGACTACTAAATACAGTCCACATTCTTCATTTTACAACTGTCTGGTACTGTCTCATGGTGTCAGTTACAAACAGTTTATTTCCTGTCCGACACCTCGATGTGTTAATGACCTTTTCATTCCTTCACTAAATGAGCCACTTGTCTCGTGATTTTGTTCATCTTGTTTGCTTCACTGGAATTTACTGCCAAATAAATGTCCATTTCCAGTGTCTACTGCTGGTACACATGATGTGCTTTGTTGGTTTTCACAAGGGTCATCTTGCTTGAGGAATTTATGTGGTTTGCGTATCACCAACTGTTTGATAGATTTGATAGAACAGAAGCTTCCTGGGCCATGGGGACCTAATGGTTAGGGTCCTCGGTTGAAACCCCCACAGGCAGGATTAATCTGGGTCGTGAAAGTGAAGGGAACTGCTTGCCCCATCTGTAGTCCATATACTGAGAGCCCTTGAGCAAGGCCTCTAACCCCAGTGGAGCTGCTCAGTTAGGACTGTAGTTGTACTGTGCATCCTCCAGATTACAAGGTGTATCTGTGTGAGTGTGATCAGGGCTTTCCTGAAAGAGAGAGCTCTCTCTCAGTGGAACTTCCCCTGTATAAAAAAAGAAAATAAAGAAGAAAAAACTGATATGAACATCTTAAGTTAGATATTAAGCAGTATTAGCTGATGTTATATTTGTCTCATCTGACTGTTGTTCCTCCTTGGTCCCAGAGCCGCCTGTGCGGTTCAAGCAGCCTCTGATTGATCTTGAAGTATGGGAACGAGATTTGGCTGTTCTCGAGTGTGAAGTTCCAGAGGACTCCGTTCCCATCACATGGTATCTGGAGGATAGACGACTGCAGCCAGGGGCCAAATATGGAATGGAAGAGTGGGGAACAAAACGGCGACTTACTATCCGTGACATCGGAGTTGATGATGATGGGATTTACCTCTGCGAGATGCCTGATGGTGGGAGAAGCATTGCAGAGGTGGCTGTGAAAGGTAAATCAGGATGAAACAACAAAAAGGCTTTATTTAGAAGCACACTTCAACTGCAAAGTACATGCAAATTGATGAAGCAACAGCATGATTTTACAAACATACTAAGTCATAGTTTCACTACAGTTTTGGATGAAAAAGAATTGACATTATTTTATGGAATTAGTTAGTAGTTGTTACAGATGTAGCAAACCTATGTGATAAAAATAGTTTCAGGTTCAGGCAAGAGTTAGGACACACTCACGCTAGGCAATCCATAGCATGCCCAAGTACATTTGACCCCAAAAGGCCAGTCTGTTTGACTAGCAGGGGTGCTCTGCAGGCCCTGTCATGGTTGGAAGAGGTTGGCCAGGTAGCATGTGCACGAGCACAGAACACTGACATGGCGACATCTTTGGAACTGTTCATGGAGGATTTACTTCAAACTTGGGCAGACAGTGGCATGCAAAGTCTGGATGAAGAACTTTAGAAAAATCTGCTATGTGTAGGCTGATGGGAGAGTGGGGAGGGGGAACAATCGTACTTTGGCACGGTATTAGGCAACTGGACCAAGTGTGACTGGGTCCTGAAACTCATGTTTGGGATTATCAAAACAGAAAGTATCTTAAACATTTTTATTGGGATTGGATAATTAAAATCGGTCACTCACTGTCAAAGTGTTTCCTTGCAGGGACAATTTTGCGGAAGCTTCCCAGAAAAGTGGATGTATTGGAAGGCGAAAATGCTGCCTTTTGTGTTGAAGTGGAAAAAGAAGAAATGGACATACATTGGTACAAAGATGGCATGGAACTGCGTGAAACGCATCAAACCATTCTCAAGTCCTTTGGTCGTACCCATATCCTGGTTTTTGTCAACACAATGCCTCCAGACTCTGGCCTTGTGACTTTCCTTGTAGGGAGATCCAAGACTTCTTCTCAGCTACGAGTGAAAGGTAGGGTCCATCATGTGTAAATTATTGCAGTCCTGATGTAATATTTGTGCCTTTTTGTTGAGATCAAGTTGTTGCCTTTGGAACTGATCAACATGACCTGTTATTCCAATACAAGGGAAACTGATGCATGACGGGTTTTTTATGTTCCAGCGGCCAGACATTGTCCTCCCAGCTGTCCAGTGAGTGTGCAGATCAACACAGAGCGAGCAAACGCAGCTCTTCTCTCATGGGTTCCTGCTCAGGACTCACGAAAGAACCCTCCATCTGGATATGTGCTTGAGCGTCAGGAGGTGGGCACCGGCTCACAGGAGTGGCTACAGTGCCTGACCACTGACTCTGCCACCTCAGTGGAAATCCTTGGTGACAGCGTACCGTGTGAAGCTGACTATCGATTTCGCATTTGCAGCGTAAACAAATACGGAAAGAGTACCAATGTTGAGTTTCCTCGGGCTGTTCATTTGGGTAAGTCAGTGATGCTAAAACAACCGTGCAAAATCAAGTGTGCCAAGGATTTTTTTCCTTTTGACTAATGAAATTACAACAATAGTGAGGATGTTTCTTGCTAAATAATGTACAAACTGATGTTCTTTTCCAGTTCCAGTTGCCAGGATACAAGCTCCCTTACAGGATGCCTTAGTGCCAGAGGGGCAAGATGCCCTATTCTCTATCGAGCTCTCTGCTTCAGTCATTGGTACATGGTTCTTAAATGGTACCCAGCTTCAGGAGGATGAGCGGTATTCCATGCGTCGGTCAAGGACACACCAATCTCTTCGCATACGAGGAGTACGTGACACAGACAACGGAGCTGAGATCACGTTTATTGCCTATGGAATCCGAGACTCTGCAGCACTGTACATTCAAGGTATGTCTAGTCAATATCATAACTTCCTTGACCCTGTGACCTGGGCTGTTGAGTTTTTTGTTCACTTTGTTTTAAATGGAATTTGGTTTGTCTAATGTGCAAAAGCTGTCTAGCACCAAAGTGCAAGATGACCCTTACGCACTGTATTCCTCTGTTTGTTGTAAGAAATGACCAGATACATCAACATGACAAAACGTTTTTGTTGATTTTGCAAAATTTGCAGCTCCTCTTGTCAAGTTTTCACCACTGTCAGAAATGGATCGAAATAAATTTGTAGAAATTGGAAACCCCATTGTGCTCTACTGTGAGCTGTCAGACCCTGCAGCGCGGGTGCACTGGTACAAGAATGGGGTGGAGTTACAAACAATGGAAGGTCTTCATATCCAATCAGAGGGCACCATGAGAAGAATTGTCATCCAATCAGCAGAGTTCTCACATTCAGGAGTGTATTGTTGTGATGCCATTGATGACGTCATCAGGTTCAATGTGGAAGTAGAGGGTGAGTGGAGTGAGTGTCTTACCTTTCACGGAGACTAACAATCTGTATTATCATTTTATCCCTATTTTCTTTTTTTTTCCCAAATACATTGAGTCTTCTTGTAAAGTCTGATTTGTTTGCATGTAACTTTTACAACTTACTGAACCATCAAATTATTTAAATATCCATAGCCCCACCTGTGAGGTTTTCAGCAATTCCAGACACTGAGAGGAACAAAACCATCCAAGCAGGCTACCCTATTGTTTTACAATGTGAGCTCTCAGATCCCTCTGCCCAGGTGCACTGGTACAAAGATGGATCAAAACTCCACCCTCCAAGTGGAGTAGATATTCTAACTGATGGCTTCGAAAGAAAGCTGGTTGTCCATTGTGCAGAATTTTTCCACTCTGGGTTATACTGCTGCAAGACAAAGGGTGACACCGTCACGTTCAGTGTGGACATCAAAGGTGATTTGTTTTACCTTAAGCCATGTGAGACATTAACAAGCTCCTTCTCAGCAAAGCAAATAACTCTGATGACACTTTGTTTGTTGCCTTTCTTCCTATAGCACTCATGAGCCACTAAGCTCTTCTTGTCTTTGACTGCCTTACAGCATGTTAGCAGTTTAGTTGTCAATATTGTGATGAGTTATCTTAAGGGCTGCCATGAGGTTGAATTAAGGTTGACATGAAATCTAAACATATCTATAGCTCAACCTGTGAAGTTCTCAGCAATACCTGAAGCAATGAGGACCAAGTCGATCGAAGCAGGCTGCCCTCTTGTGCTTCAGTGTGTGGTGTCGGATCCTGAGGCCGACGTTTGCTGGTACAAGGATGACATGCGGCTCATTTCAAACTCAGGATTAGAAATCCACTCAGATGGCAACACGAGGACATTGGTTGTTCAGGCTGCAGAGGTGTCACACTCGGGTGTGTACAAATGCACCACACAGGATGATACCGTGGAGTTTCAAGTGGAGATCAAAGGTGATTTTATACTTTCTATCTTGTGCGTAAAAATACTGTAACCCCACATACTATTCCTAGATGCCACTAATAATGCCCGCTTCTTCTGTATGTGGTTTGGAGAACTGTTTCATGCAAATGACCTTAAAGAACTGTTAACGCACTGGATAAATTTCATTTCTAATCATTTGATTTGTGACTGCTGTGACCTTTATTACCAGTCTCCAAAACCCTTTTAATTTTCTGCTGAGCAGTGTTATTTTTTGCAAGGTATTCATTTACACAGTCCTAATTTTATTTAGCTGTCCTGAATTTCCGACACTAGCTTTACCAGTGGCGTGCTCTCCTGTCTTTGGCGTTGAGAGAACCAAGTTGCTTGAAGCGGGCAAACCTTTGGAGCTGGAATGTGAGGTTGCAGACTCCACTGTGCCTGTCTGCTGGTATAAAGATGGTGTAAAGCTCGACCTGCAGAATGGTTGGGGTATACAGAGTATTGGCACATTAAGAAGACTCATTATCCCGTCTACTGAGTTCTTGCACTCAGGCCTATACAGCTGTGAAACCTCTGATGACACTTTCCACTTCACTGTGGATATCAAAGGTGATTTTAATTTAAATGTGTTTAACATGAAAGCAAAGCATAGAGCTTTTTGGAGACTACATGCAATTAACATTAAGTATGCATATCTGTCTGTCTGTGGTGTTTTGTGTGAAGTTTAACTGTTTCTTATATCATGGTAAAAATAATCTTTCCTGACAAAATGAAAGTATCTATGTAATCCTTCTTCAACATGAGTCTTTTTCCTTCAGTTTTATCATAGAACATGAGTTCCCCGTTTAGGAGACCTTTGTCTGAAACTCAGTTTTTAATCAGGGTTATAAATACGCAACTGTCCAGTCTGCAATTATAATATAAATTATCATCTTTAGCTCCAACGTTGCGGTTGTCGCCCTCACCAGAGGTTGTGGAGACGCAGTCACTTGAAGCAACTAAATCGACATGTGAAACCTCAGACCCTGCTTTCCAGGTGTCATGGCAGAGTGGGAAAGAACATGATTCTAACAGAATGCCTGATTTTGAAATGGGAGACGTGGAGAAGACCCTTGTTATTGAACCTGCTCATCCTTCCAACTCTGGAACATACTATTGTGCAACAGCAGATGATGTTGCCCAATTAATAGAAAAACATCAAGGTGATTTTTTAAAGTATCTTTTTTTACTTCAGGTTTAACTAACTCTTTATGTAGCTTTTAGTCTGTGATCCTGATTATTACAATGCAACGCTAATATCTGTGACAGTATATCTTTAAAGTCCGTTTTTCTAAAAACTAGTGCAATGTACACTGAAATTATCCCCACTGCTTGTCTGTAGTGCCATCTCCAACATATCGGCTTGGTCCTGATGTTGAGAAGACCAAGTCTGCTGAGGTGTACAGCCCAATTGTTCAGCAATTTGAGATTTCAGATCCCATTGCCAAAGCCTGTTGGTATAAAGATGGAACCCAGATCTACCCGAAAAGTGACTGTAAATCACTGAGCAGCAGCCGAGCCTTGCCCCTCCAGTCACATGACTCATCTGGTGATGGGAGATTTGGCTGTGAAACACCTGCTGATGCACAGTTAAATGTGGACATGAAAGGTGGTGTTCCACAACGTACTCGCACATTTAAGAATCAGTCGTTCAGTTAGGCAGGTGAAGCTATCACCCAGCTCATTGTTTTCTCTTTGGCTTTGTCCAAACAGCAGAGCAGTGTCTCTATGGTGATGAGATTGATGAGATAGCTGATGCGTCTGTCCAATACACTGTGGATGTCAAAGGTGATTTGATATATTTCAACATCAGTCATCCATGTTAACCCAGCACATACATGCCACTAACAATAGTGGTGTAATTCACTGTTAGCTCAATCATTTGAGGCATTTGTCATTTATTTTCTCATGAAATTGCTTTTTGTCATTTTGAATCCTGGTCTCATGTCATTTCCTGCAGTTTTTGGCTCATAAACGTGGTGTTCAGTAGCTGCCTCGCTGCTCTTCATACTAACATATTTGTTGTGTTTGTCAATTAATTCTTCATTTTAACATCCATCTTTGCTTGTAACAAGCAGCTTACAACTCTTTGAGTCCATCTTGTGTCTTATTCATCACCAGATCCTCTCATTCGCATTGCTGCCCTGAACCTCTCGCGTTGCAATGACAATGAACTCTTATCAAAGAGAAGAAAATTAGTGTACTTCATAGCACTTAAGGTTATAGTGTACAGATTGATGGCATTACAGTTTTAGGATTCAGTTGAGGGAGGAAACATAGGAACTCAGTCTCAGACCAAACATGGTCGATCTTCTTGTTTGTCTTTGCAATGAAATATCCCATAACTCCATGCTAACCCTCACTGATGTGAAATTCTGTTATAAGAAGAAGTATTGAGACCATCAACAACTGAAAACCTTTCTCTGTGTACATCACAATGCTTATAGCTACATCGCCAAGGCTCTCTTCTGACCAAGAGAAGAGAGCAGAGACAGAGAAGTCCAGTGAAGAGGCATATCCTGTTGACCTCGACTGCATGTCCTTAAAATGCAATTCTGGCATCTTCTGTGACAAGGGAGAAGATATGCAGACATATGAAGAACATTCCAGACATATACTGGATTCTCAGTCAGCATATGAATGTTTGACTGACTGGATTACCACTATACAGCCGATGGAGCTCTCTAAGCAAACAATAAATGCTCAATCTCCAGTTTACGATGACTCTGTAAAGCCAACAGTAGTGCACTCTGACATAGAACATCACACCAAACAGCCCACAGAGCCACAAGGTGAGGAATTTATTTACTATACACAGCATGAAGCAACCCCATGTGAGGGGCTTGAGTGTTCCCTGCAGACAGCTGTCCTCACAGATGACTTTTGTAATTTTCAAGCATCTGCAACTTTTGAATCAGAGGGATCCATTCTCAAGACTCTACCTGTCCAATCCGAAGAGCTACATGGCTCAATACAGATGCTGACTGTCCAATCAGAGTTCGGTAACCCCCTACAGACATTAACCACCCAGTCGGAGCAACTTACTAACCACTTACAGGTTTCAAGAGGCACATCACAGAAGTCCTGTGACACTTTAAAAAATGCAGCTTTGCAGTCAGAGGAACCTTGTACATCGTCATATGCTGCAACGGTTCAATCAGCGGAGCCCTTTAAAACCTCACTTACTGCAACCGTCCAATCAGCAGGGCCTTTTAAACTCTCCAATACTACAGTGGTACAGTCGGCGGAGCCTTTTAATACTGCACATATCCAATCAGAGGAGCCTTTTAAATCCTTAAAGACTGCAACTGTCCATTCAGAGGAGCTATGCAGCAGCACACAGATGCCCCTTGTCCTGTCAGAGAAGTCTCTGGAGTGCTTCCAAACTCCAATTGTACATTCAGAGGTGCCCTGTTATTCCCTCTGGACTGCAAATGACCAATCACAGGAGATAAACAGACCTATAAAGACATCAAGTGTTCAATCAGAGAAGCTTGGTGACTTAGTTTACACTGCATCCCTTCAAATATGGGACTTGTTCAATGGACAAACTGTCCAACAAGGGGATCATTACAACTTGCAGCAGCGTGCATTAGCAGTTCCTAGCCATCCAGAGGTGCTGTATCAGCTCAACCAGACCGCAACAGTCCAAGCAGAATGCCAACATGCCACTGAGGCCACAGAAGACCAAGTAGACAGCACAGTAACCTCTAGGCAAAGATCATCTGTCCAGTTTGCAGATCCTCACTATGTCAAGCAGGCGTCTACTGTCCAATCAGAAGAGCTCTATCTGTCCAGGACATGTGACAGTCACTGGAATGACAGTGTCACTGCAGATAAGGTGGCTGTTGAAGGTGATTCAAATGGTTAGCATTCTAAACAAAAAATGGTCCGGCACAATGCTGTCATTGTGCAAAATGAAAAGATTGCTTTTTACAATCCATGACATTTTGAAAATTTCTACATTAACTTACTTGATTTTGTTCATACTAAAACTACTTAGTCAATGTACAACCTTGAACTTGGGTGGTCTGTGGGGAACATTAAAGAAAGGAAAAAGAGTAAATACATTAGCTTCAAATCCTAACTTGAATGTCCAGTTATCCCAAGTCTAACCCAATGTACCTCTTGTTAGATTACTAATAATACAAAGATGTACCTTTTATTGAGATGTATTTTAACTCTTAAAAATTATTGGCATGACTAATCTTGATTTGCCTTTCTGCTCTTCTTTTGCTTGTAAGCATTATTTTTTGTCATAGTCATAGTGATGGAATTTTCTCTTAATGTCACCTCAAACATCCCCAGCTCTGCCTGTGAGGATTACAACGGTTTGTGAGGCTGAGAGGAACAAGTCTGTCGAAGTCGGTGAACCCATAGTGCTGCAGTGTGAGATATCAGATCCTAAAACTCAAGTTACTTGGTACAAGGATGGAATAAAACTGCAGGAAGCACCTGGGCAAGACATGCTGGCAGAGGGCTCCATTAGAACGCTGGCTCTCCGGTCAGCAGTGCTGTCCCATTCAGGGATTTACAGCTGCAAGACAACAGACGATGCAGTGCAGTTTCATGTGGACGTTAAAGGTGACGGACGCTGTTTTTATGTTCTGTTTGGCAATTCTATTTTACTTAGTGTACAGTGTATCAGACATACACATAATATATAGGACACATCTTGATTAAGAAATAAAATACTCTCATTAGAGTTTTTGTCCAAAACCTTTAGAAGATTAAACATAAGTAGAATGTATCGGGGCAGTCATTTGAACTATTTTGACCGAGGCTCCCCAGAGAAACAAAAGCAGAATGTGAGTTTGCCAGTTTCTTAAAGCCCAAAACACACCGGCGCTGCAGTGGCACAGCTCGTTATGCGGCGCACCTCAAGTGCCGCCCCTAGCACACACTGGCAGCAGCACAGGTCTGTCTGCAGGCTTGTGTCAACCCGGAATTCTATTTCCCACTCCAGTCCGCTAAGTGATGGCACGCCACAGTGCAGTGCATCCAGACACGTCTGGCCGCCGCCGGTGTGGGTTTCTACGTAGAAAATAATAGGGACGGACGTTTTGATGCGTGACGGATGGTGCCGGTGTGTTTTAGGCTTAAATGTTTTCATTTTTTGCTTAACTTTGTGCCTCCAGCTTTTTAACATTCTACTGGAAAGACAGGAAACTCTGAATCATGCCTGTAGCATATTATCATTGCCCAAGTGTGCAAAGTAAATAAATAAATAAATATTATGACTCTTTATGAATTAATTCAGTAAATTTAATCAAATACCAATTGTGGGTGCAGTCAGACCTAAGTTGATCTTCAGTAAAAAAAAAAAAAAAAAAAATCCCCATAAAAGCTTTTAGCGTCAGTTTTTTTTCCTGTAACTTTTACTCTTGGTTTTCAATGTGTGTTAACTGTATAGAATATACTTTAAAAATGTATATATAGTTGAATATGCTGCAGAAGGCTTGAGTTTCAGGATTGTGCTTTGCTTTATTTGGTTGATAGATGTGTTTTGTTAACCGTTTGCATTTTAAATTAAATTCTGTAGCTCCACTTCTGAAGTTTTCAGCCTTATCTGAGGATGACCAGAAAAAGACGGTCATGGCAGGCTCTCCCATTGCTCTTCAATGTGAGCTGTCAGACTCCACTGGACAAGTCAGTTGGTACAAGGATGGAACAAAGCTCCTACCTCAAAATGGAGTAGACCTCCAGTCAGAAGGAAATTTGAGGAGTCTAGTTGTCCCATCAGCAGAGAGAGCTCACACTGGCATATACCGTTGTGAGTCAAAGGATGATGACATCCAGTTTGATGTGGAAGTTAAAGGTGATGCTCAGGAACTCTGTAGTGCTTTCACTGTCTTGCACGGCCAACCAGGCCGTTCTCATGTCCAGGTTGTCAAGAACAGGAGTTCAGTCGTGTTCCTCTGAGATTTTCCTCTGCATAAGATGCACCAGGCTTTCAAGCAACACCAATGTAAACCCACTCAGGCAAATATTGGAGGCTCAGGGCCAGGAGTATAAAAAGCAAAATTACGGAGGAGGTCAGGATTCGTATGTCTTTGCAGCCAGAAATCAAGGTTGAATTATTTACTTATTTGCATATACACATATGTAACATACTTGTCTCATGTCACATAAGTAAACTCATTTAACCAAACCATGAACACAAACCTAAACTGTGATCATTTCACAAAGTTGACCACGTGTTAGAAAGGCTGTCAGGCAAAGACTCTCTGGGAGGAATCTCACATAAACGCTCAAGGATACCTTCTGTGCTTCAGCTACCTTTCAACTAACTGCAGAGTAAACCCATCCGTGAAAATATTCGACGCTCAGAGCAAACAGCAAACATACAAAGAGGCTAAAGTTACCTTGTTCATCTGTATGAGAGGCAAGGGGACGTGACAAAATGTCTGCAGTATTTGACGACCTGGGAATGAGAACGGGTGGGGTCAACTAACAGCAGGTGATTTAGTGAGGCTTTTTTATAATCACCTAACAGAAAATGCTTAATATTTACCCCTAACTTTTCTAATAATCCGAAGCAATGGTTTCCTCTGCAGTGACTCCTGCAGTTTCACTGATACAAGTTCATAAATAATGGCAAAGTTCAGTTTGTTTTGTTGATTTGCTATCTATAAATGTTTAAAGAAAAACAGAATCTCTTTCATGCCTAATTTTGATACAGAATTTATTTTTCTTTTGCAAAATTAGAATGAAATAATATACGACATCTTGTGTCATGCAGCTTCTCACTATGCATGTCCAATATCTTAAGAAAGCTTACACTTCATGTGTCTTGTTCTTTTGAAGCACTAACTGAATTTGGCTCCTTTACCACAATTGGTCACTTTCTTGTCTGTCTTATCTGTTTTTTTTTTGTTGTTTTTTTTGCATCTGATTTATGTGTCATTGTGACTTTGAAATTTCAGGAATTTATTCCTGCTCTTTAAATCCTTGAGACTGTTTTGTTCTTTTTTTTTTTTTGTTAAGTCAGTTGTTTTCTCTTCTTGTATGCTGTTATGTTATTTTGTCTTTAAGTCCTTTGTGATTCAATATATGATTGGAGACATATTTACTTACTTGAAGAATTTATACCCCTAAAGTTCATTGAGACACTCTTTTTGCAATATCTTAAACTTATAGCACTACCTGTGAAGTTCTCAGAGCTTCAAGGGACTGACAGGAACAAGTCCGTCCAAGAAGGATCTTCCATTGTCCTCAGCTGTGAACTCTCTCATGATCCATCTGCTCAAGTCGACTGGTACAAGGACGGGATGAAACTCCTACCACAAAACAACATGGAAATACTGTCAGAAGGTCTGACAAGGACACTATGCATCCAATCAGCTGAAAACATACATGGTGGCACCTACGAATGCTCGACATCAGATGACACCATCACATTTAAAGTGGACGTAAAAGGTGATTTATATCTATGCCTCCAATCTTCTTATCAAACATTCTACATCCTTCTTTTGGTGTGAGCGATGACAAAATTTACTGTGTTTTGCACGTTCATGAGAACATGGCATGGCTGGGCAGTGTGTTCTGCCCACTGCTGGGGATTTCATCTCTTATCAGCCTTTGTTATTCTCCTCTTTTAGGCCAATCACCAAAGATCATGCCAATTTCATTGTCAGAAAAATGCAAGATAATTGGAGCTGGCTGTCCAATAATTCTCCAGTGTGAGGTCTCAGACCCTGTCGCCCAGGTTTCCTGGTTTAAAGATGAGGTGGAGCTTTTTAGCAAAACTGGCCTGGATATGAAAAGAGACGGCAGCCTGAGAAAACTGATAATTCATTCTGCTAAAGTCTCTGACTCTGGCCTCTACAGCTGTAGCCTCACTGATGACGTTGTGACATTTCATGTGGATGTTGAAGGTGATTTCCTTGATTTAACCTTAACTAAAAAAGCTTCCTGTTGTGAGATGAAAATTGTTATAATTATCATTGTTATTACTATTATTACATTTTATTTAACGCCATCTTCCATGGAATTTAGTGTAAGGTAACATCATATTTTAACAGTGATACTACAAGTGATAATTTAAACTCGATAGACAAAATTGATAAATAAGATGCAGTTAAGTCATTAAAGCTATGGTCTACGATTTGGAAGCACAGCACTTATTATTAACATCGTTAATATGACCACTATGGTCCTACAGTCCGATCTACACAATATAAAGAGTAAAAAAAA
>JAQLOL010000005.1:23712824-23725800 GCA_029783665.1 Naso thynnoides | reverse complement strand
CTCAACAGCCAAACTGGTTTTCAGATCGTAGACAATAGCTTTAAGCTAGTTTAAAGAGATTTGTTTTGTTTTTTTAGGAGGGCCCAACTGATGACTAATTTCCATTATATCAGCCAATACAGATATATATTTTAAATCTCAAGTCCAGACATTTTTTCCAGCCTTAAAAAAAATAAAAAAATAAAAAAATAAAAATAAATAAAAATAGCACATATCACACATCGGCCAATATCCCCCAATACGGGCCCAGGTCTTAAGCGCAGTTTTGAGTTCTGTAATGGAGTCTAGTGTGTGGATGGGTTTGGGTACAGCATTAGAGAGGGCCTTGGCACTCGTTACACCGAGGAATTCAGCATTTCCCCGTTACCCTCAACTCTGCACTGTGCACTTTTTAGCTGTGTTAAAATCAATCATACCAAAAAGTTTGATGTTCACAACATTACTTGTTAAATGATGTTCTGTCAGCTTAACAGCAGTCCTCTGCAAATCTTTTAATACCTTCAGCTACTTCTGTGAGGTTCTCAGCACTCCCAGAAGTCACCAGAAACAAATTTGTAGAGGCAGGCTGCCCAATTAAGCTGCAGTGTGAGGTCTCAGAGCCAGCTGCCCAGGTCTATTGGCACAAGGATGGAGAGCAGCTTCCTGAAAAGAGTGAATATGAAATCCAGACAAAAGAGAGACTGAGAGCGCTGGTTATTCAGTCGGCCGAAGTCAGACACTCTGGGGTGTACAGCTGTGGGGCTGCAGATGACCACATAGAATTCAAGGTGGATGTTGCAGGTGATCTAAGTACTTCAAGCTTTGTCAGAATCACTAACTTCTTTCACTTATGCTTGGCCACTAGACCAAAAAAAGGCTTCAAACATTTATTTAATGATGTTGTCAGATAATGTGTACTAATCATTTCCAAAAAACTGTGTAGTTTTTTGCATTTTAGTTTATGTGTAGAGCCTGTAGAATATGCAGTGTTTTTACAGCCTACAGTAATTTGATCATGTAAAGCACACAAAGAATCAAACATAATTTACTCTTGATATTTTTTATGTAAGTCACAGCAGTGAAATGCAGGTCAGTGGCATTCTTGCCATAAAAAGCTTTACTTGAAGGCCCTTTAAGACTGAAGTGGCAAATGGTTGAGTGATATTAAAAACTTTGTCGTAGCTTAATACTGCATTGACGACTGCACAGTGGAACTACTGTATGTGGAACATTAAATGTGGAACATTCTCTTTTACTAACAACGTACACCACATTATCACCAGACTCTGCATTCCCCCTCAGCCCGATAAGGAGTTCAGTATTTTTAAAGCACATTGTTTTGGTTTAACAGCTGCTGGTTGTTTGGTTCTCTGTTTGGTGTCTTTATTCTCATCAACACTGTTCCAGATGCAGAAGGTTGCTGTTTTTAGCCAAAACCTCTAACAGACTATACACTACCTTCCCAGTAACAAACAATAGACTGTTCTCAATCCACGTATACAAACAGACTTAATTATATAAAACTATATTTGCATGGTCTTTCCATCTGGAGCGAGATAATAGATATTACATCCTTTAGTACGTAAATCCAAGCATTTTACATAACGTAGCATAGCAAATTTGAACACTATCTGGTTATTGTTCAATGAATTGAAGTTCCTATAGCATGGGTTTGATTCTCAGCTGTTCCAGAAGCTGAAAGGAGGAAGTGTGTTGAAGCAGGCAGCCCTATCAAACTGCAGTGCGAGATCTCAGACCCCACAAACCAAACCTGCTGGTATGAGGATGGGGTTAATCTGTTGCCAGAATCGGGAATAAGCATCGATTCAGAGGGCAATAAGAGGACACTCGCTATGAAGCCAGCCACGTCTTCATGCTCCGGAGTGTACAGTTGTAAAACTGATGATGATTCAGATTTCAACGATTTCTGTGTGGAGGTGACAGGTGATATGCTGAGCTTTTTCTTGGCGAGATGTCATTGTAGAGTTGTCTACACCTTTATGACCTCTAATATCTAAGAAGGGAGCAAGCCCTGATCACCATCATGTCCATCATAGCTGATATCCTTCCTAATGTCTTAATTTTATCAAACATTTAGTTGCTTTTTAAATTCTTCATCTTAAGGCTAGTGTCTAACATGCATTTTGTTGAGTTGTCTTTTTTAAAAAAAACAAAACAAAAACAAAGGTAAAAGCATTACATTAGTGCACTGCTTCAATTCCTTTTTCCACCATGCCTTAAAAGTAGATTAACACTCATCATTAAAATGTCTGTTGCATCAGATGAGCATGTCTAAGTTGTAACCTTCGAGCTACTGCATGCATGGTCCTAAACAATGAAGGTTACTTTTTAACAACAACTTACTTTTTTTGTGTCCTGTTTTCTGTAGCACCATCAGTAATGTTTGCTGACATCCCAGAGGAGGACCTTTTCAAGAGTATAGTGGAACAAGAACAGCTTGTTCTGTCATGTCAAGTGTCAAGGGCTGATGGTGTTGTCCAATGGTACAAAGATGGGACTGAAATCCAACCAAGAGAAAGTATTACAATGCAAGCAGAGGACACCAAAAGGAATCTCATAATACATTCAGCCCAGCTGTCAGACACAGGCATGTACACATGTCGTGCAGGAGACAACGTCATAATGTTCAAGGTCACCATACGAGGTAATAAAATAACTTATGAAAACTCTTCTAAAAATACATGACTAAAATCCATCCATAGTCAGCCATTTCTCCGTGGTTGGGTCACTGAGGCAGCAGTTTCAGCAGAGGGACCCAGATTTCCCTTTCCCTGGCCACATCAGCCAGCACTGTCTGGGGGATCCAGAGGCGTTCCCAGGCAGTGCAGAGATATAATCTGGGCTGAGCTGGGTCTGCCCTGGAGCCTCTACCCAGCTGGATGTGTCTAGAACACCTCCCTGAGGAGGTACCTGGAATCCATCCTTACCAGATGCCTGAACTACCTCAGCTGGCTCCTTTCAACACAAAGGAGCAACAGCTCTACTCCAAGTCCCTTGTGGATGACTGAACTTCTCACCTTATCCTTAATGGAGAGGCCATCCACCCTCCAGAGGAAATGCATTCAGCCGCTTGTATTTGGGATCTCATTCTTTTGGTCATGACCCATCCTTCATGACCATAGGTGAGGGAAGGAACAAAGACTGACCAGTAGATTGAGAGCTTTGGCTTCTGATCCAGCTCTCTTTTTATCACAATGGTGTGGTAAAGTGAGTGCGAAACTGCTTCTGCTGCTCTGATTCTCTGACCAATCTCCCGCTCCAGAGTCCCCTCATTCATGAACAAGAGCCCAAGATACTTGAACTTCTTCACTTTAGGAAAGGACCGATTCCCTACTTGGGGCAGAAAGTCCTCTTGTTTCCGGCTAAAAACCAAAGCCTCAGTTTAAGAGGTTGGTTGTTTCATTACCAGGATGGAATCCACATTGTTTCTGTCCAGTCTTCAGTACGTTAGAGTAAACTTTCCCAGGGAGGCTGAGTAATGTGATGTCTCTGTAGAGGTGGTATCGGGCCGAGATTCTCAGCCCGATACCCTTCCGAACCTGTGTCGGTTCTGACCAAACCGGACTGACGATCGACCGTCATTTCCAAAACTCTGACCGACCCAACTGTCAGCCTGACTTATGTAAGCAGAAGCGCAACATACAGCGACAGATAATACTGCCATGCTTGCCATAAACTCAAAAAATGAGTCGTTTCTGATATGAAAATAAGTGTCCTTAATGTTTGATTCCTCACAGCCCCACACAAGCTCAAGGCAGAAGTGCGATTTCTGGCAGTCCAGCCAATCAATCACGTTGCTAAAAAGGCTGTGGTGCATTCAGGTGCCGTCAGATGAATTGGAAAAACAGAAACCCCAGCTCAGAATGGTTAAAAAAGGAAAAAAAACACATAGAAAGTGGGTCACCAAACCCGAACTGGTTCACTAGCCCAACCCTGCCCAGCCTGTGGGTACCCGACAGTTCCTGTCGGACGTCGGTCGGTTATCCCACCTCTATGTCTCTGTAGTTGGCACACATTCTCTGGTCCCCATTTTTAAATGGTGGAACCATCATCCTGGTCTGCCACTCCTTTAGGACTTAAGGAGATGTGTCATCCATGATGGCCCCTCAACTCCCACAGCCTTTAGCATTTCCAGATGGTTCTCATCGATCCCTGGGGTTCTGCCCCTGTGGAGTCGTTTAACTACCTTAGTGACCTCCTCCAGTGAAACAGATGTTGACCTCCAGTCCACTCTCGATTGTAGAGTGAATTTATCAGGTTCAGGAGCTCAGGATGCTCCTTCTGTGGCCCCATCACTTCCTCTGACAAGGTCAACAGCGTTCCACCCTTGCGGTACACAGCTTGGATGGCCCCTGTTTTCCCCTGCTGAGGTGCTGGACAGTTTTCAAGAAATACTTTGGTGCTGGCTGAAGTCCTTCTCCATGGCTTCTCTGAACTCCTATCACACCTGCTGCTTTGTCTATGTCATGGCCAAGGCTGCCATCCTCCAAGCCTGTCGGTATCTTGTAACTGCCTCCCGCATTCCCTGTGATAAAATAGTCTGGAAGGACTCCTTCTTTAGTTGAACAGCTTCCCTGACCACTGGTGTCAGCCACGATATTTGAGGATTACCGCCCCTTGAGGCATCTATGACCATGAGGCCACAGCTCTCAGCGGCAGCTTAAGCAATGAAAGTTTTGAACATTGACCACTCCAGTTTGATGCCCCAAACCTCCACAGGGATGCCAGAAAAGCTCCGCCGGAGGTGGGATTTAAAGGCCTCATGGACAGGAGCCTCCTCCAGACATTCCCAGTTCACCCTCACTACGTTTGGGTTTGCCAGATCTGACTAGAGGCTTCCTCCTCTATCTTAACCAACTCACTACCAGATGGTGATCAGTTGACAGCTCTGCACCGCTCTTCACCCACGTGTCCTCGAGCATTCTTATCCTCGAACATGGTGTTTGTTATGGACAGTACGTGACTAGCACAGAAGTCCAACAATGAAATACCGCTCAGGTTCAAATCAGGGGGGGCATTTCTCCCAGTCATGCCCCTCTAAGTGTCTCCATCATTGCCCACGTGTACATTGAAGTCTCCCGGTGCGAAAATTTAGCCCCCACAGGAGCCCCATCCAAAACTCCATTTAGGGTCTCCAAGAGGGCCCAATACTCTGAACTGCTGTTCCGTGCATAGGCACAAACAACAGTCAGAGACAATGCCAGCCTCTACCACCCACGTCCGGTCTGCTGATGCCCTCTGCCTTCACTGCCACCTTCTTTGGCAGTACACCCAACCCCAGCAGTTCTTCCTGTAGGTGGTAGGATGGAGAAGTGGCCACGAAGCGTCTTTGGGCTGTGCCTGGCCAGTTTCCGTGGCAAATGTGGTCACCAGGCGCTCAATGGGCTCTCCTTCTGGGCCTTGCCCCTAGATGAGGGCCCTAAGGCTTCCTCTGGGTAGGGTCACTCTATTTCTAGTGTGGCCCTTCGCCTGAGGCCAATCGGTCTTGGAAGACCCTACTGGGAGCCCAAGACTCCAGACAACACAGACCCCAATTTCACTGGGGCATGCAAACCTCTCCCCCACAATAAGGTGATAGTTCCCCAGGAGAAGGCATTATTAAAATATGCTCAAAATTTTACTTAAATGCACATGCTTTTATTCCATACGGAGACAATGTTTAACTTTTGTAAGTTCTTCCTCCAAAGAGCCTCCGATGATGATAATCTACCCTAAGGAGGATGTCCATCTTGAACGCTACGTCCCAGAGGAAATTATTCTGAGCTGTGAATTGTCTCGTCCCAACGGTATTGTCAGCTGGTACAAAGATGGACAAAAGTTGCAGGAGAGTGAGAACATCAAGCTTAAGATTGAAGGTCCCTACCGAAGACTGAAGATTTGTTCCAGCAGAGTCGAAGATTCTGGAGAATATGTCTGTGATACAGCTGATGATTCAATATTCTTTCACCTATGTATTACAGGTAAAATTTTTGACATTACATATGCCGTACATTTTTTCAGTATTGAGACAGATATAGCAGCTCCACTAATAATAACATAAGAAAGGTGGGGGGGGGGGGAGAAAACAGTGCATAATTCTTGTAGAATTCATAAAACCAGTTTCAATGATAATGTCCCTTTCCAGAACCACCAGTGCGGATTGTTTCCCCAAGTCAGTCCCAAATGGAACTGTGCCAGCAGACCTCAGAGAGGATGGTGCTGAGCTGCGAAATCTCACGGCCTAATGCAGTTGTGCGATGGTATCGAGATGGACTCGAAGTGGAGGAGAATGATAACCTTATCCTGGAGGTGGATGGTGTCTATAGAAGACTTATTATACCTGAAACCACCGTCAAAGATTCTGCTGAATACGTCTGTGATACTGCGGATGACTCCATGACATTCTTTGTGAACATAGCAGGTAAAGCAAACTAAAGAATGAAAAAAGTGCTCTAAATCTCCTGTCTTCTCAATCTTTTATCAATTTCTAACAAACTTTTCAAAACACACAGAGCCTCCTGTGCGCTTTGTACGTCCAAGGAAGATGGCAAGCAGAGTGGAGAAAGTGGCTGGGGCGACTCTGGTTCTTGACTGTGAGGTTTCAAGATCAAATGCAGAAGTCACTTGGAAAAAGAACGGGGAAGAAGTGGAAGACTCCAGGAATATTACTATCCTGGAGGATGGTGTCACACGTCAGTTAACTGTTCACTCCTTAACGGTGGAAGATGCAGGACAATATGTCTGCGATGCAAAGGATGATGTGATGGATTTCCACGTAAAAGTGCAAGGTAGGGTCTATGGCACTCTGTACAATACAGTTAAGCATTCTGAACAAAGATGCAATCCTAAGTTTTTTTTGCGCCCATACAGATTGTTTTTATTTTCTTTCCTTGTTCTGTTTTTCAGAGTTGCCTGTTAAAATTCTTGGTAAAACTGATGCAAAAACAGAGAAGCAGTTCTTATTATCAGATGACATTATTCTGGTGTGTGAACTATCAAGAGCCAATGCCACAGTCAGTTGGCATAAAGATAATCAGTTAATAAATGACTCTGAACGTTACTGTATTGAGGAGCAAGGCGTTTTTCGATCACTGGTTGTCCTAAATGCTGGGCTCGAAGATTCAGGAGAGTACACCTGTGATGCAGCAGATGATAAGATGGTCTTTTATATCACTGTCAGAGGTAATTATATTGTCAGTGCAATGTTTTTGGGCTTTCCTTTACCAGGGGGAAATAATTGTGTATCTTTTATGTTCAGAACCTCCAGCACAGATCATTGGAAACTCGGGTCACCCAGAGCATCATATCCTGGTAGCAGGAGATGACCTTATTTTGGAGTGCGAGTTGTCTCGGCCAAACGCCACTGTTCAGTGGTTATGGAACAGCGAGACACTAAAACCAAATACCCGTATACAAATTGACAGCTACGATGTTGTGAGGAAGCTGGTTATCTCTGGACTTCAGCCCTCAGACTCTGGAAGATACGTTTGTGATGCCATCGATGACAAATTAATTACAATTGTTGAGGTCCAAGGTGAGTTTTGATACATTTTAGATTTTATTTGTGTAGTTTATGTATTTAGCTTTTTATGTATGGATGAAAATGGAATTTTCAAGCAAATTCTTTGCAAATCTCATTTTACTCAGAGCTACCAGTCAAGTTTGTAAATAGAGAAGAAAATAAAATCATCTCAGCCTATGAAAATGAGAGTGTTACACTGTGTGCCATTGTGAGCCAAGAAAGAGCTAATGTTCGGTGGCTGAAAGATGGCCAACTATTGAACGAGGACAACATTCACATCTCCAGTGAGGGTAATTCCCACAAGCTCACCATTAATCCCCTGCAGCTGTCAGATTCTGGAGAATATGTCTGTGACGTAAACACAGACGAGATGTACTTCAGTCTTTTAGTCAAAGGTAGGAATTTGGCACTGCTAAACAAACTGTGACCTCTATTTCCATGTAACATTTACTTGACTGTAACTGCCACAGGGTTAAAAATCTCTAATTTTTTTTTTTTTTTTTACTCTGCTCATTAGAATTGATGGTGCAATTTGTCAGACCATTGGAGAATGTTATGTGTCTGAAGGGGAGCAGCCTTATTTTAAGATGTGAGATCAGCAAGCCCAAAGGAGATGTCTTGTGGCTGAAAGATGGCCGTGAGATCTCTCCAAGCCGTCGGCACACAATTCGAGCACAAGGTCGAGAGCGAAGCTTAACCATACATCAGCTTTTGGAAGAGGATGCCGGAGAATATACCTGTGAATCCACGGATGACAGGACCTCAGCTGTTGTCACAGTGGAACGTAAGTACATTTAAATCATACAACTTTATGGCAGGTCAGAGCGATACTACGTATTAATTATGAAAAAATCTGAAATAGTCAGTGTGCCAATCTTGACATAGAGCACCATGAATCTAATTCAGCTGAATGCTTTGCCTTCAGTTCCCCGTGTTGTTGAGTTCATAGCGGAGCTTCGAAACATCACAGTCTGTGAGGGAGAAGATGCGGTATTTAAGTGTGTCGTTTCACCAGAGGACACTCAGCTGGTGTGGCGTTTAAATGGCAAGCAAGTAGCTCTGAATGAGCACACTGTCATTTCAAGCAATGGACTATGCCACATGCTCTGCATCCACAACTGCATGGTTTCAGATGGCGGCAGAGTGACAGCTGAAGCAGAGGGGTTGAAATCGGAGGCAGAACTTCAGGTTCAAGGTGAGTTGTGGCTCCATTCATGAAAACGAGAATTATATTTGTCTCAGTGAATCACAAATCACAACATTTAACAGCTATTTACTGTTCAATACCCTCATGTCTGTTTGGTAGGTTCTACCTGTTTTTAAACAGTGAGCTACATTGGAGTGAATGTGCACATAAAAACTTTGAATGGCAATATATCCATAGTATCACATATGCAGATGCCTTTTTTGTTCAATAATGACCTTTTCAGACTAGTTTAAATTGTTGAAGAGGCACTTTTGATGGCTAACACTCAGCAGCTACTCCTGTCAGAATTCCTGTGGTAACTGACAGAGACAAGTGGCTCAGTGATTTTGGGGTATGTGACGCTGTAGGGGGTGAGGCTCCTTACAGCTTTTTGCTTGCTGGCTGTTCTTGAAGTTGCAATGCAACATGGCTGATTTTCTTTAGTCTGTTTTGTGTCCAGGTGCGGCTTTGTCCTCTTGTTTAATGTAGAGCGAAAGACAGACAGAGAAATTATACATGCAGTATATCATACAAAAATACCCAGAAGGTTGATTGTGTTGTAATAATTTAAAAATGTAGTAACTGGTCACACGACAGATGGTCATGGTCACATGTGACCAGTGCCTTATGTAGTTAAGATGCCGACTCCATGTTGATTTTAAGTCTGAGAAAGAGCAGGCAGCTCAAAACATCGCTTCACTGAGGTAAACCGTTCAGTTGCTTTTCTAAGGGAGCTGAAGTGCGCAAAACTTTTTTCCTGCTTTTTCATATGCTTTTTGGTTCCTGCACCTTCCTTAACATTTTTATGGATGTGCACATTTTTAACATTTTTCATGTCGTAGTAATTTTTAAAATTCATTTTTAGAGCAACAGGTGCTGTTTACCAAGAAAATGACACCAGTTGTAGCTGAAGAGTACAGTGAGGCTACTCTAGAGGTGGAGGTGAGTCTGGATTCAGGAGAGGTGCAGTGGATGAGGCAAGGGGTGCTCATCCACCCTGGAGCCAAGTTTACCCTGACACACAAGGGCCGAAAACACAGGCTAACCATCCACAAACTGGCCATGTCTGACCGAGGCACCTACAGCTGTGAGACCCTCCATGACCGCACACAAGCCCAGCTCACTGTGGAACGTGAGTGTGCACGTGTTCTCACTATGCACGGTTGTTGTTTGTTTACCGTCGCTGCCAACAACGCCACGTCTTACACACCCACCATAGCTGCTTCTTCAGAAGGAAAGCTTTAGACAACGCTTAATTCACTGAGTATGAGTAATTTGAGTGACTGGGAACCAGGGTAGCACTTCTTCTGCAACGTAATGGTGGCTAACAGGTGAAAGACTTAAAACTGATTGTGAGACCGAGGTCTTTGTACTAACACAGCATCGAGCACTGACGATTTCATTTCCTGTGCCAAAGGCCAATCAGATTATAGTTTATGGGAAATGCTTGGTAAATAAGTTATGAAACATAAAAGTTATGTAAACTAACAGATTTTTCCTGAACAAACGCCACAATCTGAACAATCTCCCAAAAGCATGACACACTATAAATCTGGCATCTTGTAGTGATTAGGACATACTTACGCCTATTTTTCTTTGTGCACACGTCTTGTACAGGCCAGTGGGTGAATTAAAGGCTGTTCTTTCAGCACTAGTGTGGGTGGGCAGGGGAAAGTCAGGACTGCAGGCTGCTGTTGGCACCTCCTACGAATTTGGATCTCCTCTCATTGCATCTAATTTTATACCCTGGCCTTCAAAACTAAGGTTGTTGTCATCAGGTCTCCAAAATAAACACTCCTTTTTTCCACAGGGAATGCTCATCTGTGCTAGAATAAATGAAAAATGTTGGCAGTTTCAAAGCTGGCTTTTGTGTAAAGCCCAGACTTAAATGGCTAAAATATCAGCTTGTCACTGTGTGCCAGCTTGTATGGTTAAACTGCACAGCGCTGTGTGCGTAACAGACTCCAAGGCTCTTTTTGTAACAGAAAATAGACACAGTGCGCTCAAGTGGACAGAGAAAGCTTCTCACAGAGACCAATCTTTGAAACATTACCTTTATTTAGTTAATATTGTGAAAGTACTCACTCAAAATACCGACGAAATAGATGTGCTTGTACGTGTTGGACTAAAAGAAACACGGCTCTGCCTCTTTTTCTCACAGCTCGTGAAATCACAATCAAGAGAGGCCTGACTGACATTAAAACAACCGAGAGAGAAACGGCGTCTTTCGAGGTGGAGCTCTCTCATCCCCACGTCACCGGCACCTGGACGAGAAATGGGATCAAACTAAAGCCGACAACTCACTTCCGTATGAGTGCCAAAGGACAAGTCCACAGTCTCACTATTTCTAATCTGTCAGTAGAGGACACCGGCACCTTCATGTTCTCTGTGGAGAATTTGAAGACATCTGCAAGGCTTGTTGTGAAGGGTACGTACTAAGAAACCAAATAATATTACGTAATATATGTAAGACAGTGCACTCACCACAAAGACAGTTAACATGCAAAGTGCTGTTCTCTGCGGACAAAGTTTCTACATTACGCTACAGTACTACCACAACTTCTTTTTTAACTGTACTCATTTTGTTGTGGCCTCAGTCTGGTAGCCAAAGATATCCACGCAGAGTAGACCAAATGCCAACCGGTAGAGGCATGACAATAGAATAAAGGGATGGCTCTGCTACCGTTGCCCATATCCAGGCTCACGTTACCAACACAAAATAGCCAGGCATGACCCAGTGTGAAGCCGCGGCTCTGTTCAGTCTTTTCTGTCAGGTGCTAGTTTAACCTCATGCTGTAAAATAATCCGCTCCACACCAAGTCACTCAGTGTGCATCATCCCTTTAAGCTCGGGGTTAAAAAACCCAAGATGACAATCTGATGAAAATGTCATTGTGTTAAATGTGTCCATTCAACTAAGCTGTAAAGGCCACTTTAAACGTGAGCAGCAATGCGTTTGTATGCCTGAATGCAGTTTTTAGAGAGATTTCTTTGGTTTGCCGAACTAAGCACACTTTTTCTCAAGCAGAGCCCCCAGTGACTATTTTCAGAAAACTCGAGGACCAGAGATTTCCTGACGGGGCAGTTATCTCTCTGGAGTGTGAGCTGTCGAGACATAATGTAAATGTGAAATGGATGAAGGTAAGAACTGAATTTTTGTTTTTCCTTATAACCAACGACATTTATGATTTCTAAGAAAGCCTCAAGGCTAAAATCTTCTAAATTTTCTACTTCATAATCATGATAAACACCTTCTAAAGTAAAAACACCCTCTGAACAACCAAAACTTTCTAAGAGAATTTCAGTCATTATACAGTTTTCCTGAAGTTAAACTTAAAAAAAAAAAAAACTTAAAAAAAAAACAAAAAACCCCTTTTTTTTATTCAATGTTAATCAGTGTTGAACAATCAAAAACATTGTGACATATTTCACTTAACTGGACAATGTATCACATACTACTTCAGTTGTTTGGAGATGATTAATTGTACTTTAGATTAAGTGATAATTTTATTTGTTTTTTATCCCTTTCAGCATGGGGTTGAGGTGAAACCAGGCAAGGACTTGCGCATTTATGCAATGGGAAGAAAACGGTTTCTTCAGATTATGAAGAGTCATGTCAGTGACTCTGGGACCTACACGTGCGATGCTGGAGATGCTATTACTTCCTGCACTGTGGAGGTTTACGGTAAAGTCTGCTGTCGAAAGATTATTACAGACAAAGGTCTTTAGATGGTAAGGGCTAGCCGAAAGATTGGCGACACTGTGGACTGTCATGAAAGCCACAGGAGACTGTAACATTGATCAACAGAGTGGCACCTACATGTAAACAGTATGTCAGCATGAACAGCTATCAACAAATAGTGAAACACCAAAAGCCAAGGCTGGGAAACATCACAATAAACTACTGGACTTTACTGCAACATTATTAAGTCAGTGGGTTTTTTTTTTTAATGCAATTGAGTTAAAAAACACTATCAACAACTAACAAGTTGGCAACATTGCTAACAGAGTCAAACATCAAGTACAACAACACAGAACGTACTTAGTTAGCTAATAATGCATAAAAGTCCAACAGTAAGGTCAGCTTGGCATCTGTTTGCAGCCTTTTACTTCATGAAGCTTCAGAAAGACACACCAGCTTTTTTTTCTTTGTATTTGCCTCCCTGCTGAGTTCCAGACAAGAAGATAGATCCCATTCTTTCCACTGTGCATGAAGTAACAAGGAAGAGACGGGCAGAGCTCACCCACCGCTAATTAGCTTAGCTCAAACACTGGTAGTCAATGGGAAGT